>JAWZYV010013920.1:0-355878 GCA_038373885.1 Cheiracanthium punctorium
TAACGTTAAATGACATTGGACAATAAACGCATGCGCACGCATAAAATTGCGAAACATGGTTGGTCAAAGTACTCCGTATAGCGCGTTAGCGTAGCGTAGGAAGAAACGGTATGCACAAACTCCCTACTATGTGTTAGTGTTGAACCACTTTTACGTTATACCAGTATGTAAATCATAACGATAATATTTGAGCTAGGAGAGGCATAGCCCTCTTCCTAGACATGGCACCCCATGTCCATTCTAAAAGTAAATAATAACAGACAACAAAAATAGCATTGTAATAAAGAAAATTTGAGAGGTTTGTCTTAGATGTGCTTCAACTGAAATACAAATAAAGATCTTTCTTCTGAAGCACAGAAATGCATATCAAATGAATAAAAATATTTCACGAATTGTAGTTTGTTTGGAAAATTCTTGATTTATTTTTTGTTTTTGATGCGAATAATACAAAAGACTGCCAAAATTACTTAAAGTTCTTAATTTGTCTTTTTTTCACTAATTTTACAAAAATGCAGATTTTGGTGGTTACGATTCGCAAACTGACCTGAAAAAACACTGAATGCCATTAAATATTGGTTTTGTTGAGAGTAAAATCTCAAAGCAACAATTTTTTTATGAAATAAAACAAGAACCAGGTCTGTAGAGCAAATAGTTTATACTAAAGAAGGAAAAAAACGATATTTTTTGGAAAAAATTGTTTTTCAAGAATTCAACCTCGATGCGGCACGGGTTAATATTATGCAATTGAGCTAAAACTTTGCCAATCTCATTTTCTAGTCAATTTGGCAACTTTTAGGGGGGTGCCCCAAAAAATAACATTAACAAATTTTTCCCCCATGTAACTTGTGACCACCCTAAATGTAGAGGCATAATTGGGACACTTACATGTCCATTTCATGTGATGTCATGAACCATATTTTGGATTTTTCCGTTTATGTCCGTATAGACATATGATTGAGGTGTTTGCATATCTATTCAGTATCATGTTATAGCATATTTTAATTTTCCCAAAGATGCCACTAAAGTGATGTCGAAGAGATATCTTGGTGTAGACATGGATATGCTTTGGACGAGTTTGTCATGAAATAGACATAAAATAATCAAATGTGCTGTTTGGGCTATGTGTGTTTTCTACTTTCTACGACGCAATAGGTTATGATACATCAGTTACTGTGCTGCGAATGCAAGATATTTCATAAAAGAAAAGCAATTATTCATCATTAATAGGAAATATATATTTTAACGAGCTTTCAACGAATATTTTTCGAGCTCTGGTTGTCAAATAATTAGCATTCCTCTAGTCACTTGCGATCGTTCAGGGTGAGAGTTTGAATCTATCTTATTTATGACTGTTACTCCTCTTCTTTATCTTTTGAAGCATTCTTTCCCCCCCCCCCCCCCAGTGTTAGTGACAGTAGATACCTCCACGAAATCAGAGAATTAGGGGAATTCTATCGATATCTTGAGGCTGTGGTATTTCCAGCAAATCTTAATCCGATAATTGAAATGCACTCGGAAAGAGTGCAAATGTAATGAAAAAGGCAGTCTGTATTTGCGCTTTCCGGATTTCGATAATGATATGTTTCCGCAAACGCAAAACAGAAAGCCCCCCTTTTCTATTGCATTTTACACTTTTTGCAAGTCATTTAAGATTCCGGATTCAGAAGGGTTGGCGTATTCCTAGCAAATCGGAATACAAAGAACAAACGCACTCGCAAAGATTTCAAAACACAACGTGTAAGTTGCTGTTGTTACGCATACCCTCTGCCAACCGCGGAGCGGTACCAGATCCTCCCTATAGGACGGCGATGAGCGAAAGGGAACGGCTTCTATTTAAATGAACCCCAGTAGGAGGAAGACCGACTTAGCTCGGGGTCTCCTAATTTTGAACCAATTCCAAATGAGAGACCTAGCACTTGAAATCGGCAGCTCCAGAGGCCTCGTTTAAGCACAATGTTAAAGTAATTTCTCTTGTCACACGGCGTTTGCTGAATTTTATCGGACCTCACGTTCATTCTATTTTTGAATTAAAAGGGAAACTAAATTGTATAGTTAAATATTTTAAAATATAATATTACTCTTTTCAACTGAAAAACTACTATTAAGCATATTTTTTTTTCTAATATTTTGTCTCGCATAATTTAGATGAAGAGTTATAAAATAAGTTATACGCGGCTCTCAGTTATACGCGATTTTAAATCGGTCCCTTTAAAACGCGTACAAGCGAGAGATCTCTGTATATATCCTTATAAATAAAAATGAAATTCTGTTTGTTTGTTTGTTTGTGGATTTGATTCGTATACAAATCCCCCAAAATGGACCTATCAGCCTGAAATTTTGCACAGATATGTAAAATAATATAGAATAAATCATAGTCCACTTTAAAGCTTTGAAAGTCCACCCGTTCCCGGAATTTAAGAGATTTTTTTATGCTCTCCACGCAAAAAGCTTTCCGTAATTATAACCCCTGTAGTCAAAAAAGTCTGAAATAAGCATCGTGGCTGCCATGTGTGGCGATTTTGCCGAATAAAATGTTTTAAATTCTCAAAGTAAAAATAAAAGTATAATAATGATTTTTTTGTTAGTTTACATTTGTAAGATTATTATTTTTTTATTATAATATCGTGTGCAAGGGAAATCGGAGCAGGAATGAAATGTTTTATACGCAAAACAATAAGAATTGAAGATTTCCGAGGCTAATATGTAAAATTTTTTAGTTTGGCGAAAAAATAAAATGGCTCAAATGCCCAGAAAGTGAGTTCTAGCGGTTTGCACAGTTTTCGGCTTGGCGCAATTTATTGAGAGCTTAAGGAAATAGATTTTTGAAAACAAGTGCAAATGTTTTATTAGAACCTTTGCAAATGTTACAGCGTTAAATTTTAATGATCCGTGAAGAAATAATGCAGTTATTAAGGGATTTCAAGCGACCTATCTTCAGAATTCTCGCCAATTGAGTACATTGATTTAAGTTGGGGGAATTCCGCCAAATTTCAGAAAATTGAAATCTTCTCATTTAGTACATCGGAGTAACGATGAATAAAACACGTTATAGTTGATAATTTTAAAAAATTCGGCTGTATTAAGAGATTCCACTTTTCAAATAAATGCGTGCTTTACTTTTTGGCGGTCGAACCATTTCCCATATTGATTGCTGCTAAGTCAATACTTCGAATGATTCCCTGAAAAAAACTCTTGCAAAATGGCGTATGTTGGCACTTTGGCGAGGCTTAGATTTGAAACTGGATTTTATTTGAGACTGGTATATATAATGACACTGTGACACTGGTTATAGATAAAAATGAATGTTGGTACGTGTGTATGAGGTTGAAAAACTCCAGCACCGTTTGACCAATCACCATGAAATTTGGTTCACCTAAGTCTTTTATCATGGAGAAGGTTTTTATGCTATCTTTTTTCCTCTAACTTGCTACTAGGTGGCGCAGCAGAACGTCGAATTCTATTCCGTTTAGCCGTTTGCTATGCAAATATCGTCCAACCGATTTCGATGAAATTTGGTACACGCGGATATTAGAACACGGAGAATATTTTTCACTATCCATTTTGCTGTAACTTGCAGCTAAATAGCTCTGCAACGCATCAACTTCTGTACCGTTCGACCGATTGGCTTAAAATTTTTTATACTTGCACATTTGAGCAGAAGAATATATTCTGTGTTCCTTTTGATGTTACTCATCACTAGATGGCACTGCAATGCATTATTATTTTAACTCGCCACTAGATGACGCTGCAGCAGGCCAAATTCTAGACCATTCAGACGGTCCTATGAAAATCAGTATACAAATTTAATGTATATATATATGCTATTTGAACAATGAGAATATTTTGGCGTTATCCATTTTACTATAATTCGCCACTTGACGGCGCTTTAACAAATCATTACTTTAATTAACCACTAGATGGCGCTGCAGTGTATCACTTCTTGACTGTGCAACTGATCGCTATGAAAATAGGTATACATAGATATTTGAACACGGGGAAGAGTTTGGCGCTATGCATTTTCCTATAACTTGCCACTAGATGTCGCGTCAGCACATGAACTTCAGGACTGTCCAGCCGATCGTCATGAGAATTCGTATACATCGATATCTGAATGCGAAGAATATTTTCGCCGTATCCGTTCTGCTAAAACTCGCCACTAGATTGCGCTACGCCGCATCGCCTTCTGCGCCTTATAAACGATTGCGTTGAAATTCGGTATGCATGATTATTGAACACATTATAACGCGATATCCATTTTGCTATATCTCTTTATTACAATAAATAGTAATCACAACAAATCGTAATATCAAAAAGTCCATTCATTCCCGTGCGAAGAACGGGTACTTCAGCTAGTAGATTATAAATTACATTTGGCTTATGAATATTTCTTTGATTAGTATTAAAAAAAGTCATAATTATCTGAAAAATGAGCACAAAAGAATCATCGCTTTTAATTATATATTTTTGCGTTTTACTGGGTGTGCAAACTGCAGTTAGCTTTCTGACTTTGATTTTGTGAATAACTTCTTTATTCTCGTGCAAAATTTATGTTTGTTGTAACACTTGTTTCTTTAGTTTTCACGTAGGTTATTAAAGCAGAGGAAAAATATAAGAAGTAATCCTAAAAAACGGACCAAAATATTCTCAAGAACTCTCGACTCTCCGCACATAAACTTGCCCATGAAAGAGTTAAATCAAATTCATTTTCGAGTCAGATTAACTCGATCGAGGAAAATTATTCGACGAAATGTGTATGTTTTTTTTAAACATATTTATTTATTACGCATTGTTACTTCGGTTTAGAGGGAAATGCTTTCTCGAAAATCACATGCGGCCAAGGCAATTAAGCGAGAAGATTTTCCTCTGAGGAAGTTATTTCTGTTTAATTTCAGCCTGGATTCATTCCACCGTATTGTACAGGGAAATATCTATGTTACTTTATCAAGGCCGTAAACCCCCATTGCATATTCAAAATATAAACCTCCTGTCATGAGAAAGACTAGATATTTAAAGTGGAAATACTGCCGCACACACTTCTGAATCCAAATGTAGTTTTATGCTAATGTCCGTTCCCTCACCCTCCAAAACCTCTCAAATATTAAAATGTACCCCATTCGGAATATAAAATACCTAAGTAGACAGATAAAGTATAACAATGGACGATATAAATTGAAGTATCATCGGTTATAAAGCATACTCTAAAATAGTTGGGGGGGGGATAAATGTTAAAAAGGAAAGCTCTTTTAGAATATAAATATGAAAGATAAAAACTCTTTTTATAGTCATATCTATATGCTTCTTATTCATCCCCCTTACTCCCTCCTCACCAACTTTTAACTTCGTGACCAAAAAGCATATTATTTGCATATGTTTACAGCAAGGCATCTCTTTTCTTTTAAACGCAATAAAACTGAATTCAAATTTAATGTATATATATATGAAAGTTTCTTCATTTCTTTGTCTGGTATACAAGTTTACACCGCTTGGCCGATCGGCTTGAAATTTTGCACATACATGTAAAATGGTACAGGGGAGGAGGCCGTAGGCAGCATTAAAATTCTGAAGATCTAGCGTTCTCTGAATTTCAGCAATGCTTCTCAATTTTCAGTGCAGAAAGCAACTCAGATATACTATTTGAGCATATTAGTTAATAGCACCATCAACTAATGTTTTATTAACTGATGAGTTGATTTGAGCACTTTAGTTAACCCTTTAGCTCTCCCGCTGCTGTGTTCTTGCTGAGAGCTCACAAAACTCTGACATTTTGCAAGTTGGTCGCAAAAAATATACAAGCGTTAGTCCATTTTCCAAGCTTCGAACAGAATCCTTTGATTTTTTTGCAGATAATTTTCATTAAAAATTATCAATTATTTTTAAAATTGGTGTCGGAATTATTGGTGTCATAATTACCCAAACAAAATCACAAAAAGAGTAGCTGCGTCTACCATTGGGGTAATTATGACCAGGTGATTTCTTTTGATACTTATGGTTAAACTTTTGTTGGAGCAACTGAGGGTACTATTCTTGTTTTTGTTTGTGATTAAAGTTACCTTGGTGCGGAAATAATTGATACAAATTGAGTAATAATTTCTACTCATTAAATCAAAATGGACTCTTGTTGTCTATATATACTGAACAGGGGCGTAGCCTAGGAGGTCATAAACCCCCCCCCCCTCCAATGAGGAATTTTTTGCCATACAAAATGTATATTCTTCACTCCTTTATCACACACATGTATGCATATATGTGAGTTGCAGTAGTCGTAACCCCCCCCCCCCCCAATGAAAAATTTCTGGCTACCCCCCTTACTGAAAGTTACTCTTTTTATAAAAGAATAAAATGTTGACTGTAAGAATTGTTGAAAAAATTGAAAGATTCGCTAGAAAGTATTTTTAAAAATCTTTTTAAAACAAAATAAAGTCAAGATAAAGAAATAAAATGAAAAGTCAGAAGAAATGTTATTGTTCTTGATATGCCATCCGTTTGTATGATTATTAGACTTAGAAAAAGAAACTTTGATTAAAAGAAATGTACATCTTCTAAATGAATGTTTTGTATTTATGTGTCTCCTTTATTTTCATTACAAACTCTTATCTGGTATAATTTCTTGGAATTTATTACTTCTGGCTCTGTTCATAAACGAGGACAGTAAGTGGACATTAAGTGAGGACAGTAGGTGGACTCGCAAGTGAAAATTTAAAAAATAATCAACAGCAAAATTTTTATTTTATAATTTATATTTAACTATTACAAATAAATAAAATATTTAAAATTATTTTTTCCTTAATGTGTTTAAGTGATATAGGAGAAGCGTGTGCTTTCCGAGGTCAAAATAATTTTTTCTACTATGTTTCCATAACTGTTCGTAATTACCTCAATTAAAAAAACTGTGTGATAATTATGACCACGAATTTAAAAGTGTTTAATTATGCCAGAAAAAATGAAAGCGTGTCGGAAGCTTAAATATCAGGTTGTAACGAAAGTTTTCCGCCATATCTGCCTGAAAAACTAACTTCTTACTCCTTAGATAACTATTTTTGAACTTTCGGTACCAAACCTGCACAGTGTCACATGATACAACAATAGTACTTAAAGCTGTACTCATAATTCGTTGATATTATGTAGCTGACATTTTGCAACACAACTGGAAGTAAATGATGGTTCTAATCCTCTAGAGTGATAGTTCCATTTGAGACACCTTATACTTAATGATAACTATATTTTTTACAGATTTCACAACACAGTGTTATCTTTCTTTCAAATGGTAAAAATCGTTTGACAAAATATGAGCAAATACGCCAACGAGAACTGTGTGCTGACGATGTTTGCAGTGGCGGGAAACTTTCGTTACAACCTAATACATTATCAATATACATCTTAATTAAATTTGTTTGCCTAAAAAGTTTTTCTTTTACGCCAAATAATTTTTATATCCCCGAACTGCACTGGTCGTAATTACCCGACCTGATTCTGATTAATAAAATTATGTTATACATTAAACAATAAGAGACGAATAAAGTAATTCAAATGTTTATTTTTAACTACAAAACATTTTACTTTTACTATAAACCTTTTACTTACTATGTAGCATTCAAGGGGGATATGAAATAACTCATCATGCAAATAAACAGATAATCCCGCGTGATATTAAGCTTATGGTAATTAATCAGAGCTTTTTGCGTGTGTGGGATATATTCCGATATCCCCTTCACCCTTAGCTACGCGACTGATCATACACATTTTAGGGATATTTTAAAATTACTTCAATTGCAAATGTTGAATAAAAAAAAGATAAATGTTATAAAGGCAACTGAATTACTGTAAAAACACATCAAGACAAATAATTTTAAATCATCCTTACTTCATCGATTCTGTTTTATACAAGATGTGCCAAAAACATTGACCTCAGCTTTTATTTCTTGAATATTGACCACAGACACGCATAATAAATTAAAAAGCTGCATAAAAAAAGGGTAAAGAATTTTATGAAACAAATTAAAATTTTCAGGGTATTACATTTGAGTTTATACAAAATTTAAATTTTATACTTCCCGAGTAGACAAAAAAAAAAAAATCGGTTAGTAGAACGTGCTTCATGGATAAATTAGGTGATGTACAAAATTCAGACTTTCACTATAAAAGGTCTCAGAGCTTAAAAGAAGTTGGTCAGGGGCTATACATGAATTTAAATGTAAAGGTTTATCGCTAGAGTGTGAATAATTATTTTCTGTCGTAATTCCTGTGTGAACCCTGACATGATATTCCCTCCCTTCGAGATCCTCTGAAAAGGAGTTTGTATATATTTGTTCTCATATTGTAGGTATTTGTTCTCATATTCCTGACCCTTTTTGGGATAAACTAGTGAAATACACATCAGTTCAATTGCACATCAGTTCATTATTATTTGAGGAACATATTTACGTGGTACTTTTCTTTTTATACGGGGACTGTACAAAACTTAAATTGTGTATTCACTCAAACTTAATCCAATGAAAACTTTAATCGGTTTCATAGAATTTTTTACCTTTATCGTCGAAACTTTCTTATGTCAGTGATTAATATTCAACGAATAAAATCCGAGGTCATCGTTTTTGAGACACTCTGTGTAGCAGAAGCAAATGCAAAGTAGTGAATTTTGCATTTATTGCTGAAAAATTTCTGAAAGACCTTATATGGGAAAATTTGTACTATTGAATAATCTCATCAATGAAAATTGTCGAGTTCATAACGAGAGGAAGACCCCACATTTTTAGAAAACACAGGAAAATTCAGTTTTTCCTTAAGACTTTAGAACACAAATTTATATGTAATTGCGAAGCTGAAACAATTAGAGCTAATATTTATTCTCAATTTTATCGCCATTTCAGCTTGTTCAGGAAATTTCATTTTAATTTTCGTTTATATCATCATCAATTCACTTATCATTTTATCTAGAAAGAAATTCCCAAACATTTTTACGGCTGGCATATTTGTTAAATATGCAAGGAAATGAACTTAAATTTTTGAAGAATATTAGTATCGTCAGATTTTTTTTTAAATGAAAGGTGCTTGTTCTTTCAGAAATTTTTAAATTCAAAATAACTTCAAATTTCACTCTTCGTGTTTCAAAATATGTTTTGAAAATGCTCAATCTTTTTTAAATTGTGTAATTTTATTTTTTGAATTCTGTAGAATATGTACTTTAATTTCAGGTTTTTATGTTCCTATCGTGTATCGTAGTGGCCTAGTCGCTAAGCTCCGTGCCCATAATGTAGTGTGACAAGACCACAGGGAAGGTGACAGTCGTGGATAAAAAGAATGTCGTGGCTCCAATGCCCTCCATGGTCAAATGATATCTCTGGGAGTGCCGATCCAGGTGCTCATTTGGAATTGGCTGAAAATTAGGAAACTACTCATAGTGTGCAACGTTGGTCTGTCATATAGGCGCCCCCATAATGAAATGACCAACATATGCAGCCTTCGTAGCACTCAAGCCTACAGTAGGCGGCTGACCCAGCCATTAGAAAAAAAAAATATTTCATATCATCACATCATTTAAACTTAAGTCCCGCAGTGGTCTGGGCGCTAAACTCCGTTCCCATAAGAACACGGCAAGTGAAGCAGCATCCGGCTTGGCCAGTGCTTGGGAGGGACTTCCCCCTCTCGGCTCGACTGTTGTGGAACCGTGTACGCTAATGGGAGCTGATGCACGTAAAATCCGTCGTGGCTCCAATGTCCTCCAAGTTGTTAACCCTTTGAGGCGCAACCCTTTCCCAATGCTGAAAAAAGGGCAGCCGTTGCCATCGGCCGCGAATCAAATCTATGCCCGAGCACAGCCAGCTGTCGTCAAAAAAGGGTCTCTAGATCTGTGGAACGCGATGAACGTTTCGATCGTCCGCCATCTTGCTGGTAGTTAAGTCGAGCGATAGCAACGGATGCCCTTTTTTCAGCATTGGACAATCTATCCAGCTGTTCTCC
Source organism: Cheiracanthium punctorium (assembly GCA_038373885.1). Lineage (NCBI taxonomy): Eukaryota > Metazoa > Arthropoda > Arachnida > Araneae > Cheiracanthiidae > Cheiracanthium > Cheiracanthium punctorium. The sequence goes on from JAWZYV010013920.1 coordinate 9,958, forward strand.
ATTCTTCCATTTTTCAGCAGATGTCAGTGCTGTTAAAAATAATCGTGACAGTTTTTTTTTACACGGGAAATGACGTGCTAAAAAGTAAAGGATTCTCGTGGAGCTATGTCACCCGCAACTATTTTTATAGAAATCAAATCTATTCTTCGTGACTGGCAACAGTCTAAACGTCAGAGTTTGGTGTTCCCAGAGCGGGAACACTGCGCATTAAAGGGTTAAACGATACCTCTGGGGGTGCCGATTTCACGTGGTGGTTGGTACCTCATCTGGAATCGGTTCAAAATTAGGGACCAACAAGTAGCAGTCAAACCCCCTCGGGGGCACTGGCAGCCCTCTTTCCATGGATAGTGTCGTCTATCCATGGACTCGACAACAACAACAACATTTAAACTTTAAAAAAATGTCGATTCTGTCGGTTTGTTTCATTTTAAAAAGAAAGGGTTATATCATTCCGAGAAGAAAACATACTGAAAATGAGTAATCATATCTCAAGGAAAAACGTTTGCAAAGTCATCGTGAATGTAAAAAAAGAACAAAAGAGTATCGCGAAGATCGAAATAAAAATATTGAGCATCTATTAAAGAATTAAAAACTTCTTTTTAATGCCTAAGTTGAAAAATAAGTAAATAAATAAATAAATAAAAATAACAATCTAGTGCTAGCTCAAAACAAGAATTCTTCCAGTTTAAGCCCCCATGTGCAAGTTGTATCAATTCCTATAAAAATTACGAAATTTAAATTTTTTTACCGCCATCCGCTCCTATCAGTTCAATTTAGAAAAAATTTCCTTATAAAATTTCACGCACAATTAAAAAAAAAAATCGTCCTTCTATGATCAATATTCACCGAGTTACAACTGCTTAAAGTGAGAGCACTTACAAAATGAATACAAACTGAATTTGAGAAAAATTAATGTACATGGTTCTGAGCCTTATAATATTTATTAGTAGTTTCATCCACTATCTTACGATTGTAGATTGCAATAAAAAAGATTGACGTTTAACTATGTGTATCCAATAAATTAACATAAAAACATAGGTTATACTGAAAGAGGTTTTTAAATGAATTGGTGTTAAACAACAAAAATACAAAAACAAGAGAATAAAACACTTTATTAAACATTAAATTAGAAAATGAAACAGTTTAAAGTGCGTATATATGCATTTTAGAAACTTAAAATAATATTACAAATCCTGTTAGCGTAGCATTTGTTCAAAGTATAGCTCCCTTCGACTGCAATGCAAATATGCACCTGTGCAGAAAACTTCCTGTACTTTGCGTAGCACACTTGGTGTTACACATCTGCATGCGACACATGTACGATTTAGTAAGTCTGATCCCGGATAGATTTTTATAGAGCCTGACTATAAACCTTTGCTTAACAATTAGTATTCTAAAATTAGTTTTGATTCTTACTCCGTCTTATGATAGAAAATGAAATTATAATCTATAATTTAAAATTTCAATATTTATATGGTCCCTTAATGGTCCATCGAAATGGGACATTATTAAACGTGGAAAAGTGACTTAAGTCAAACTGTTTGGTGCTTCAATACTTGGCGAATTTTGGTAGTAGAAGGGCGAATCTTTTTTTTATTGTGCATGAAACTGTATAAAGAAAAATTTTCTAAACATAACTGATAGGACCTGGTGACCGTATAAAAATCTAAATTTCGTAATTTTTTTAGGAATTGATTTATTGAATTTGATCGTTTGTGATATAATAGATGTCACGTTGACACAACGTGCATATTTTTTTAATGAAAAATTATTAATACAAATCCTAATTAATATTGTCTAAATTTAAACTAATAATAAATTCTAAATTTAATTTAAAAATTTTTAATAATAACTATCTTTTAAAGCTTTTAATTTTCCTCTTGGCCTTCTCAATTACAGCGCATTAACGTACTTCTAAAGCATTTCCCTCTTATCAGCTGCTTTGAAATAAAATAACAGTTGTCGCCAGTTTTCTATCCTACTAAAAGAATAATCATAACATCCCTTCGCTCGCATATTTCTCTGCTCCGCTGAAACAGATGTGTCTCTCTTGCGGTTTTGCCCTGATATGCAAGAAGCATATTGCTCGAAAAACACCTGCTAAAATTGTTCCAGAAAGTTCGGGCTCTTTCTATAGACCCATGTTTTTAACGGTTTTTTCTTTAGCAGTTGGAGAGTAACTTTTGGTGGGGCAAGCCACTCACTTCATGTGAGGAGGCTTTGCCCACCACGACGCGTTGCACGGATTAGCATCTATGCCGATCCCTTTATGGTGACGGAGGCGTTCACCCACCGAGGTACCAGGCCGCTTTAATATGAACGCCGTGATGTTTTTGTCAACACGCTTCCCCAGGTTTACTTTTGAATGCAATGTATTGTAGAGTTTTAAATGTATAATCCTGCGTTTTGGAAATTAGTGACTGTTCCAGTGTGAAAATAAAGCAATATGTTTCAAGTTTAAAAGTGTTGAGTGAGGCTCCTTATTTAAAGAGAATGTGGTCTTCAAAATGTGTTTTTTTCTCCTGAAGTAAAATGTGTTAGCTCAGTGTTCAAAGTGTTTGTGTGATCATGTTTCAGAAGAAAAACGACATGCGCCATCAAAAGCGAATTTCATTCTTGGTCTTGGAGTCTGTCCTTCCTCGTCGCTCTGATGTGGGATTTCTGGTGCATGCGTGATTTCGTTCAGTGGGGAAGAAAAGCATGTTCACCCCTACGACATTGTGTATGCCATCGTGTTCCGTGTGAAAGAAAGCACGTCCTACCTAAGGGGAATAATTCTCCTTTCGACATCGTTGCGAGTGTGAATTTAAAATGTGACCCACTATACGATCGTCTTCTTAAAACTATGTCGCTCTCACTACAAAGTCGTACCAGTTATAATCTTTACAAAATAATTCATCGTCTTTTTACGATCACCACCTTCCACCGTACATCTCCATAGGACAATAGATTATACAATTTAGTGCATTTTTGCAACTGGAACTATGTATCTCTGACTAACGGTTTAGGAAATAGCCATTGCGCACCGTTAGCACTTGGCACCCTGCATATATCAGCAGAATCAGAGGGCCAAGCAGTATTAAGATCGAAAAACAATGAACCATAAATTATACAAAAATTAATGGAATGGAAATTATAACCTCTGGGACTAATCAGGGCCCGTACCCAGAAGATTATTATTAAAGACAGCAAAATAGTAGGATTTCGGTTGTGTGGCATATCAAAAGAGATATTCTCTCCACACCCTATCTTTAGGGTGTGGAGCCACACCCCACTCTTTAGGCCCTATCCTACTATACAAAAACAAGAAAATAAATAAATAATTATTTTGAAAGCAAAATAATCGAAAAACATGGCAAAACAGACATACCCAACAAGAACAATGCAAATCACTTGGCATGAGACAAATTTTGTTGTAAAGATGTGGCAAAAATCAAGAGGTGAAACACCAGTGTTGCCAGAATTCGAATTTCTTATAGTAGAATTAATATTATAAAATTGTTGCCAGAAAGAGTAGTGTAAAATTATTTGACAGTGTTAAAATACACGTATATTAATTAAATTACCATAAAGGAATATTATTTTAATTAAAATTACAATTTTGAATAATAGTAAATAGATGGTCTACAAATTTACAATTCGTATTGGCTGGGGTGGCATTTTGTGTGTGTGCGTGAGTTTAATTTTAAAATAAACTTTTTTTTACTAGGAAAAAAGGGGCTATATTTTACATTTTCCCCAGACAGGTAAACCCGAGAAGGCGCTACGGTTGATCCGAGGGAAAGACTCAAAGCCTGAGGATCTGCCTTCTCAAGAGAAATAACTATTTACACTACATGAAAGGGGGTTCTTGATAATTATGACATGATTTCGTGGAATTATGAATTGGTATTCAAGCTTTGCGCTCTCCCGAAATGTCTTTGATACCCGAAATTTCTGGATACATGCATGTCTATGGGAAACAAGAAAAAAAGCTCAAAGCATAGACATAGCGTTTTGGCAGCCATAGCATAGCCCCTAACTTTCTCGCAAAATAGTTGCTTTAAAACGTTTGTTTCAAAATTTAAGAAAGGCTTCCCTGCTATATTTGAAATTCATATTGCCAACCCCTTCTACCCCCTTAAAAAAAAGACCAACGTTTATGGTTCTGAATGGTCGTTAAGTTTTAGAATTTTTGACGAAAGACTGCCAAATTTAGAGCAAATAAAAATAAAAATAAAAAAATAAATAAACTAATAAATCTCCCAAACTAGCTTTGTGATAAGCTTTGCTGGCTTTTGGAGAAAAACCTCGATTTCTTAATGTTAACCAAAGGAGAATTAAAAGTGAATACAATGTCATCTGGATAACTGATCAGTATTCAGAAAAAGTGTAAATTTTTACTATTTCACATTTATTTATATATTAAAACTGAAGTTGATATTAAAGCTTAAGCCGATTTTTTATAATAAAACTGATCAACCTTATAAATGTAGGATGGAGCTAGCGCTCCAAATTAAATAGACGTTAATCTTTTTAAACATTTAATGAGACGAAACTTTAATACAACGACGACACTAACATTTAAAAACATTGAGAGGTAGAAATAAAAATAAAAATAACATCAAGAGAGCTATTCTGCTCTTTTAACATCGCACGTCTGCCCAGTCTCGTTCTCCGTCTAGAGTGTTCTTTGGCGGGGGAACAACTGGCGGGAGTTGAAGTTATAGTTCGTTCAGTGGTGTTGCCACAGCAAAACTAATTATTATCCACACGGCCGTCCTGAGGTTACAGACGTCCGCGGCTGGGTTGAAAAAGCAAAAGATCTGAAAAGATAAAAGAAAAACAAGCAGAAAAAGGGAGAAAGTAAAGTTGAAAAACAAAGCATAATAAGATTGGGTGTTCAGTTGTTGCACCACTGTTTCATTTTATCTGCCGCAGTTGACGTTATGGTGGGACCTTCATGATGTCCTAACTTCCGAACTTCGTAACGATCGTTGGGGTTGATTTTTGTGATCTCATAGGGTCCGAAGAACTTGGGTCGCAGCTTTAGTCCAGTTCCAAACTGAGTTCGTTGTATTGCCACTTTGTCACCAATCTTGTATTTACAGGCTGGTTTACGTCGTTTGTTATACTGTCGTATATTTTCTTCCTGTAAACGGAGGATATTTCGTTTAGCTTCGATACGTAACGCTTCTTTGTCATCAATAACTCTTTGCTGGTGTTCCTCGTCAAGAAGTTGTTTAATCTGTAGGTCCTCCTGTTGTTTCATTTGAACACCAATTAAAAGTTCGAAAGGTGTGAATTTTGTACTGCGTGTGGTGGTACTATTTAAGATACGTTGCAATCGCGGGACGTATTTAAACCATTTGTCAGGTTCATCTATAGCTAACTTAGTTAAAACGGGGATAATTGTGCCATGAATGCGTTCAACCTGACCGTTTCCACGTGGTACACCTGTCGTAATTGAAATGTGTTCAATATACTGTTCCTGGCAGTAGCTTCGAAATTCTGAAGATGTGAATGCGCTACCTTTGTCTGTGATGATTTTTGAAGGGTTGCCAAATGTAGTTTGTTGCAAGGATAGTTTGTCCAAGGCATCTTTCGTAGAGGTTGACTTCACGGGATAGATCCATATAAATTTCGAAAAGGCATCAATTACTGTAAAAATATATTTATAACATTTTTTTGTCGATGGTAAAGGTCCTAAAAAGTCGCAATGGTAACATTCAAGAGGTGCATCACCTTTTGGAATTGGGTGAAGCAATCCTTCTTGTTTTCCAGATTTTCGCGAGGAGAGAATGCAAGGAATACAATTTGAAATAATTTCTTGAACCAATTTCTTAAGTTGAGGGATGTAAAATTCACGAGAAACAATTGATTCGGTTTTTTGTGAGGCAAAATGACCTTGTGAATGGGCGTTTAGCACTATTTCTTTCTGCATCATTTGTGGAACTACTAAAAGTTCGGTATCCTTATGAAGTTTATAAAGAATGCCGTTTTTAACTAAATATTCATCGGAAGGTGTAGATTCGAGCATAGATTTAATTTGAGTTATAAATTCATCTTGATCTTGGGCATTTTTCACCTTTTGAGTGATATCATTTGTGGTAATAACAAGAATGGGGTTACGACTTAAAGCGTCAACATGTTTCATCTGTCTACCGGATCGATGACAAACTTCATAATCAAAGTCCTCTAACATCAATGCCCATCGTGCAATTTTAGCTGGTAGATCTTTTTTGTGCATCGTTTTTTGGAAAGCATCGCAATCTGTGATAATTTTAAATTTTGTACCTAGCAAGTAGGTGCGAAATTTCTTTAGCGCCTCAACGACGGCGAGAACTTCCAGTTCGTAACTGTGATATTTTTCTTGTTGAACTGTAGTTTTACGGCTAAAATAATGAATAGGATGAAACTGTCCATCATCTGATTTTTGTAAGAGCACAGCGCCAAAACCTAAGGAGCTTGCATCAGTGTGGAGTTCTAATGGGTATCCTTGTTGAAAAACATGAAGAACTGGGTTTTGTGAAAGAATGTTTTTCAGGTGTTGAAAAGCTGCTATTTGTTCAGGGCCAAAATTAAATTCTACATTATCCCGAAGGAGGTCACTTAATGGTCTAGCAATCAGCGCATAATTTGGAATAAACTTTCTGAAGTAACTTGTTAGTCCAAGAAAACTTTGAACTTGTTTAGGGTTTTGAGGTTGTGGGAATTTTTGAACTGCCTGTGTCTTGGTAAGTGACGGTTTAACTACTCCGTTTTCGATAATATAACCAAGGAATTCTATCTTTCGTTGTAAAAATTGGCACTTTTTTAAGTTCAATTCGAGGCCATAATCTGCAGCTGTTTGGAGAACTAGGCGCAATTTTTGTAGGCCTTCGACTTCGTCATTAGATGGTATGAGAAGATCGTCCATGTAAACAATAAGAATGTTATCGCGAATGAGATCTCTAAAAACTGTATAAACATATCGTTGAAAAACACTAGGGCTGTTGGATAATCCAAATGGAACTCGTAAAAATTCGTACTGGCCTTCATGAGTTACGAAAGAAGTATATTTAGTGCTGTTAGGGTCCATAGGTACATGAAAGAAACCATTTTTAAGGTCAAGTGTAGTGAAAATCCGAGATGTTCCAAGTTTATCTAAGGCTTCTTCTATGAGTGGTAAGGGAAATTTATCTTTTATCATTTTTCTATTAAGCCTGCGGTAATCAACACAAAGTCTGTAATCTCCAGTTTTTTTCTTACATAGAACAATCGGGGCGGCGTAATCAGAGCAACTTTGTTTAATAATTCCATCATTTAACCAATCTTGAATTTGTTTTTCCACAATTTTCTGTTCAGCAAAAGGGAGTCTTCGAGAGCGTTGTGCTACGGGTATTTCATCTTGTAATAAAATAGTCATCTGAATTTCAGTGTCTTTAACTTTATGGGGTTTGTAGGAAGTAACGATATTTTGAACTTCCTCACGAATTTCAGAATTCAAAATGTGTGAAAGATCAAATGGAAAAGTTTGGTCATTAGAAATATTAGCAATATTAACGAAAATGTTATCATCAAGGGTACCGCATAAATGAATACCGTCTTTATCAAATGTAAATTGGGTTTGCTGCAAAAAGTCGCTTCCGATAATCACATCAAAAGGAATCAAGTCATCTTTTAGAACATGTATTTTAGCAGGTAAAGTAATCTTTTGAATTTCGATGGAATCCTGGAAAAACCCGAGGCTATGAACTTCGTTTCGGCCAATTCCTGAAAAGGGAATGGTGTTGGAATGCAATGGTGGCGAACCGATTCTTCCATGTGTTTTCTCATTAATAAGGGTTGCTTGTGACCCAGTGTCACAGAGTGCTGTCAATTGCATTCCTGCAAGTTGAATGTCAACATGCATGGGATTTTTCGATGAAGTTTGAGGAGATAGCACATTTACAGTTTTATCAGGAGTAGGTTTTTGAGATTCAGGTTTTGGTTTCGAATTTCGAGAACTTTTGGGACAATTAGCATGAACATGACCAAAATTTTTACATCCATAGCATTGTTTACCATGTGACTTATTCAAACATTGGTTGCTTTTATGACCCTTCAAGCCACAAGAATAACATACTGGTTGTGTATTTGGGTTACGTTTATTGTCGAGTTTCACATTAAGGTTGGTATCATCGAATTTTTTCTGATTATTTTGTCTGAAATGTTGAGAACTGTTAAAGATTTTTTCATAAATCTTTAATTTTTCCTTGAATTCTGGGATGGATTTACAACCGTAAAGGAAAATTTTATTGTGTGATGAATCTGGAATTCCATTTATAACATATTCAATCAGGGAGGGATCATCAAGAGATCCTTTGTGTGCCAAATCTCTCATAGCTAAGAAATATTCTTGTAGGGTTTCAAACGGTTTCATACGTCGAGATTCCATTAATTGATGTAACTGAATGCTGTTAATTTTGTCAGAAAATTCCTCTAGCAAATGGTGCTTCAATTGTTCCCAATTTGTGATTCCACGAATAGACCTAATTAAAGTTTGAGCGGGACCAGTCAAACATTTTCTAACAAAAGTAATTTGGTGAATTGGATTGTTTATTTGGTACAAATAAAAAATTTCTTCAACGTCGGATATGAAATTCTCAATGCTATAATTATCGCGAGACGAAAAAGGTTTTATTAAATCAACAACGTCTTTGAGACTAAATAATTGGAAAGAGGAACTCGTAGTTTCGACTGAAGGCAATAAATTCTGAGCTGATTCACTAAAAGGAATCTGTGTCTGTTGCTTATCCGAAAATTCTTCTTTTGCGTCAGGGGTGGGTGGGGAGGGAGTACTATTTTCACCCACGACGTTATTTGTTTGAGATGAACTGTCAACCGGATGTGAATCATTGACTTCGCTTTCCGAAAGATCGGAAGAATCTGCTTTTAATAACGATAAATCATTAAGACTCGTAAGAATGGTGTTAGCACACTTATCTGGGTCAGTTGAGAATTCTAAATGAAGTAAATTGCAAATAGAAATTAGGTCTTTAAGTGAAAACTCTTTAAGTACTTTTTGTTTCGTTTCTTCTAACTCGAATGGCTGTGGGAAACCTGTAAATTTGCGCAATCTCGCGCGATTTTGTCTATCGCCGTCTGTACCAAAAATTAAGCGATGTAAAACCTTTATTTGACTCGTACTACCAATTTTTAACGATTTTGCGATATTGGGGTAATCGCTGAGAGTAGACATGATTATATATATTCAAATAGTTACTGTACACAGATATGCAAAACCAAGATCAAAACTCAAACACTTCGGAATTTAAAATAGAATTTCAGTATCAAACATTTTCTTCACATTAAGACATTTAAATCTCATTAAAAGAATATAGAGACTGTTCTCAAAAATATGCATCAGAATAACAATATAATATGTTTCAAAACTGTATTCAATTCACAACAAATCAAAATGTATACGAAATACGTGTTCTTCAAATGTTGCTGTTCAAGAAAACGAAGGTATATAATTCAACCAAACTTCTAATTACCAATCTTTCAAATTACGCATCAAAATATTCATCAAATCATCAAATTATTCCTCGAAATCATCAAATAAATTCATCAAAGTAGAAAGCCAAGAAAACAGAAGTAATAGAGTCAACGTGAAAGTCGCATCAAAAAAAGAATTTCGCATCAATTAAAAAATTCTTGCATCAAAATAACGTTGAAATATTTCCTCAGTTTTCTTATATCTTGAATGAGATGAGCATTTCATTAATCATCGACATTTTCTTGAACAAGCATCAACGTATGCACCAAATAATTGGAATATGATTAGAATGTACTTACAGTTTGTGTTTCTGTTCTTGTTTCGGCATTCCATGAAAATATTATCCTCTGTAGCACATCACTTTTAATTTCGCTGGCATATAAATCACAAGAACAATAAATATTACAAGAAAAGTATTAACTTTTTTAGTTCCGGTACTGTATCTAGGGGATGTGCGGATTCGAACGGCGAGCACCCATGTAGGATGGAGCTAGCGCTCCAAATTAAATAGACGTTAATCTTTTTAAACATTTAATGAGACGAAACTTTAATACAACGACGACACTAACATTTAAAAACATTGAGAGGTAGAAATAAAAATAAAAATAACATCAAGAGAGCTATTCTGCTCTTTTAACATCGCACGTCTGCCCAGTCTCGTTCTCCGTCTAGAGTGTTCTTTGGCGGGGGAACAACTGGCGGGAGTTGAAGTTATAGTTCGTTCAGTGGTGTTGCCACAGCAAAACTAATTATTATCCACATAAATTCTGTATGTGTGTTCTTTAGTATGCTTCAGTCAAATAAGAATATTCATCAGAGAAATCCACATAACTAAAGATTTTCACTGGAACCCCAATTTTCCATGTACTAAAAAATCTGATGTGTCCAACACATGACTTCCTTGCACGTCTATTAAATCAAAAATGTTTTTTACGCACTTCCTCTAAACTTATTTGTTTGAAAGATATAAAATATCAATAATAGTAAGGTTTAGCGATTTCTAGCCAAACATTTCGATATCGCCAAGCTGAGTTCAATTTGAAAGATTTCTTTCTGACACTTTATTTGGCGATATTTCACCAAAAGCCGACAAACTTGAAATAGTTTGCGAGATTTTGGGGATAGCCAAAGTAGTCATTGACCACAGACTTTCAATGAATTGAATGCATCCATACACCTTAATGTATTTAAAGTCATTTGGCTCACCCTGTAAATAAATTCCCAGTCGATTGCTGTCAAAAAAGATATTGAAAACCGTTAGATATTATAATATAGTTCTAAATACAAAAGTTCAAAATTCTACGGGTTAAAGTTTTAGAGTTATACAAAATACGAAATAATTTTTGGCGCCAAATTTGGCGATATTTCGGCGAAACTCGTCAATGTCGACGACATTTGGCGATATATTAAGCATGGACCAACAATGACAGATTATCGCCAAATTTGGCGATATTTCGCCAAAACTCGCCAAGAACGATGACAAATGGCGATACTTTGGGCATGGACCAAATGACTGACTATCGCCAAATTTGGCGACATTTCGGCAAAACTCGCCAAGGTCGAGGACAGACGGCGAGATTTTGGGCATGTACCAAACAATGACTGTCTACAATTGTATTATATTGAAGATTTCCATAGACATTAAAGTACTGAAATTCTTTTCGGTGGTCCTGTAAATAAACTCTCCAGTAGATTTTAACCAAAAATCGAGATGCACAACTAGATGTTACAACAATCGAAATTTCAAAATAGTTTTTGAGATTTGAGAGTTAAATATGCACACACGTACACAAAAAAGTCGCCAAGCTTGGCGACTTTTGGCATAGTTCTTGAGGGAGGCACGTGACCGTGGTCGGACCATCACCTAACTTATGTGGTAGGACGGTATTGTGCTTGAAATGGATGAATCTCCTAAAATTGCCATTGACCGTAATGTATTGGAAATCTTTTGAGTGTTCCTGTAGCAGAACTGTAAATCATAAAGACACTTTTTTTAATGGAGAAATTTATTTTCTAACTCTTTACAGCATATATCACTTCTGAGTCGTTTGAAATAGCCCAATACCTCTAAAAAACGCTTTGATGAATTTCGGCCCATAGAGCGTAATGTATTTCGAATCTTTTAGGCGGTTCTGTAGATAAACTATCCAATCGAATGGAACCAAAAGGGGAGGTGCACAACTAGATGTTACAACTATCCAAAATATTAAGTTTCGACATTCTACGCCTAATAGTTTTTGAGATATGCGAGTTTAATGAATTTCGGCCCATTGAGCGTAATGTATTTCGAATCTTTTGTGCGGTCCTGTACATAAACTATTCATTCGATTGCGACCAAAAGGGGAGGTGCACAACTAGATCATAGAACAATCCTAAATATCAAATCTCAACATTCTACGACCCATAGTTTTTGAGATATGCGAGTTACATACGTACGTACGTACAGACGGCATGGAAAAACTGACCACAATAAACTCGCCGCTTGTCAAAATGAGTTGCAGACGCGTTAATATGATCGTGCATGCTAGCCTACGATGAGATGCATCGAAAAAATTCTTAAAATTAAATTTAGAGGTAGTCAAAATCGGATATTTTGTCGAAATTTGGCCCCCAAAATTTTTCGGGATCACATTACTTCCTTATACTACGTACAAGGAAGTAAAAAGAGTAAACTGAAAATCACTGAAAAAATAATTTTAGTTAATTTTGCAACTAAGTATTATCATTTCTGCAACACAAATACTAAAATGTATCAGAAAATAATGCAGTGCCTGAAAATCTTCTAAATAAACGTTGTAACGAAGTCGCCAGCTGCCTTCAAACTGTGAAACAAAGTATGAGCAACCTTTTGTCATATGCATAAATATTGATGGGAATAGTTTCAGGTTTCGAATAGAGATGGCGCTAATAGTCTTTTGGTAGCAAAACCACTGAAATATCAAATCCATGATTATTTTTTTGCTATCTTTAGGAATTTTATTTTGTAAAGAAACGCGGCACGAATTATTTTCATTATTGGTAAGTGTGATTTTTGCAGTTTGAAAGGCTGGAAAACTATTTGTGTGAAAAATTAGTTGCTATTAGAATGTTCAGAGCAACATAAATACCGAATTTTTAATACGTAGAATTCTGTAAGAGATCCAGTAGCGTAGCCAGGAATATTTTTCGGGGGTAGCTGAAAACTTAAAAACGAGAATCCAATATAACTTAAAAAAAATCGATACAACATATCTTTTTTTCTTTTTTTTTGTGCGTGGGGGGGGGGGACTGGAGAGGGGAATATCTCAACTAATTTTGGCCTAAAAATGTTCGCATATAAAAATGAATGTAAGAAAAGAAAGAAAGAAAATTAAAAAGAAAATCATAAATCGCATTTACAATCTTTGCAGTAGGAAACAAGCATTAGAAAAATAAAATAAATAAATAAATAAATTTGACTTAAGGTTAGGCTTACCATACATTTTTAAGTCCAACCCGAGACAAAACCATACTTTTGGGCAGGGCTATAGAATCACAAGGGCTGGGTCAATCGCCTGCGAATAGTGAAGACAGGGGGGGATAACTGATGACGTAGTATGGTTCCCGCTTGCTAGGGAGAACTCGAGGCGATAATGTTTTCTCAATGACTTTTATTAGATTTTTCTCACTTAAAATGTTATCTATGACATTTAGATTTAGTGTGATATATTTTTAGGAAAAATCAAAACAGTTGCTTCTGTGATTAGTGATATATAATATACACAGGCTCTCAAAAATATATTCAAGTAGAAGTCAGATTTTGTTTTTGAGATAAAGTAATGAATATAGGATTGTTTTCTAAAAAAAGAAATAAAAGAAAATAATCATTCAAAATAAAACATGATACACCAACTTTCTTTCAATATATATATGTGTGTGTGTGTGTGTGTATTAATACCTATCAGAAAAAGATAGGCAGTTTGGCTTGAACTTAAATAAGTTTCTTGGGAGAATGTACACATAGATAATAAAACAATTTACAGTAAACTTCAAAATGTACCCGTTGTTAAGACCAGAAGCACAGCCATACAAAAAATAAACATGGGGGGAAATAGAAAATAAGATTTATCAGAAATTAAATGTTAAAAAATGAACAGTAAAACCCATTTAAGAAATTCCCGCTTAAAAAGTTCTTATTTGCGGTTCACAATTTTTTCCTATTCTTACAATGTTAAAGCAACCCGTTTAAAAAGTTCCACCTCAAACACTTTCCCGCTTAAAATGTTTTATTTTATTTTATTTTTATTTATTTATTTATTATTTTTTTTCACTTCTAAGTTTACATTCAGAGCGTGCTTACATGTGACTTTCGTTTTTGTTTTGTTTTTAATTTTTTTTCCCTTTAATATTATTGTTTGAAAAAATCAATTTTTAGGACTGAAAAACTTGGCATTAGCAAGTGAAATTCTAACATTGCATGAAATTCATGAGGTTACAGAAAATTAAGAAATGAGCTAAACTGAATAAGAAGTTGCAGAAATTCTTAGTTTTCCGGATGCTGTAATAGGACTAGAAACTTTGCACCCTCTTATTAAAAGCGTTAATAATGATAATTTTTTTGAAACGGAAGACCAATTGAAGATTGCCGATAAAAACACAAAAACTAAACTTTTTTCCCCTGTAAAATCGATTGAAATAATGCTTAATAATGCTTAAAGCGGATATTTTTTAAAAAGATTTAATGTAAAATAGTTAATTTATTGTTTTACTTTATTAACTAATTTTTAAGGGTGCAAAACAATTTATATAAGTACTTTCTATAATATATTAATAAAGTAAAAAGATATTTCTTCAGTATTTATATTGAAAATACTTGATTTGTTTTTCATAAAATTAGTCTTAAGCGAGTTTTACTGTTTATAAATAACTATAAAAATTATATCTACATAAATGCTGTGTCTGCAATCATTCTTAATATAATTAGGTTGGATCTGGGAATGTAACTTCCTTTTACACTTAAAACATATTAATAATTAGAAACATTCAAATATAATAAATCACATTTTCAAATTATATTAGAAACTTATTTCGGCTTAATCCATTTTTGATTTTTTTGAAAAGCTTTTCGTGCTGACACTAGAGAAGCTGTTCTATTTAAGTGTCTTATTCTTATGAATGTTCTTATTCTTGCGAATAGCAGAATAGCACTCTTTTGAATATGGGGAAAGTGATTTTCAAGCTCCAGTGCCATGTTTCTTACAACACCTCTGCCTTTGCGAAAACTTTCTCCATGAGTAGAACGAAATATTCTGTCCATTTTTCTAACCGTTTCCATCCATGAAGGAGTCGGCACCGTAAGCCCTCCAGCTGATAATTTAATTATCCATTCGGCATAGGGCGATACATCTTTAATATTTCTAGTTATTTCCCCTAATGAACAGTCACCACGTTTTTCTCTTTCTCTCTGTGCTATGAAGCCAGCAATATAAGCAAGCGCTTCTTCTTCATTATCCGAGAGAACGATAGAATTGTTTTCTGACTTTTCTTGTACAGAAGAGGATGAAACAAAACCATCTTCGAAATTAATTGTTTCGTCTTCCAGATCTAACGTTTCCTCATGTTCATCTGAAATATTATCTGAATCGAATGCACTCTGCAGCATTTCACTTGTCAGATAAGCATAATCTTTCTCTACCAAATCAACATGATTTGCGTTTGAAGATAAACTTGGAAGCTTGTTTGCTAAAAGCAACCTCTTCAATCTGACAATGACTTCAGATGGAGAAGGGTGATCATTAAAACGTCCGAGTCCTCTTATCTGGCTAAATAAACTCTCCAGAACATCTTGTGTTAAGCGCGTAGTTAGAATGTATTTAACTCCATAAGGCTTTAAAGTATCATACAGTCCCTGAAGAGAGCTTATTGATACTAGCAGTCCTTTTTGAAACGGCATCAAACTTTTTTTCCCAATTATTCGAAGTTCTGAAATTTCTTTTCTTACTTCATTCAGAACTGATACTTGGTCGTTATAGTATCTTTTCATTCCGAAAGCTGATTTCATGGGTTTATTACTGGGTGGTTCGGGACACTTACTATTCATTATGTCAAAAAATGTATCTATCATAAAAAAGAAATTGGAAGCCCTGTCATCACCTGTTAAATGTTTGATTGCGTTTGCTGTAGTTGCAGAAAATAAAGTTTTTGCTGGAGCTACTTTTTGCCTTTCATTGCCTTTAACTGTCAGCATTTGATGTTTTAATTTGTGACAAAGTTTTATTTCCTCTTTATCTTTTTCCAAAACATTTTTAATAATCCTTGAGTCAAGGATTTTGCCATCACTTAGAAGGAAGCCTTTGTCAAGGTAATGATTCCTTAACAATTTTAAGTAATGCGGCATATCTGCAAAAACCCATATTTTGGATGACTGGTTTGAGGGGCTCAAGAAAAAAGAATTTTCTTCAGAAACGTTGAGTTCTTTCCATAGTGTCTGACTACCACCTAAATCTGACACAATAGCTACTACTTGAATTCCAGTCGATTCAATTTTTTCTATAATGGAAAGCAAAAGGCTTTTGTTCATAAGTTTATCAAAATCAAAATATACTGGTTGCTTCCATGATGCAATTAGACCTCTAACTAGAACAAACTGGACTTTTTTGAAAGGACCAAGTATTTCATCCAATTTAGAATCGTAACAAAGTCTTGAGTCAATGTGAATTTCGTCGAAACTTAGCACGCACAACTTCTCCATTTCAGTCAAATTTTCTGAATTTTTTTTCATTAGAAGTAGCACATCTTTCAAAATACCTGGTGAACATTCAAATTTTGAGCACCATCTCTTTAAGGTGCTAGCACTTGGCAGTGGTACGCCAATTTTTTCTCTCCAAAAGTCGTACGCTTTAGATGAGAGGGCTCTTAAAACGATGGCTTTTGATATGTCTTCAGCTGTCCAATTTGGTTTTTTATGATTTGAAATTACATCTATTTGAGTTTCGCTAAGTACATTTTTTATATTTTCTTTCAGATTCTTTAATTTTCTATTCTCTTTATCCAGGATGCATACTTTCCTTTTTAATTTCCCAATTTCAGATGCTTTGTTTTTTTTTTATACAGAAGGGTTCTTTTTAATTTCTGTGCCATGATTTTAAATGAACGACGATTTTCATTTTTTAATATTGTTAATTTTCTTCTTGCACACTCTAACTCAATTTTTAAACTGCTGATTTCTTCTTCCAGCGCATCACAGTTCTTACAACTGTCTTTCGTCGAACTTTCATTCAAGTTTACATCATCTTCATTTATTGTCTCTTCTGATCGTATTTTCTTAGGACTTAAATTACTTAGTCTACTGAAAGCATCTTCCAAAACTTTCCTCTTTTTTTGCCTTTCTGATCTAGGAGTTGTTTTTTCTTCCAATTTAAAAGAAGGCAAATTAACAGTAGGAATAGCAGTATCTTTTAATATTTTTCTCATAGGCAGACCTAAAAGTCTGTTTTGTAAGTCATCAATATAATGGCTTTCTTCGAAGTGTTCGCTGCACATTCGAGCATTTTTGGGGTTAACATTGTCTTTTCTTTTACATCTGCGGACCCATTCATTTTGCAATTCCAAGTTTTGCGGAAACCGATGAAATAAAACTTTCTTACGATACGTATTACGACAAGTCGCAACAGCACAAGATGGCATTTCTAAAAGTGCATTTAATGCTGGTAAAGTTAAGAAATTAATTATTGGTGAATCAATAATACGCAAAAAAGAAAAAACTCTCGTCTAGTTCTCGTAAGTACTGACGCGTTGTGTAAATGCAGAAGAAAGTTCTTTTTCTCTTATCTCCCATCCGGAGGGAACCAGGTGACGTCACGAGCAACCTCTGTGGGGGTGGTCAGTTGCTTCAAAGCGGCAAGCTATCCCTCTAAGGAATGACCCAGCCCTTGTAATTCTATAGCCCTGACTTTTGGGGGGATCCAACTCAAGACAAACCACGGTCTTAAGTAATATCTCGTTATAACGAATTTCGAGGGAAAATTAAACTTGTAATTCTGAAAAACAAGTAATATATAAACATTTTTTTAAGTCAATTCCTACTTAGGTCAACAAAGAAAAGTTTGACTTTAGTTACTTTTTATTAAATTTAATTAATTACATTTAATTAATGAATTAACATGTGAAAAAACTACTTGAATTTGAGTGGATGAATAAAAGGTATTTTATTAACGACTGAAAATTTGAATAAGATATATAAATATATATAGGGAGAGTGTGAACTAATAGTAGGAATTGAAAAAAAAAAAAAAAAAAAAAGAGATGCACAGTTAGATGTTATAATAGTTATAAATACAAAATTTCAACATTCGACGGTTAAAAGTTTTAGAGTTATGCGAAATGAGAATTTAATTTCTGGCGACAAATTTGGTCATATCTCGGCAAAACTCGACAAGGTCGACGACAAATGGCGAGGTTTTGGGCATGGACCAAACAATGACTGAGTATCGCCAAATTTGGCGATATTTTGCCAAAACTCGCTAAGGACGAAGACAAATGGCGATAAAATAAATAAAAACTTTGTGAAAAAAACACACATAAAAGGTTACTTCAAGGCGTAAAGTTCCCTCTGCTGTGTTTGACGGAACGGTTTGTCTGAAGAAGACCGAACGAATTTTCGGTCGAAACGATCGTTACGCCTTGAAGTAACATTTTATGTGTGTTTTTTTCACAAAGGTTTTATTTATTTTATCTTATAACACCAGTTTTTTGAGTGTTTATTTTCATAAATGGCGATATTTTGGGCATGGACCAAATGACTGACTATCGCCAAATTTGGCAATATTTTGGCAAAACTCGCCAAGGTCGATGACAAATGGCGAGATTTTGGGCATGGACCAAACAATGACTGACTACAGATGAATATTATATTGAAGATGTCCGTAGACATTAGTGTATTGAAATTCTTTTACGTGGTCCTGTAAATAAACTCTCCAGTAGATTGGAACCAAAAATCGAGATGCGCAACTAGATATTACCGCAATCTTATATATTAAATTTCAACATTCTACGACTAGTAGTTTTTGAGATTTGAGAGTAAAACACAAACCCACGTACTAAAGTAGCCGTTGGCGACTTTTGGCGTAATTTTTGTATGAGGCACGTGACCATGGTCGGACCATTACCAAACTATATGGTAGGACGATATTTACTTGAAATGGGTGACTGTCCCTAAAACTGCCATTGACCGTAAAGTGTTGGAAATCTTGAGTGTTCTTGTAGCATCACTATAAATGATAAAGGCACTTTCTTCGATGGAAAAAATCATTTTATAACCCTTAACAGCATATATCACTTCTGAGTCGTTTGAACTAGCCTAATACCTCTAAAATACGCTTTAATGAATTTCTGCCCATAGAGCATAATATATTTAAAATCTTTTGGGCGGTCCTGTAGATAAACAATCCAGTCGAATGGCCCGAAATGGCGGGTGCACAACTATGTTACCTGAATATAAAGTTTCAACATTATACGCCTAATAGTTTTTGAGATATGCGAGTTTAATAAATTTTGGGCCTATAGAGAGTAATGCATTTAGTCTTTTGGGCGGTCCTGTAGATAAATTATCCAGTCGAATGGGACCGAAATGGCGGGTGCACAACTAGATGTTACAACAATCCTGAAGTTTTAACATTATACGCCTAATAGTTTTTGAGATATGAGAGTTTAATGAATTTCGGCCTATAGAGAGTAATGTATTGAGAATCTTTTGGGCGGTCCTGTAGATAAATTATCCAGCTGATTGGGACCAAAACTGTATTAACATCCAGTGTCACCCACTACAAGCTTAAAAATATGTATTTGAACTTGAGTGGATGAATAAAAAGGTATTTTATTTACGATTGAACATTTGTACAAGATACATATATAGGGAGAGTGTAACCTAATAGTAGGAATAAAAAAAAAAAAAAAAAAAAGAAAAAAGAAAAAAAAAAGTTATCTTGAAGTTTCATTGATTTAATTAGTTCGAACGATTTTCTTTAATAAAAGTATTTTATTCATTAATAAGGAATATTTATAAAGTTTAGTTCGTTGTAACGAGATTTTACAGTGTTTTTGAAACTTGCTTTACATTAAGAGAGTATCAGATAATTCATGCGTCATCCCTATTTTTTTTTTTTTCCTTATCCCATTAAGTTGGAAAGTACATTCATGAAGTTTCCGTATTTTTCTTCCTTGTTCAATAAAACACATCTTTGAAATCGAAATGTAAATTCAAATCGCCTACTAAAACTGTGCTACAATCTACTCGAATTATATTCTAACTGTATTTTGCCATTATAAATACTGCTAATTACATTGCTGACCTACCTCTAATAGATAAAGAATTAAAGCATAGGGATGGACGCGAGACGTGCGAGACGAGAATCGGGTCTGTCTCGTCTCGTCTCGCAGTGGTAAACCTCTGTCTCGTCTCGCAAACACTGTGTCTCGTCTCGCGTCTCGCAAAGAAATTGCTGTCTCGTCTCGCGCGAGACGCGAGACGTCTCGCGAGTCTCGCAAAATTAAGGACTGCGATTTCGTTACCATTTTATACTAACATATTATTGGGATTTTATTGAAAATTAATATTAATAATAACAATTACTTACATATAGCCACATTAGTAGATATATTAATAACTATATCAGCATATATCGGCATTTGAAGTAAAAGAAATTGAGATTTAATCTGTATATATTATGTCACACCGAAAATATGGTATTTATTTTTATTTACTAGCTGCGTGCCCGTTCTTCGCACTGTAGTAAACGAAAATTTTCCTAACACGAGTAATTTCAATTAATTCCAGTGATGTGGAATCTAAAATAAAAGCGAAATTATTTGACTCTTGATGTAAAGTTTGCGTCATGAGTATTAAGCTGGCATCATTGCAATATAATGACTCAAAAAACTACGTCAGTGTCATTCGCGATCAGAAAAGTGAAAAGCTTAGCGGTTTGCAGAGAACTCCCGACTTTCAAAATGTGTTATTTTTACATCATACTGTAGTTCTACATCATACTGTTCAATTTGTAGTATTAAATACCTCAGACACTACATGAAATGGACAACCGTTTGTTTTAAAATAGCAGCGCACCCGCTCTTCATACGAGAAGTAGCGAATATTTTACTAAAATCATATCTGCATGAGTCAAAACAGATTTTTTTTTTTTAAGTTCAAGTAATCTCCTCTGTTGAAATTACTGCGGGATATATTAACGCAAATTAGAATTACTTATCGTTCAGTTGGTTGTAAGATTACCCTTGAAAAATTATAAACAGAACACTTTTAGTCTTTATTAAATTTCTACTATTTACTTTAAAGTCAATTTCAAGTCTCTAAAATATGGGTAATTTTAATGAAAACATGTGTGTAATTTTAATGAAAACATATGTGTATATTAATGAAAACAAGATTATATTAACGATAATTATAATTATTTTCCCAATATTTCCAATAACATTAACGTGTGTGCATTTTTAGATTTCATTATAGTATCTCAGTTGGTTAATAGACGTCTTATTTTTTGTTTATATTTTAAATTACTGAACAGTTAATTTGTTGACGACTATCCGTTTGTACTTTTCCACAATAATTTTTAGCGATAGTACTACAGTCGTTATGGTCGCCCTGTTTACAGAAAAATTAAACCATAATCCCCCTAATGTATATCCAGTGTGGATTTTTAAAAAAAATGAAAAGACATCTAACAGGCGAAGATAATTTTAGAATAGGAACCCAACTGCAAGATAAAATGATGGGGAGGAAAAAAATTTATAAAAGTTTTGCAAGCCGAAGGAAGGGAAAACATGATAATATAAACGAAAAGAGAAATAGTTTAAAAAAAAAAAATTGCTTGCATTTCTTTCCGTCCGATATTAATATATAAGAATAAAAAATGTTATTTTAATCTCTTAAAAATAGGCCAACAATAGGGATTTAACCGCCCCTAGAAAGTTGTTATCAGCGTGGGCGCCCCCCCCCCTACGCACGCCGCAACGTGCGGGAAAGTTTGAGGATAATATCGGTACAAGGATATTTCAACCAAGGATATTCAACCATATTTCAACCTACTCTGACTAAGCATCAATGCGAATGCAAGTTGCTCTACTTCTAATCTCTCTCTGATATACCCGAAACCCGATTATCACAGGGGCAAGGGGGGGCGGTAGTCTGGTACCCCTGAAGAAAAAGGGGGCCCATATATATCCCGATTATCTAAATTATAAATTCATATGTACTGAAATAGTAATTGTGTTGAAAAAACTGAATTTCCTCTATAATATAGGTATTACCTAATTGTCTATCACTAGATCAAGTTAGAGATATTTTTTTGGGGTGATAAATACGATTTGATTAAAGTACAAAGACTACAGTTAACTGAAATGCAATTTTCGAGTACAACAGCAGTCAAAACTGGGTTAAAATGCTTAAAAAAGGGGGGCTCAGTAAAGGGGCTTAATGCGTAAAAAAGGGGATAGTAAGGGGGGCCCACAACTTAATGCCCCGGGCCCCGTCTAAAAGTGGTCAGATTTGAACATACCGTACCGCCTTTCCTATTTACTTATTACTTTTCTTTCAACTCTTCTCTGTTTTCTTTTTTTTCCGCCTCTTTCTTTATCCTCTCCTTTGTGTGTTTCGTATATCTCTCGTCTGTTCTAATTTTAAATGTTACGTGTTTGTGCGTATTGTAGAGTGCTGATAGTATACCAGGACCGAAAACGAAGGAGATGCAAGTTAAACGGTAGAGGCTTCAGGCAAATTGTCGCTTTTCAGATCGTATTTATGCGAGACGGAAAAAAATGCGAGAATTCCCGCGAGAAATCTCGCGCGAGACAAGACTCTGTCTCGTCTCGCGTCTCGTCCCGCAAAAAAATGCCTGTCTCGTCTCGCTTCTCGTCTCGCGAGACAATGCGAGAACGCGAGACAATGCGAGAATTCTCGCGTCTCGCGTCCATCCCAATTAAAGCATGTTACCACCTTTTGGGGATACCCTGTACAGTATTATTACTTGAAAAAATATACAGGAGGCTCCTAGAAAAATATTTCTTTTGTCTGAATAGATCTGAGATGAGAAATAGGGATACACTTTCGTAACGTGTTTTAGAGTAATTTTCTGTGAGTAAATACATAAAAAAAGAGTGGTTACATAATCAAAACAAAGTTACACAATCAAAAGGCTCACTTTCAAAGTTGCTTACAGCCGAAAACAGTCATTCAGATAACTGTGAAATTTTATGGATCACTCATCAAAGGGATTTTTTTCTTTTTCCGCTGACCCCCCCCCCTCGCCCCCCCAAAAAAATCACCATTAGAGGGCGCAAAATAAATTATGCGTTTAGAGTCGCTATGGAAGAAAAGCACAGTACAAATAAAATATTCTACTTTGATTTAATTTGATGGGACATAAATTTTGTAGCAATCTCATGCAGTTTTTAATTTTCGATGCTATGCTTTTGACTACCGTAAAATGAATATTAGTTTAATTAGTTCACTTGGTGAGTTAACCTAGTTAGTTTTCTAACGGAATAATACTACGCCGAAGTTGAAAAATATTTTTTTTTCTTCATTAGAATCGTTATAAGGGAACATAATTCTACATTAAGAGGTGGGTTGTCTCCTCCAAAACAATAGAAATAGAAATGCCACTTAAAGTTGTACGTGTGTTAAAATTGTTAAATAAAGTTGTGTTAAAGTTACCTTTGAATATACAGCGTTTCAAAATTGAATAATTCAATTAACCTGAGTTAATTCGTGTTCACCGTCGATTCAACAATCTACCGCCCCACAGTTTGGAATTCACTAATACAGATAGTAAAGAACTGCACTTTTAACCAAACCAGCGTTAAAATGACGTGTTTTTTCTTATCCTTAAAACTGTATCACATTCGTAAGCGGATTTTTATTGCTGCTTAAGCAATAGCAAATACGTGCATTTTATTTTAACTGCTAAAATTCTCTGGAATTCTTTGGAAGAGCTTTATTTCAGCCTGAAACTATATAAAACATATGTGCCTTGAAAACAGCGTGGGTAAAAAACCTTTTGAATTGCTTTTGAAACCGAAAAATGCATCTATTGAAAACATATGCCCTATCAAATGTGCATTACGTTCCAGTCAGCAGAAATGCAAGAATTCACTTGCAAAAAGAAGTTTCCGTAGACTCGAAATTTTTGTATGTTACGCAAACTTTTGAATTGTTAGGTTAAAAATGGAGTCCATCAAACTGAAAAAAAAATTGTACTAACTTAAAAAAAAAAAAAAAAAAATCAGCACCCCCCCTCCTCCCCCAGAAAAAAAAAAATTGGATTTTTTTTTAAAATGGATAATTACGCAGTGTCCATTTGTTTGCTTTTTACTTCCTTGTACGTAGTATAAGGAAGTAATGTGATCCCGAAAAATTTTGGGGGCCAAATTTCGACAAAAAAACCGATTTTGACTACCTCTAAATTTAATTTAAAAAATTTTTTCGATGTATCCTATCTTAGGCTAGCATGCACGATCATATTAACGCGTCTGCAACTCATTTTGACCAGCGGCGAGTCTGCTGTGGCCAGTTTTTCCATGCCGTCTGTACGTACGTACGTATGTATGTAACTCGCATATCTCAAAAACTATTGGTCGTAGAATGTTGAGATTTGATATTTAGGATTGTTCTATGATCTAGTTGTGCACCTCCCCTTTTGGTGGCAATCGAATGGATAGTTTATGTACAGGACCGCCCAAAAGATTCGAAATACATTACGCTCCATGGGCCGAAATTCATTAAACTCGCCTAACTCAAAAGCTATTAGGCGTAGAATGTCGAAACTTCATATTTTGGATAGTTGTAACATCTAGTTGTGCACCTCTCCTTTTGGTTCCATTCGACTGGATAGTTTATCTACAGGACTGCCCAAAACATTCGAAATACATTACGCTCAATGGGCCGAAACTCATTAAACTCGCATATCTCAAAAACTATTAGGCGTAGAATGTTGAAACTTTATATTTAGGATTGCTGTAACATCTAGTTGTGCACCTCCCCTTTCGATTCCATTCGACTGGATAGTTTATCTACAGAACCGCCCAAAAGATTCGAAATACATTACGCTCTATGGGCCGAAATTCATCAAAGCGTTTTTTAGAGGTATTGGGCTATTTCAAACGACTCAGAAGTGATGTATGCTGTAAAGAGTTAGAAAATGAATTTCTCCATCAAAAAAAGTGTCTTTATCATTTGTAGTTCTGCTACAGGAACACTCAAAAGATTTCCAATACATTACGGTCAATGGCAATTTTAGGGGCATTCATCCATTTCAAGCACAATACCGTCCTACCACATAAGTTAGGTAATGGTCCGACCACGGTCACGTGCCTCCCTCAAGAACTATGCCAAAAGTCGCCAAGCTTGGCGACTTTTGGTGTACGTGTGTGCATATTTAACTCTCAAATCTCAAAAACTATTATGAAATTTCATATATAAGAATGTTGTAACATCTAGTTGTGTATCTCGATTTTTGGTTCCAATCTACTGGAGAGTTTATTTACAGGACCACCGAAAAGAATTTTAGTACTTTAATGTCTATGGACATCTTCAATATAATACAACTGTAGACAGTCATTGTTTGGTACATGCTCAAAAACTCGCCGTCTGTCCTCGGCCTTGGCGAGTTTTGGCGAAATATCGCCAAATTTGGCGATAATCTGTCATTGTTTGGTTCATGCTTAAAATCTCGCCAAATTTCGTCGACATTGACGAGTTTCGCCGAAATATCGCCAAATTTGGCGCCAAAAATTATTTCGTATTTTGTATAACACTAAAACTTTAATCCGTAAATTTTTGAACTTTTGTATTTAGAACTATTGTAATATCTAACTGTTTTCCATATTTTTTTTGACAGCAATCGACTGAGAATTTATTTACAGGGTGAGCTTAATGACTTTAAATACATTGAGGTGTATGGATGCATTCAATTCATTGAAAGTCTGTGGTCAATGACTACTTTGGCTATCCCCAAAATCTCGCAGACTATCTCAAGTTTGTCGGCTTTTGGTGAAATATCGCCAAATAAATTGTCAGAAGGAAATATTTCAAATTGAACTCAGCTTGGCGATATCGAAATATTTGTCTAGAAATCGCTAAACCTTACTATTATTGATATTTTATCTCTTTCAAACAAATAAGTTTAGAGGAAGTGCGTCGAAAATATTTTTGATCTAATAGACGTGCAAGGAAGTCATGTGTTGGACACATCAGATTTTTTTAATGATGGAAATTGCATGATAATAAATAAGGGGGCTTATTTGTGTTTCTTGTTCTTTTTCTTTGAAAGACGCAGTAAAATCCATGTGTCGGCTTTATTTGCTTTTATTGTTTCATTATGTTTGAAAGTATATCATATTCCATCCATCATCTCTATATTTCTTGTTTTATTATGTTGGAAAGTGCATCTTAATCCGTGCGTCGACCCTGGTTGTTTTTATTGTTTCATTATTTTGGAAAGTGTATCATAATGTATGAGTCGGCCGTATTTGTTTTCATTTAAAATTAAGAAACGATCCAACGCATACATCCTGGCATGAAATTAATAACACGTAAATGCTAAGAAATTTGAAAAAGTGATTCACCTCAAAAATACCGATGTGAACAATGCAAACCTTTCAGAAATTGAAACACTATTTCCTTAAGGGATTTACTATTACCCCTTCGTCATTCATCAAATTTTTCTTCCCGAAAACTTCTTGATTTCGTAAGATGAAAGTCACTGGAGGGCAGATGCGGACTGTAGGGTGGATGTTCAAAAACTTTCCACTTGAAAGTTTGAAGAAGTTCTTTTGTTTTTAATGCGGTATGTGGACTAACATTATCGCGCGTAAGAACCACCGCTTTGCACATTAGACATCTCCTGTGATTTCAAACAACCCGAAGAGCTTAAAGCTTTGAGCTACCTGACTTCCTAATATTTGAACGCATCTTTGAATTACTCTATATTCTTCATTTTCAAGAATTTTAACATCATAGTGTAGGGTCGTACTAATAATACAAGCGAGAATAGTTGAACATTATCATTTTTGCTCTGTAGATGACAGAACATCTGCAGTAGAGAAGAGTATGGACGTACGTGTCAAGCCATCTGTACCCAAAAGTTAAATGCATCTTTTATTAGTTTTCGGAATGTTATTATGTGTATTTCCCTGCATCTTTAAAAAATTCCATAGTATAAAGTAGACTCTTTATGCCAAATTCAGTATTTTTAAGTAAAAAAATAATCAGAAATTCCATTGTAAATGTGAATCTAATATTTGTTATACTAATAGGATATCAGGTCTCAAAGCAAACATGTGTATTTTCATACTTGTTCTATTAACAGTGCACCAGGTGTCTATTTGTATTGAACTTATGTTTTGTTTTAGAATAAAATGTTATTATATTTTAAAATATCGTGTTTTACGTATAATTTGTATATTTTAAGGTTTTTATTGAATAATTATTACCACAATTTTGTCTGCTCACTCCAAATTACCCACACTAAAATTCATTCGTATCTCTTTTATGGGGAATATGAGAAGTAAAAACAGTAAAAAGTTGTCCATGAAGGAAGCCGTTGAATGCTTATACACTCACAAAGTGATTCTGATTTAGAAGCTATACACTTAGATGAGTCTAATGATGAATACCTGCCATCAAATTCTCCTGATTTACTTACCTGACTTCATGTCAGATGAAGAGAATGTAATAGCTACGAAGTAATATCTAGTAAGAAGATACAACTACTACATAAGTTGTTAAAGCGGCGGTTCTCAACCTTTTAACGTCGCCCTCCCCCAACAAAGGCTAACTTACGGTGGCGCCCCCCTCACATTTTTCAACATACATTCAGTTTTTTAATCGTTAACAATGAACATTTAGTCGAATTTTCTACAAAATAATGTTATCAGTAAAGTTTGAATGAACATTTTAAGCGAAAATGGATATATTTTTGAGCAAATACGAGAATTAATAAGATGAGTTTTTAAAAACACGCATCACTACTTGCTTTTTGGTTTTTCTCACCCCCCTCCCCTGCAAACGCTCTGCGCCCTCCTGAGAGGCGCGCCCCACAGGTTGAGAAAAGCTGTGTTAAAGAAAAACGAAAACCTGTTCATTATTCAAATAAGGCCTTCCAGTCATCTGACATTAGCTTTATACATAATCAGAAAAAATGAAACGGATTTACTGTCTTTTACTTTAGGAATTGCAGAAGCACTGTCATTTTCGAAGCTTACAACAGCCCCTATCAAACGTGGGAGGCCATCAGGTAACAGCCCTATTTTATCACCATGAAAGAAAAAATTAAATACAGCTTTTAGATCTTGCAAAGATGTAAGATATGATGGGCTAATTCAGCGGTTCTCAACCTTTTTAACATAGCGCCCTCCAACAAAGGCTAACTTACGGTGGCGCTTCCCCCCTCCCCCGTCATATTTTTCAGCATACATTCAGTTTTTTAATCTTTAACAATGACCATTGAGTCGAATTTTCTACAAAATAATGTTATCAGTAAAGTTTGAATGAACATTTTAAGCGAAAATGGATAGATTTTTGAGTAAAAATGAGAATAAATAAGATGATTTTTAAAAACATGCATCACTACTTGCTCCTCTTTGGTTTTTCTCGCGCCCCCTGCAAATGCTCTGCACCCCCAGGTTCAGAAACGCTGGGCTAATTCATGATTGAAAGGAGTCAAAAATAACAGAGATGCAAATTGGAAGGTTGCACATACGAAACTACAGCATTTGTGGGAGAAATATGAAGTATTTTCATGTTTTCACGAACAAAGAGATTGTTTCATACAAGATAACTGTAAAATGTACTTTTTCACAATTTGCTAAGTTAAAGCCTCGTGTTCTATTAGAACATTTTAAAATTAGTGTGGTAATTGGCTGAAAGTTATTCATAGCTGCCAACCGTTCCGATTTTATCGGAACATTTTCCACCACTATTGTTGAATAGTTTATTTTAAATTAAAAATTGGACTTATTTTATGCTTAAACACCGAAGTAGAAATTAGTGCTGGGAAAGCTATGTAATATTTCATTTTTAAGATACTTGCATATGGAGCAGCCAGGGGCGTAGCCAGAAATTTTTCATGGGGGGGGTTACGACTACTACAACTCATATATATGTATACGTGTGTGTGATAATAGAGTGAAGAATATACATTTTATATGGCAAAAAATTTCTCATGGGGGGGTTATGACCCCCCCGTGGCTACGCCCCTGGGAGCAGCACATCTAACTCATTGATTTTTTTATCTACTCAATTCAAAATTCAGGGATGAAAGGGTTAAGAAAACGGTGCTTATGTTTCTGAATGGACTAGCGCAGGAGATGTAAGATGAAGGCAAACAGAATCTTATGATACGGTGATCTTATGATTTTTTTAAATTTTATTTCACCAAGAAAAGACTGCCTGAGTAAGAGAGTGAACATGTATTTTATTAGTTAATAGTTTGAATAACTGTACTTATTTATGTTATTTATGAAAAATGAAGCATTTAATTTCAGAAATGGTGCAATTATGTGAAAGCGTGGGTTAAATTTATCTGTAGGAAAACTGAATACATATCATCTGTAGAAAATAAAAATGATCATTAATGGACAGGAAATTAAAAAGGTCCAGTTTTTAAAATATCTAGGTACAATAGTGGAAATTAAAGGAAGACCTGAAATTTTGAAATGGACATCGAAAAATGAATATCTCAAACCAAAAACGCCATAGGAATCGTAAGCCCTACAATTGGAGTAGGGATATAATCGGAAAAAGTAAAAGGGACCTTTTTAAATATTCTTATTGAAAGCTTTCTGTTTTACGGCGGCGAAAAAATGGACAGTAAAGGTATAAAAAGACAAGAAACTGATGACAACTGCAACGGACTACTGGAGGAGAGCTGGCAGAATATCTCATATAGAGAAAAGAAGAGAACAATAAATTATGAAAACAAATCTTGCGATAAGAGATCGCATAGATGAACATGGTTTGGACACGTTATGAGAATGAACAATGAAAAAGTACCAAAAATAATAATGGATTGGGAACCACTTGTAAAGATGAGAAGATGAAGACTAAGAAAATAATAATAATAATAATAATAATAACATGAAAGAGAATAACATAAAGGAAGACGAAACATCCAGCAGGTAATTAGGGAAAAGTTTTTCGGTCGAAGGAAACCTCAGAGATGAAGAAATATTCACAAGAAGAGAGACAGGAGGCATTTATGATACTGGTTACCTGCCAAGCAGTATTTATAAACACTAATACGTTCATTTTAACTTCAGTTAAAAAAATAAAGCTTATGAGAAAGCGGAGATTTTTTTATCAACAGTTTTTAGATCCACACCTAAAAAAAGAAAAAAAAGTCACCTTCATTGTGAAAATTGTACGAGACTTATTGAACTTTCAATCTAATAATAAACCAGTTTCCAAGACAATAAAGCTAAGAAGTTCTAGAAGAACAATCAAAAATCATACATGCTGCAGCTGAAAGTTGTAACAATATTTGAGAATGAACTTTAAATGCCTGTTGTGTATAAGTATGCATGATCTTTATGAACTTAATTCGCATAACGCACATCAAGAAAACGATTGAAATATTGTATTTAAGACTGATGAAACGTCTAGTTGTGAGATTCTCTTTTTGATTCTAATCGACTGGGTAGTACAGGGTTGTCCAAATTAAACTTCCCCAACTCAGAGGCCTGTGCAAGATGTTGTATGGGTCATAATGTGATGAAATTTTGAAAACAGACACTTCAGATCACGCGCTCATGATTTATTAAAAAAAAGATTATTAGTACAAGAAGTTGCCGACAGGTGGCGCTGCAACACTTGTAATTTGCATATTGCAACAACGTGATTTGCAGAAATAAAGTTTCTGCGCAACGTATCCAAAAGACGAGCCCTACAAAAGTGGAAGACAGGCGCTGCATAGGCAGTTGTTTCCAGCTCGCTGATGTACAATGGCGACTTTGAAAGACAAGCTCTGTTAGTGAAACTTTTCTACCAGAATGGTCGAGAACTCCTGTGCTGCGATAAGAGCCTTCCGTCGGCTGAAGAACTTATGCCGAGGACCAATAATACCACGTGCTTATGCCGAGGACCAATAATACCACGTGCTTATGCCGAGGACCAATAATACCACGTGCTTATGCCGAGGACCAATAATACCACGTGCTTTACGAGACATGATGAGGAAGTTCGAAAGAACCGGAAAGCTGGGAATTTTACCAAGTAGTGGACGACATGTTGTGGATTCTGCACGCGTAAAAGACGTTGCTTTGGCGTTCGTGGACGCCACTAGCCCAGAGGTTCCCAAACTGGGTGCCGCGGCACCCTAGGGTGCCACGAGCGTATGTCAGGGGTGCCGAGGAGATAATCAAGAAAAGTGTTTTGGTGGAGTCAAATAATTTCCTCTTATAATTCAAATAACTTTGGTCAAATAATTTCCTCTGAACCGGTATCACCAAGAAAGTGAGCCAAGCCGATTACTAAGTGGGCTCAAACAAAAATATTTCAGTCAAGTTAAAGACTGTCCTGTAGCCTCATTTTAAAAGGAACTCCCTGAAATGGGGGAATTGTCAAAATTCTATATCCCTTTCCCAAGAGAGTACTTTCTTGATAGTTAGCCCTATAAACAAACAAACAAAAAATAACATAAAATGCATCCAAACTGTTTCATTCTAACCTTCATATTCTTATTGCTTTAAAGGAAATCTACCGCGAAATGTTTTTAGGAGCCTGAAAAGGGTGCTGCGAAATGTTTTTAGCCTGATAAGGGTGCCGCGAAATGCTTTTAGCCTGACAAGGGTGCCGCGGGGAAAAAAAGTTTGGGAACCCCTGCACTAGCCAATCGCCACCTGGAGTGATCAGTGTGTCAACTGTTTCTCGTGATGTTGATATGCCCTATTCAACCACAGCACACATTTAGAACATCTGTAGAACGTCTTGTTGATCTGCAGCGCCACCTATTGGCAACTTTTTGTACTAATATTTTTTTAAAAAGTAAATCATGAGCGCGTGACCTGAAGTGTCTGTTTTCAAAATTTCATCACATTATGACCTATACAACATCCTGCACAGGCCTCTGAGTTGGGGAAGTTTAATTTGGACAACCCTGTATATTAACGAGTTTACCCAAAACGCTTTCAGTACATTAAAGTGTATGGACATTTTCACTACGTAACAGTCTATGGACAGTCATTTTGGGCGCCATTCGCAAATTTTATATTGTCCAATTCGGCTCCTAAAAGAATCTAGAGTGACTCCACTCGACTTTCCGGATATTTGATCTAAGTGTTTTAATAAATTTAATCCAGTTCAATCAAATGCAGTGTTCAGTCGCTAGTGCCCTTCAAATAATCCGAGTATATAGGCCGCAATATAGCCCTGTAAATGAAAGTAAACCCTATGCACGCCAAAATCTATATGACAGTATAATACGCCTACCTAATTTGATCTCAATTGAATGCACCCTATAGACGCTATCGCACTTTCAAGAATTTGTGCCGTAATGCATAAAAATATTTTGTAACACTGTACAAAAATCTGTGATCTACTGACTCCAAAATCCATATAGGTTGTGGCACGGTGATCTATAATATATCTATCTAATTTGAACTTATTGGAATGCACAATTTAGACACTAGCACATTTTAAATGATTTGAATCCGTAGGGCGTAATGCATGGGAATTATTTTTGCAACTCAGTGAACAAACTATCATTTCTAGCACCAAAATCTATGCTGGTCATGACCTAAAATATACATAACCAATTTACATCCAATCGAATGCACCACTTAGACGCTAGAGCACTTTTAAGAGTTTCTGTCCATAGGCCATAATGCAAAACAATTCTTTGTAGCCCTGTAATAAAACTAGAAGTCCTATACACACCAAAATCAATACAGGCGACAAGGTAAACTGTAACATACCTACCAAATTTGAGCTTAATCGAATGCATCCTTTAGAAGCTATGGTGTTCACTCACACACACACACACATCGTAAAAATACCATAAATGTATTCAGAAGATCTCAAAACGTGTAAATACATCAAAATCTCAAAGACGATTTTTTTCATGATTACAATACTTTCCTTACATTATACATGTTCGGAAAGTAGTAAGTTTTCAAAGCTGATCCCAGCATCGTGTTATGTCTGATAGTTTGCAAGTAATTTCAATAGACAAATCTTAATATTGCTGAAATATCTCAACTTCAAATGAAATAAGGTTAGATGTCATCAATATGTATAAAATTAAATATATGTACGAGGAAGCCACGTCGTATATCCGCATTAGAGTTTTTAAAACTAACATTAAACATTGAAATGGTACATGAGATCCCTAACTGTCTTTAAACATAACACCATATTTTAATACTTGACTATTTTATAGCAGTGACCATTTAAATACTTTAAAAATAAAATTAACTTCCCCCCATTTTTCTAAATATTCGAAAACCGCAAATATTTCTTTATTCCTATCCTTTAAACTGCGCAAAACAAGCGAGATAAAAAAAAAAAATACTGAATAGATGAAAAATTTTAAAAGGAATATGGGAAACCTAAAACGTGTCTGCCAAAAAAACGTATGTTAGATTAAATCTACTGTTTTTCTTTCTGAGCATAAAGCACAACGGTTAGAAATACATATCATCTAAGCTAGTAAAATTCGATTGAGTGGTATTTCCGCATATTTAAAATAAGAACCAGAAAAATAAATTATGTCTACCCGACGTTGTAAAGAGGCTAGGCAAAAATCCCCATTTAGGTTATATGGCTACTTAAGAGTTACTATTTATGGTTATTTACCGATTCCGGTTATTAGCACTAGAGTGCTATTTCGTTCACTCCGGTATTTTCTGTCAACGTTTGTGAACCGATTTTGGGGAAGTCGACACGTTTCCGTTGTATTTTTCAATAGGTTTGCCAGTTAGTTGGGTAGGGAGCAGTGGCGTATGCAGGCGGAGGGTTGGAGGTTCAACATCCCCCCCCTTGTAAAATTTTTGTAAACAAAATGTCCATACATTTTCAATTTTTAGCTTAAATATTAAACATTTTAAGTTATGCCTATAACCCCCCCAACCTGAAGGAAGTCTGCATACGCCGCTGGTAGGGAGGATAAAATGCTGACAGTTACCAAAGTTTGGTGCCTAAAAGTAAGTCCCCCAAAGTGAAACTAGCTTGGCGATATCTTCCATATTTGGCTAGAAACCAACCCTGTAGTTTATTACAAAGAAGAAGTATAGTTAAAATATGCCCGGTGAAGATTGTAAAACAGTTTTAGTAGGCGATATTAACATCAATTTCAATTCCAAAGGAGATAAATACGGGACATTCATGAATAATGATAAACATAATAAGTACAGGTTATGTACTTAAAAAAAGGAAATTTTTTCAATACTAATTTGAAAAAATTAGAAGATAAAGTTAAAAGATGGCTTGATTTTTGAAGTTGCATTTGTATCATTAGAGGGACACTGGACAAAAAATCATGAAAATAGCCACTTTCATAAATTTTTACAGAGCTATCTTGATGCACTCCACTCCCTTCAATCTTAATTCATATCATTGCTTAAATTTAAAAATAAATCTTTCACCAATTCTTGATATTTCATTCATTATTTAAACTACCCATCAGTATATTCCGTTTTTGAAACCAAGGTATAAGTATAGTCAGAAATGACCCATGCTCGCTATATCGAACACAGTGAAAATTATGTATAATATTCCCCCCCCCCCTCCCCCATTTAAATGACTAATATCCTTTAACTAACGCATTAGAAGACAAATATGAAAAAAAAATCTATATAAATAAAATTATACTTTTGACTGTACATTACTTGGAATTAAAAAATTTTGCGATTTCTATCTGTTTCAAGCCCCTGGAAATCTAATCAAAACCACCACCCTTAAAAAAAAGTTTGCCTGGCTACCATTCAGTCCGAGATGCTTTTTTTGTTTAGGAATCACGCAAAAACGACCGAAGCGAATGAAATGAAATTGACTGACATGATAGATGGTCACTCAACTAAAACTATAGGTGTCGAATTGTTTAAAAATGTTGATTACATTTTAAGATTTTGCAAAAATTGTTCAAAAATATGAATATATTTATCGTATTTATCGATTACGTATAAATCACTGAAGCGAGTAAAATAAAATGTAGGAACGTCACTGGTGGTCACTTGAACTATTTGCATCAAAGTATGCTAATTTAAAAAAAAATAGATTTTTAGATTTTTAAAAATTCGGTACATTTTTGTGCTATTCCTGAAAAATGGGAATAGGATAGAATGAAATTTGGAATTATGCAAGTTAATTTGAACTCCAGATGCCAAAAGAGTTTTAAATATTTCATAGGTTTTGGGATTATGTGAAAATCGTATGTTTGTTCTAGTATTCCTTAAAAATAGATTAAGAGAATACAGTGAAGTTTAACAACATGATCAGCAACGGCTAAAACAACAAAAAGCGGAATTTTTTGAAAAATTTAAATAAATTTTAAAAATGCTTATTTGCTTCTTCAGATTTTGTGAAAATGGTGCAAAATATTTGCGAGGAATAATGTTAAAATATCTTCAGTGAATCATACAAAATATAGTTACAGGTTAAGAATGACCTATTGACTTGAAAAACTCATTCAACCAGAATAAAATTTAATTTTTTAAAATAGAAAGAAGTTCTGAATAATAGTCAAATTCACTGATCCCTTTGTTACTCCCAAACCTGTAATTTTTTAACAATGATCAGAAGATATAATATTTATATCTATACTATTGCTAATATATTATTTCCATTCTTTATACATCTACAATGAAGATTCAAGCATTTCGAATATTTGCATATTGTACTAACCCGTCAACGACGGGTTAGTACATAGTTATTATAGGTATTATATTTTAGTTATTATAGTTTCAGCTAGTAAAAAATAAATAAATAAATAAATAAAATTAAATATATGTGGATCTTAATTCGGTCTGTAAAAGGTTAATAGATTAAGGAAGAAAAATAAGGATGGTTCGTGCATTATGATACGCTATATATAGAACTGTAATACGCATTCAACCAGAATAAAATTATGAGAATAAATAAAAATATGAGATTTTTTAACTTAATTTTTTAACTTTAAAATATGAGATTTTTTTAAAGTTATTTATTTACTATGTGTCCCAAGAAGGATAGAAATATTGGGGGATGCCATAAGCAAAAAGTATTGAACAATTTATTGGCAACGATGATTGGCAGATCCTTCAAAATCAAGTGTATATAGTTGGTAGACATCTGTGATCACAAGTCACAGCACGAAAGTACACAGTTAGTAGACAGTCAAGCTTCTATAATCGGCTTGCCGCTTATAGCGTCTCCCGTTATTGCATACTCCTTGATTTGTACTATGTATGATTGATCGAGAAGGATAAAGTTATTAGGAAGATGCCACAAGAGCGAGAACTTTTGACGTCATCCTCTGACAGATATACTCGAGAACCGGACGTTCCTTCTCGATTATTACAGCTGATTGCCTTCTGCGCTTTCTTCCGGCGAAATTTGCGATTAATTTTAGCTTCTGTAATTTTCAAAAATGACTGATAGCACGGATTGTATTAGTACAGCAAAAGCGGCATATCCTTCCTATCTTTCGATTAAAATGGATCCCCCCCCCCGGTTAGGTTATTATTTATTTTGGTAACAGTTCTCTTTTATAGGTTATTATATATTTATTCCCAAAGAGGTTGAAAACAATAAGACAATAGAGTATTTTAATTACTGTCTTTTAAATTTAAATCTTTACGGTAGTTCTTTCGTTTCTCCATTACATGCACCATTTTGTAAGGAAAGGCATTCTATTGTGTAATTAGCTAACAGCTCAACGTACGTTTCCATCAAAATTACGCCCAAAATCGCCACGCTTGGGGACTTTGGTGGTATATCGTCAAACATGACGCCTAAACTGACGTCTTTTCTGAATAACTATATCACCAGAATGGAGGGACAAAGCGAAAAAAATAATAATAATCGGCGAATGCCCAAAGGTGAAAAAGGTAGAATTTCACAAAAATGCTTGATTTATAGGCATCCAATTAAGAAAAATTTAAACTTTGGGGGGAAGGGTGTCCAATAGGGTGGTCACAAGTTATACGGGGAACATTTTTTTTAATGTTATTTTTTGGGGCACCCCCCCCCCCCTAAAAGTTGCCAATTGACTAGAAAATGAGATTGGCAAAGTTTTAGCTCAATTGCATAATATTAACCCGTGCCGCATTGAGGTTGAATTATTGAAAAATTACGATTTTTGCTAAAAATATCTAGTTTTTCCTTCATTTAGTATAAACTATTTGCACTACAGACCTGGTTCTTGTTTTATTTCGTAAAAAATGTTGTTGCTTTGAACTTTTACTCTCAACAAAACCAATATTTAATGACATTCAGTGTTTTTTAGGTCAGTTTGTGAATCTTCCCTCCAAAATCTGCATTTTTGTAAAATTAGTGAAAAAAAGGAAAATTAAGAATTTTAAGTAATTTTGACCGTCTTTTGTATTATTTGCATCAGAAAACAAAAAACAAAAAAAAAAAAAAAATAAATCAAGAATTTTCATAACTAAACTACAATTTATGAAATATATTTATTTATTTGATATGCATTTCTGTACTTCAGAAGAAAGATCTTGATTTGTATTTCAGTTAAAGCACATCTAAGACAAACCTCTGAAGTTTTCTTCATTACAATGCTATTTTTGTTGTCTGCTATTATTTACTTTTAGAATGGACATGAATGCCCATACGTATGGGAAAGGAAGGGCTATGCCTCCCCTAGCTCCCATATTATCGTTATGATTTACATACTGGTATAACGTAAAAGTGGTTCAACACTAACACATAATATCTTTCCGGTGCAGGACCCTTGACGTGCAATAAGACTCCGAAGACAAGAATTTTTTCGAAAACAAAGAATTGATCTCATCAAAAGCAGATTTTAAAATTCTGATTTAGAGGGTGCTGTTGTTCACTGGGATGGAAAAATGCTTCCTCATATTTTGAATAAAGAAAATGTAGAGAGAATAGCGATTTTATTTTGCTGTGGACACGAAGAACAGTTAATAGGAGTTCCTCAGCTTGAAAATAATATGAGAATAACTCTTAGGCAAAAGCTGTATTTACAGCAGTTGAAGAATGGGAGGCAGTTGGTAAAATTCATGCAATGTGTTTTGATACGACTTGTTGCCTAAGGGGAACATGCATTTTTTGTTGCAGCAATTACTGGATCGAAATCTTCTATATTTACCTTGTCGCCATCATATTTTAGAAATCATCCTAAAATCTGTTTTGATTGCAAAGTGGGCGAAGCTACTGCTCTTCATCCAGATATTTTTTAGAAATTTCAGATTGGGTGGCCTAAGTTGGGCAAGACAAAGTTCAAAACTGCTATTGAAGACGAAACTATTACATAAAAAACGCGAAATTTGCAAGGAATTTCAAATTTTCTTGCAGAACATTTAAGAAATCAACAGCTCAGGGATAACTATAAAGAATTAACCCAACATTGTTTAATTTTCATAGGAGTCTCTCCAAATAGACATTTCTTTCAGAGTACCTGGTGCTGTTCATTATGCCAGGTGGATGTCTAAGGCAATTTATTGTCTCAAAATACTTCTTTTCAGGCAACAGGTCTCATTAACAGATTTAGAGAAAAGAGCTATTACAGACATTTGTTTATTTATAATAAATATTTACGTAAAGGCATGGTTCAACACTCCCACTCAGACTTTAACCCCAATCAAGACTTAAAATTATTACAATACTGAAAATTTGATAAAGAGGCTGCAAACTTCGAAAGAAACATTATCTAAGCCTAGCCACTTTAACAAAAAATTGTAAACAGTACTAATTTATTTTCTTTATAATGTGCTTCCTCTTAGATACATAACTTTAATAATCAAATATATCTAAACGTTAGTCGTTCTCAATTTTATGCCTTCTTTGACCTTATTTTATGTTCATTCTTTTACTTTCTTAATTTCATTTTTATTAAATTTCAGATTTTTTTTTTAAATTACAACCTTTATTTTGTACATAAAAGAGAAAGAAAACCGAAGAAAAACAAAAGGAGGATAAAGACGAAATATAATTTTTTGAACTTTCATTAAAAAACCAACTTTTAAGATGCGGATCGTATCTAGTCCTGAAAAAAGCATAGATATATGCTTTTTTTAGGACTAGATATTATCCGAATGTTACCCTCTGAGCATTTTGGAAATGGACAAATAATCTAAAGTTGTTTTCACGGTAAAATTTTCATGCAATTTTTAATTATAAAAAAAAATAACAGGAAGATTGGTAATTATTTAAAACAAAGGCTTCTAAATTACATACAAGCTTTAATATCAAACATATTTTATGATATCTCAGTATTACAAATGATTATTATTATAGATATATTGCAGTGAAAACTGGAATAACGTGGACGGGATTTGACATGACAACCGCTTGGAGGGTTAAATCTAAGTTTTTACACAAAAGTGATGTGTGGCTCATCAAGGCGGGAAGTTTTCTTCTGAAACGAGATCAACACCATGTTTCTAGACTCAATTTTATCCATTTTATGATGGAAAGACTGCTTTTTTGCGAAAAACCGCGATTTTTCTAAACTTTAACCTCAATGCGGCACGGGTTAATATTATGCAAATGAGCTTAAACTTTACCAATCTCATTTTTGAGCCTATTGGCAACTTTTTGTGGGGGGCCCCCTCAAAAATTCGAAAGTTGATTTCTTGTGACCACCCTAGTGTCCAAGCTCCCATTGCTATAAGAAAAAAGGGGAGAAACATATTTTTTTTTCAGGAGGGGTCGGAGGGTGCAAAGTCTCAGTACCAGTTCAAAACTGCATAAAATATGTTGTCGTTTTCATAAAGCCCAATTTATTTAGTGTAAATATATTTCGCTAGGGAGCACGTCGCCCTAGATTTGCCCTTGATAAGAAAAGACAGTATTAAGGCAGTCATGCATCAAATTTGATTAAGCAATACCAACAGCTAAATACCATTTTACAATTTTCACTTCGAATGATACAATGATTAATTTCTAATGGACGTAATTTAAGTACCTGAGTTCCTGACTATAACGCTGTAATGCTAAACTGTTCATCTGTGATAATTATGTAACGGGGACGACATAACATAGTTTTAGACTAAGCTTTATTGGACAGAGAACACATTGTTCAGTATTTACATTATTAATCGGGGGTTATAATTAATTGATTATTTTGGGGATGTACAGTATTCCAGTGAAAGTAGGGAAGAATGCCACTGCTATCCATTTCAGCTGTCCGCTTATAATTAATTAGGGATACTAATACCGAGCGAATGATTTAATTCCCTGTAGCTTCGTTTGGCGTAAAAAATGGCAGTCTTTTAAGGAAAAACATTCCTACTTAAAATTTAAAGATTCTGTTTCACGTGAAATTAACCTTTTCTGCATTTCTGGGAAAAGGACAAAAACTGAATTTTTTTTTTCATCTCTCAACAGAATCAGGCAGCTGAGAGCACAAAAGAGAGGGAGAAGGGGAGTACGCAGTAATTGATGGGAAACTTCTAATGAAGCACGAGAAAAATGGCGATCAGATATAAATTTAAGAACAATTGCAAAAAACAATAACTCTAGAATGTAGAGCTCCGAAAGTAGCCACATTAATAAGATGCATTTCACCAGCCCATAGAGTATGAGTATAGAAACTTCGAATGCTCCATTTGCTAGTACTTCATTAGAATCGGATAGTACCTTGAGATTATTGTTAGTACAGCATCTGTTACGGATTTGTGGGTGTTTCAAATTTGAGGGCTAAAGAAAACCACTTCTGAAATAACCCGTACCAATGAAGTACGAATGAATAGCATATGTAAAAATTCCCAAACTCCATTATTGCGAGCAAGTATTTCCATCGACCTGCAAATTTGAAATGTATCGTAATACCTTAATCCGTAACCGCTGAGGTACTACGAAAATCGCGGTGGTAGACTATAGGAGGTAACACTCTCAATAGCTGCTTGTTGGGATTTGTGTTCTCCAAACTACCTTTCAAATACATAAACATTGAAAATTGAATTACGTGCAGCGATCCTAGCGGTTAAAAGAGTAATGCATTTACCGAGCTGACAGCTAGCCAGTTTTGCACGTTTTTAATTTACCGATACGCGATTAGTGGGAAATGTTCCCGAAATGAATTAGCCTCGAAATTTCCCTAAAAGGTAAAAATATAGCAGGTCGCCCACAGCTCTTCAGTTGGGAGTTCTCGCTTGCAGAGGATACGTTAGTTGTGCTGAGAGCCACAAAGCTCTACCTCGTGTCATTGCTGTATCATAAGTGACTCCCTCTCGCTTATTTTGAGAAACCTATTTTTGAAAATTGCTTGTGAGACCTTTATTGTTGTTTTTCTGCTTGAGAATACCACTGAACTTTCAGCCTGTAGAAGGATTTGATTGTATGGGAAATACAGCATTTGAGGAAGCCTCTGTGATCATCTGACTGTTATAAATCGAGTTATCGTTTGTCAATTTTTCTGAATTGTGTATGGCAGATTGTTCGTCGAATTTCCAGAACCAATAATGCCTGTGTTTCGTCCTGTTGATTGGACTTCTTACTGGAACTTTCCACAAAAACTCTGTTTTTAGGTACGAGCCCGACAATTCAGCGATAGGATAGTTACTGGAATAATATCTATAGCTTATAATCGTAATGTAAATGAATAAGGGATAAATATTATTATCTTCAATTCATTCTTGTTCCCAGAGAATACGCCAGTGACTTGTACACGTAATAAGATAACAGTATATTTTAATAGCGTGAGATACTAATAAGAAAAATGCACTTATGAATTTGAATAGGTGTTAAAATTTTTAAATGTTACATTGGCCACCGGTAACAGATAAGTACATAATTTTCCATATTCAGATAAGTACATAATTTTTAATAATTTGTTGTTAATTAACTGAAAATACTTTAGTGTATTTAAAATTAACTTTCTGTAATGGTACTGTGTTCACAGTAATTCGACAGATGTAACTTCAGTGAATGTTAAATTGACAACTAAATCGATTATTTAAAAAATTGGTTAACTCTTAACTGTTTAAGAATTAACAAAAACTGTACAGCACACAAATACGTGAACTTTTGAGGACTTTTTCGAGTTTATTAGAGTTATTATGCTTCAAAGTATGCAATACTTTTACGTTATTAACAGTTATGAAAAAATCATTTAAAAAAAATCTGTACTTGCGATTGTCTTTTGAAAAATCAGGATTTAAATTTAATCGGTTATTGAAAGGTTCAATTCAATTCTTATTATTAAACTAGCTGAGGTACTCGTTCTTCGCACGGAATGGAAATTGCTAAGCCAACTAATACAAATGGAAAAGAAGTAAATAAATATTAAACATTTTTTGGTTATAGATTTAATCGCTTACAAAATTGTTTTACAATATTCATTAGGCATATTCTGACTTATAGTTGATTTTTTAAAATACTGTTCGGAATGTGCATTATAATCCGTGAGTGTGTTCTATTTACTTTCCTTGTTCCATAAAATATTTTTTCAAAATTGAAATTTAATTAAAATCGTCTACTAAAATTGTTCTAAAATCCTTGCCAGGAAAATTCTAGCTATACTTCACCTTTATTTACATGAATATAGACACCAATATTTTAATTAAATAAAAAGTAGAGTTATGCTATTTCTCGACTAATATGGAAGATATCGGCAACCTGGGTCCAGTTCTGTGGACTTATTTTTTTATG
The DNA here is from genome assembly GCA_038373885.1 of Cheiracanthium punctorium. Classification (NCBI taxonomy): domain Eukaryota; kingdom Metazoa; phylum Arthropoda; class Arachnida; order Araneae; family Cheiracanthiidae; genus Cheiracanthium; species Cheiracanthium punctorium. The sequence continues at coordinate 52,254 of JAWZYV010013920.1, forward strand.
CCAAACTTGTCGATATATTACTATAAACGGACAACCTTGGCGACTTTTCACATTTAATCTGGCAACCCTTGATTCGCCCTTTCACCAGGTAGACAAAAATCTTTGTCTGAAATTAACAGCACTCAAGAGCTATATAAAGTACTTAATTTTTTTTTGTAAACTATACCCTATTCAGGTTGATAAAAAAAAAAAAAACTTGAAACAGATTTTTATGCATTTGTGTTCGATACTTCTTAATGCGAGATTATTATGGCTGTCTTCATTTTCCTTCGATGTATGATGGCAAATATGACAATAACGTTTTAGCCTCTCAAACCAGTTTGGACACGAATTCTAAAAAACCCTGAAAATTACTTTAGGTATTTCTGTTAGTTACACTTTTAAAGCAAGAATTTTATGGCTATCTCTTTTTTTTCTCTGAGATATGAAAGAAAACAAGAAAAAACGGTTTTAGACCGTTACCATCGCTTGGGTGCGAATTCTAAAAGACCCTGAAAATGATTTTTTGGCATTTCTGTTAGTTACATTTTAAAGTAAGAATTTTATGGTCTATTATTTTCCTCTGAGATAAGAAATAAAACGTGAGCAGAAAGCTAAAGAACGTTTTAGACCCTTACCCCAGTTTGGAAGCGAATTCAAAAATACCCTGAAAATTTTTTTAGGAAATTATGTTAGATACATATTAAAGCAAGAATTTAACATCTATATATTTTTTCCTCTTAAATATTAAGGGAAAAGTGAAAAGAAGGTTAAAGAACGTTTTGGCTCCTTACTCCCGTTTCGGTACGAAAAAACAAAACAAAAAAACCCTTAAACGACTTTTAGTTATTTCTGTTAGTTACATTTTAAAGCAAGAATTTTATGGCTGTCTATTCTTTCCTCTGAGATTCGAAGGAAACGTAAAAAGAATGTTTTACGTGGAAAAAAAAAAAAAAGACATCATCCCTTTTTGGATGAGAATTCTTCAAAACTCTGAAAACGATTTTCAGGTATTGCTATTAGTTAAAGCAAGAATTTTACGGATATCTCTTTTTTATTCTGAGATATGAAGGGAAATGTGAAAAGAACGATAAAGAACGTTTTGGGACCCTTATCCTCGTTTAAGTGCGAATTCTAAGAAACCCTGAAAATAATTTTTAAGTATTTTTAAACTAGTTACCTTTTAAAGCATGAATTTTACGGTTATCTCTTCTTTCCTCTGAGATATGAGGGGAAATGTGAAAAGAACGTATTGGTCCCTTACCGCCGTTCGTGTGTGAATGCTAACGAACCCTAAAAATGATTTTTAGGTGTTTGTATTAGTTACATTTCAAAGCAAGAATTATACGGCTGTCTCTTTTTTCCTCTGAGATATGAAGGAAATGTAAAAAGAACGTTAAAGAACGTTTTGGCCCCCACGCCCGTTCGGGTGCGAATTCTAAAAAACTCTAAATTGATTTTTAGGAATTTCTGTTAGTTATATTTTAAAGCAAGAATTTTACGGCTGTCTCCTTTTTCCTTTGGGATATGAAGGGAAATGTGAAATGAACGTTGAAGAACGTTTCAGCCCGTTCGGGTGCGAATTCTGAAAAATCCTGACAGTGAATTTTAAGTATTTCTGTTAATCATATTTTAAAGCAAGAATTTTATCGCTATCTCTTCCCCCCCCCCCTGCGACATGAAGGGAAACGTAAAATGAACGTTTTGGGCCGCCACACTCATCTTGGTTCAAATTTTTAAAAATCGCTTCTTAAATGACGCCTGGGGCACAAAAGCTATAATCTCCTAAAATTTCATGTCTGTATCTCCGGTAGATTGGGCTGGACGATGATCGTCAGTCCGTCACTCAGTCAGGACATTTTCCTTTATATAGAGAGATAGTATTTTTTCGCAAGCTTACATTTCCAGAACAAATATAAAAGCCACGAGACATCTTTCTTCTTTACCGAAGAAGTCACAACAAACGAATATTTAAAATGTAACAACTAAATGTCTTTCTCCATGCACACACACCGTTCGTTCCTAATCTCCGTGTTCCTAATGCGCCATTGAATGCGAGATCCCGGCCGCCTGTCAGAAACTGAGTACTGAAACATTCGTTCCGCATTTAAAAATCCTGGCGGAAAAATAAGGAATCAAATCTGCATAAAGCTTTGCCATTTCATGATCAAATGTTGAAAGTGAGAATGAAAATTTGATAAAAAAGAAAAAGAAAAAGAAGAGGTAAAGGTGCTTTGCATCGCATTAAAAAAAAAGAAGTTTATGAAACGAACATAAATATGCATGGAGCAGTGCTAGCATAAAGGGAGTGGTTAACAGAAAGAGAATTAGAAAACAGCAGAAAGAACTGTCCTTTACGACCTGCCCACCGTAAAGGACAAATAAATAGGATGGAAGTAATTTTAGAAGGATTTTGTTCAGTTCCAATATGCAGCATTTTATTCTTTCATTTTGTTCCAAGATATTTGTAGTGCAAAAGGGGAGCCCACACACGAAGTAGAATACTCAGACAGAGCGAGGCCAGAGGTATTGTCAACAAGGGGCAGTCAAAATTGCCCCATAATAAACTAAAGAAATTTATAGTGGGCAGCTGATTTACAATATTCAGACATAGTGGTGCCAGGTGTGTCACTAAAGGACAGTCACAATTGCCCCATAATAAATTAGAGAAATTATAGTGGACTGTCTCCGGTGGCCAATATTACGCAGAAAGGCGTAGGTCAGGAGGCGGTATAAAATAAGGAAAAAAAACCAATCACAGAAATGGAGAAACAAAAAATTATGCACGTAAAGGGGCGTGAACAAAATGACTCCCGGATTGGTTGGCGGAAAAAGCAAAAAAAAAAAAAAAAAAAAAAAAAAAAACCGAAAAGGTCAAGAGAGAGTCTAAAAAAGCAGATGAAAAGAGATGAGAGTGAGATGAAGTCCAGATTGGACGGACTTAGAGTTGATGGTTGGTGAGTGAGTGTGCAAAAAAAAATGGATGTAAAAAATTCTAAGTAAACCACTAATTTTACTGAAAGAAATTATTGTGGCCGAGGTCCTGGGAAGGATCTCCGTGAAACCCAGCTGACGACTGCCGTTAGAGATGAATCGATGCGGAAGGCATCAACTGTGAAAGATTGAGGTGTGTCGCCCAGCTTAGACGTCAACGTGCCATCAAGCAAAAATGTCCGACCAGAGCGTCATTAAAGAAGGAAAAAGAACCTTGTATTGATTTATATTTAATTTTGGGCCGCACTATATCTCCCCGCTCTCCCCTATCCACTTTATCTCCACGATCTCACCGCGGGATCTATATTTAATGTTAATATTATGGAATATTAAAAAAAAAAACAAATGATGTCACAGTTATAATTATAAATGTGTAAAGGAAAGGAAGATAACAAATAGTACGAGTAAATTGTATAAGATATTGTATGTTCGGAAGTTAAGTTATAATAATTAAAGAAAATGTTTTAAAATCTGTCTCTTTTATTGAGCCGGTAATTATATTTTGTTTCAGGAACCTTTAAATAGGAAATTTGTATTTTCTTTTAGGAGTTTTAGGTTGAAGGATTATTCCAGCAAGGTAGGATTTTGGGATTATTGCGGATTTGTACTACCACTTACGATTTAAAAAACAAGGGTTAACTTATGTAACCTACCTAAATTAAATAATTCACTTTAAAAGTTATTGCGACCACAATGCAACCACTATTTTTTTACTTAAATATTATATTGTATATTCTCTTTGAAGAAGGTCCCCAGGACACATGAATTTATGTATGCTTTTTTTGGAAGTGTTTATTAGGAGGAAATTTCCAAAGTCAAACATGTTGAATCTGGATTTCATTATAAATTGTAAATTTATGAATTTTAACTCCCTGAGCATCCGAGATATAAAATTTCGTTCTCATAAAGGCACCTATAAGTTTTGTTCCGCTTAATACAAACACTTATATCATATCGGGTCAGGTGAGATGATTACGACCACTTTTTGAAAATTTCTTTGTGAATTTTCAATTCCTTAATTACAGGAAAAGTATTGTTTTCTTTAATTAGATGGAAATTTTGATCTTTAAGAGTACCCTGCAAAAATTTTATTCCCGTTGAACTATTTTCTTAAAATTTAAGTGCTGGTCATTATTACCCAAACAAAATCAGTAAATTGAAAAAACTTAGGATAATAACATTTACAACTAGCATTGGTTAATTATGAGCACTTGATTTCTTTTGATACTTACGCTTACAAATTTGTTGAAGCAAATGAGACTACTATTCTTGTTTTTGTTAATGCTGAAACTTACCTTGGTGTGGAAGTAATTGATACAAATAAAAAGTAGATAAGGATAAAAGTAACAAGGTTATAATTACGTATAAGATAAAAATGGCTCTTGCTTTCAAGATGTGTCAAAAGTCGCTTTTTTTTATAAAAGAAAAAATATTGATTTAAGATTTGATAAAAAATTTAAAGAAATTGCAATAATTAATGTGCTTGATCTTTTAAAAACAAAATAAAATAAATATAAAGTCAGAATAAATGTTATTGTTCTTGGTATTTAGTCCGTTTTTATGATTATTTGCTTATGAAAAAAATAACGATTTGTTTTATGGAAATGTCCATGATCTAAATGATTTTTTGTATTTATGTGTTACAGTTATTTTATAGCAAACTCTTATCTGGTATAATATTAAAGTTTCTCAATGTACTTCTGACTCTGTTCACAGTACATAGCGTTAAGTTCTAAGAATGTGAAAATTAAAAAAAAAATAATCTTCAGCAAAAAATTACACTTACAAATTTATTTTTAAGTGAAATATAACAAATAAATAAAATATTGTAAAATATTTTTTATGTAATATTTTTAAAGTGATATATGATAAGCATGTGCTTTTCCAGGTCAGAATATTTTTTTCTACTAGGTTTTTATACATGGGCTCAGTCACACCTCTTAAAAAAACTGTAGGGGTAATTATGACCATGAATTTAAAAATATCTAACTATCAAAAAAACACGTCGGAATCTCTTAAATGCACTAGTAGCATGCGCTTTAATATGAATAGAAAATTTTCCTTTTGCGCCAAATAACTTTGAACACCGAACCGTCAAACCGTTCATTGGAACTTTTGACATGGTATTTGCTTTTCAATTGTTACAATCGATGAAAAATACCTATGAAGAATACACAGTAAGCTTTATGCCAAATATTTTTGCGAAAATTTATCATTTATAGTTTTAGAAAATTTCACTGGTCGTAATTACCCCCATCTGATCCTACAGTATTTTTCCGTTTCAGGCCCCACCAGGGCCGAGAGGATAAGGCATTGAAAGTGTAAATGGCTGAAGTGTGAAGATGAAGGTATATGGTTGTGACCTTCTGTGCAGCTGTCGATCTAGTGGTGTGGAGTCTTGGGCGGTCTCAAAACCTAACGTAAATACGCATTAGAACCCCTCAAAAAGTCCCCTTACGCAAATACCCCTAGAGTAGGCTTGCCGTTAACACAATATGAAATATTCATTGTTTCGTTTCAAAGTTTGAAAGTAATATTGCAGACGGATATATAATTATATTTATAAACATTAATTTTTCATAATATCTAAGCTGCGTGTATCATCACAGACACAATGATTTCCTTCTGTGTTTAGCTTAGCTTCCGAGGTTGGGTCTCTGAATTCACCCACCTTGATTCAGCATTGACCAGCAAGGTTAATCGTTATAAAGTAATTCTCGTTAGAAAGGTATAAAGTAATAGATATAATAGTTAAAATTAAAAAATAATATAAAGATCTTTCACCCAGTTCACTCTTTTAATTAAATACATTGTTTGAAAACATACGCTTCGTTTAATAATAATATTGAAAATATTTCTGCATTGTATAAAGTATCATTGAGTACGAAATGACTGTTCCTTTCAGAATAAAATTAGTTTCTTTGCACTTGGAAGACACATATTTCCGGTAGACAGAGAACATTTTTGAAAACTTGGAATTCTATCTGCAACTTTTAAATAAGGTTGAGAATTTTCTGCTAACTTGAAATGAACTTCCACTACTTCTTAACTTATTTTGATAATAAAGTTGGAAGCAATGTATCCAAGGCTTTGCCGGTTGTGCTTTCCCTTTTTATCTTCTTCCATAATTCAATGAAAATATGATTGTATCTTTTTCTTATTTTCATTGCGTGGTTTTATTCACTGACAAATTAGTTCACCTATTGCCAAGCTGTACGCAGCTCAATAACGACTGAATAACGTAAGTTATGATGACACGTCTGTTGGTGTACTGTGAGGCAAGTTACCCAGACTTAATCGTGGAATGTCGTATATTGTGTATTTACGTATGAAACCGTGAATAACTTTTGCCAATAATTTTTTTTTTTCATTCTTCAAACAGTGTAGTTAAGGACAAATAACGGTAAACGCGATTCCCACTTTTAACTTTTAATAAACCCATTTCATTATACAACGTGCTCCGTCAAGAAAATACAAACTCTTTCACGGCCAGAATTCCTCATTTGGAATACATAAAAATATGTCAAAGAACTGTATTTCTATGACGAATAGTTTTTGAAAAAATTGAAGAAAAGTAATGGCGTCACATTTCATGAAAGAATTTTATTTTTTTAAAGCATGAACATTGTCAGCAGGATTGGATATGGGGGTGTGTGTGTTCGGTTTTATGGCGTTATGGTGATCAGATTTGACATTTTTGGATGTCCCCTTAAGAGGACGTCTGAAGGAATGGTCTGTCGAGACCTCATTTCTGTAAAAAAATGACTTACTTTCTTCCCTTTATGTTTCTTGTATTTTTGTGGACACTAGATTGATGAAGGATGAGCTGTTAGCGTACCATGGTGCGCACATGCATAAATGGATACATTAGACAGTTCGAACATCTTTTTTATGTACATATATGTAAAAACCTAAGTTTATGCTTATAAAAAAGAATTTTTCGTTCACCGGATATGACTTTTCTATTTGTTTATCGAAAACTATGGATCGAAGAGTAAAGTTCTTTGGCCATTTTTTATCTACTGTTGGCGATTTGATGGTGCACAGTTTATGAGGTTGAAGAGGAGCGTTTGGTAAGGGCTGCTTTTGATCCTGAGAACTGCAATGTGGTAGAGAAGGGTTATCCGACCGGGCAAAGGGTACTCCATTTGCTCATCCTTCCACTGCCGAGGTGTGGCATACGTGGTGTTGATCTCATGCCTTCACACTCCTCCAAACCCATCCCTCGAGAGTCAGTCGGAGGCAGATGAACGATGTTCCAAACGTTGTGGAATTTGCCATGCGTTGAGGACTTGGAGATATTGCTGCCACGCCTTCCGGATTTTGAATCAATTCTCACGTATTGCAATTGTCAAAATATTTAACATTTTTGGAATATGTTCGTAAATAACACGATTCTTTCGAACTACTTGTACTAGCGTCTGTTGCGGGGTATTACGTAAGCACTTTACTTATTTTCCCAGTAACTATTTCAAATAAGAAAAAAATATTCAAGAATTCCAGATTTTTACCTTGCACTAGACAGCTATTTTTACTTCTGAGAAACCGTGAAACTTAAAAACAGTTATTTATAGTTTTCATAAATCCAGCATTTTTACTTTGATAAGTAGCATCTTCACGATATTGTTTTGTATGTTCTCTTCTCTTTGAAGGCGTTTTTACGTTAGATATTGTTTTTACATTTTCGGTGTTTTCCTTCTCAATATGATATATCCCATTATTTTGAAAAGTGAAACAATCAGATATTGTTGACACATTTTTTTTTCAGGTTTCAAATAGGGAGAAAGCATAAAAATAAAAACTTCATTTAAGAATATATTCCACTGAGTTAAAAAAATAAAATTATCGGACAATAATAAATAAATAAATAAATAAATAAATATATTTCAAAATTTGAAGAGTGAAACTCCAAAAGCATCAAACATTTTCAAGGCTTGAAATCGATATTACTCTAGTCCTACAAATATATTGTTTTTCATACAAATTTTAGAAGCATATTTCTTATAAACCATAATATTTGACTCCACAGGATTTAATTAAGAAAACAAGGCGATTCTATTGTTACCCAAGAAATTCTATTATTAACCAACAATCTTACATGAAAAACATTTTGTATTAATCGGTGTTATTACTTCCAAGCAATGTCATCACACAAGCACAAAAGATAACCAAATTAATTTTATTAAATCCCACAAGCTATTAAAAATATTTTAGAATCTTAATAAAGACATAACGCAGTTTTATAGTTTTGTTTTCATGTTTACGAGAATTTCGAATTAATAACGTGTTTACCAAAATTTTATAATGAGTTAAATTCCATGAAGTAATGTTTTTCAGTGGAAAGGTGCAATTGAACAGAAAATTTATTTAAATAACTCTTCTTGATTCAGAGGAAGCATCAAATGACAGAATATTGAAGTTCATGTTAGTTAAATATTATTCTGCAAATAAGCATTATGCTGTTGTTGGATATTGTTTTATTGGAAACTAATCATTACAATAAGAATCTCACATAAAGAATCGCAAACAAGCAGTTCAAAGAAACGTACTGAAGAACAGAAGTCGACATTAAGATGAACGCTCACACTGCAAAAAGTCAAAAGGGGAAAGAGTGGAAAAGGAGGGGGGGGGGGGGGGTGACAGGCACAACTTTTTAGTCCATGAGGTTTCTGGCTTTCCAATACAATTGTGAGACTTCTCCTTGGCGTTGGGTATACTCGTTCAGTCCTGTACACTTCAAAAGATGTTCTGAATTCATAGTTCGAGTTTCACAAATTGGGCAAGTTCTGGAGGTGAGGACACCTATCTTGTTTAAATGTTTCGCAAGACAATCGTGTACGGTTCTTAATCTGAAGTTAGAAACCGCTTCTTGAAGTGATCGAAGATTAAAGATTTCAAAGTTCTCTTGAATGTTTTGCTACTTTCTGACTTCAGATTTAGTTTTGAGGTTCTTTTAGTTTCTTAAAGATGTCTCAATGGACATATTTCTTAAGAGATTTTGGTGGAAGTTGTTTCTGTCCAATATTCACATGGTTCTTTTGCAAGAAAATCTGCTGTTTCATTACCTTTAACGTGGAAAAGTATCCATCCTAATACGATTTGCTTGTCTTTATCTCTTAAATATTTAATATCTTTCAAGATATGAGTTAATATTGGAGTTTCAGAGTGATGATTTAACGAGAAAGCTTGAATAGCTGCTTTGGAATCCACGAATATTGCCACTTTTCTGTAGCACTCGTTATTTGCACTAAATTTTAAATTATTTATAGCTAAATGTATTGCATCAACTTCAGTCAAAGTGATTCAACTCTTTTTTCAATTGCTTCACCTGTATGTATGGAAGCTTAAATGTGGCTCAGTAGTAGCGGCAGATTAATGCAATTTTTTCATGGAGGGGGAGGGGTGCGGTTACTTAAACGCTGCCCCCCCCATCTTATTGCATAAAATTCAGCGTTTGCCATAAATTTCCCAACAGGCGCATACTGGGAGAACAACACCATCTTGAGCTACTTCGTATACTTTGGGATCCATCAGAAGGGGTCTTGCTGAGGGAAGGGATTCCCCACCCCCTAACACTTGCAAATTCTGTTAAACTTGGCAAAATAAGATACCTATTTGGCAAACTCAGTTAAAAAAATTACCAAAACTTATAATTTACTTTTTATTTTTGGCAATGGTTAGTGCACCGCGCTGCCGTCCCACAGGTCCGGGGTTCGAATCCCGGGCTGGGCACGGTCGACTCAGCCTTTCATCCCTTGAGTGGGTCGATAAAATGAGGACCAAGCTTGCTTGGGGTCAAACACTGGGGGCTCCGCGTCAGGCTGACCACCTGGCTGAGGCATATGCATCCGCATCCCAGAGCCTATGGTCGCGAAGGCGCGGTTGGGCAGCGCAGGCCTTGGCCCCGCAGAGGGGCTGTTGCGCCAATGTTTGACTTTGACTTGACACTTGGCAAAATTATACAAACGTAGATGGCAAAAGTAAGAAGTTGGTAATATAGTTGATAAAAAATAAATAAGTTGGTAAAAACCGATATTTGACTTGGCATTTTATTCCCCCCCCCCCCCCTCCCCTCTAGAAAAAGTCTTAAACATGGACCTGAATCAGTAAATATTCTTGTCCATTGAGGCACCGGGTATTTTCTTCCACCAGCGACTGCGCAACAGCCTTCAATAACGCTCCGTTGTTATCTTTCTTAGTAAGGTCGTCCAATGTTAGGTAGGGGTCTAAATCTATGTACTCTAATGGGTTAACTATTGTTTTTCCGTTGCCCATGGAAATACACTATGTACTAGCCAGAAATACATTTTAAACTCTTAGCGAAAAATGAGATAGAAAAAAAGACAAAAATGAATGATGTCATGAATAACTAAATAAGTAAATTAAAAAAAATTAAATAAATATAAATAAAGAAATAAGAAGTAAAGAATTTTTCAATACTGTTTATACAATTTGCAACTGCTTTACGTAATTAAATTTCATTAATTGCGTAAAATATGTTTGATTTGCCAAATTAACAGAATGGTGTTTGTTCAGAGCCATTTTCCTTTAAATTGAGCCTTTGAATCGCAAAAATGATATCTTAGCCGAAGAAAAGTGGCTCACATGTACCACTTTAATATGTAGAAACATTTGAACAATTTCATGTTCAGTACTAACTTATTTAAGCGCGCAATAGCTCCAGTTAAAGAAAGTGAACTACTGAGCAAGGGTGAATTAAAGAAAGGGGTGGAGGGGGCGTTTAACTAACCGCACCACACCCCCTCCACGAGAAAATAGCATTAATCCGCCGAAGCTACTGAGCCTCATTTAAGCCTCCATATATATAGGTGAAGCAATTGAAAAAAAGAGCGTTCTTCTATTTACAACCTGTATTTAGGAACGAGAAAACACTAATAAGCAACGTTCAACAAAATATGTAAATAATTATTTACTATGTGCGGCGCTTAAATGTGTGGCGCTTTTCGACCTTCTCACATAGATGGCGTTACACACAAATGTAGAGAGCAAAATGCTCGGTTTTTTGCTTGACAGATAGGTCATTCCTCTTCAAAAGGGTTGCGCCTCAAAGGGTTAACATGCTCCATCGAATACAACTTGCAAAGTATGGTTTCAAGGCCGTATAAAGCATGCCTTTGGTGTGAAAGACAGACAACGTATGGGGCAAGCCAAAAAATTTAAAGAGTATTATCACACGATAGCTCTACATACTACAAAATGGACGAATCATTTCATTTTCGCCCTTCAGGCAGGCGAAATCCTTCGTGTAATAATATTTTTGACCGCGAGTATGATATCCTTTGCGAACATTGCTTTAAAATGTTGCATGATCAGAGCTATAAACGTCATAAACAGTTTCATTCAAGATGCCTGTCGTCGTGTTTGCTGTGTGGAGCAATTGGTTTTATAAAAATTTACTGTTTTTCCAGTACCAATGCAGCAAAGACTGCATTCCTATTTCCACCCGAATTTTAATTATTCCCGTTTAAAATGGGTCAGTTATTTATTGGACACCCGGTGTATATTATACATGTTATAAGTAGAGAGAGAGAGAGAGAGAGAGAGAGAGAGAGAGAGAGAGAGAGAGAGAGAGAGAGAGAGAGAGAGAGAGAGAGAGAAACCCTTACCTAGATTTTTAGTTCTTAAATATTGATCATAGCCTTACCAACAAATTGAAAAGTTCCGAAGAAAGAGGTACATAATGTTATGGTATCAAAAATTCAGTAGATTGTATCTAAATAAGTGCACAATTTAAACGTATATGCGGCCGCGAGCAAAACAATTCGCAGTTAGTAAAATGTGCCTATTCTACTTAAGTTAATGAGGGGATGTATGAAACTTGAGAATTTTAATTAAAAAGGGAGGTAGATATGAAAATAAATGTATGCTGACTTAAACTATTTTTCAATGGCTCTAAAAGGAGAAAATTCAAAAGATTGCGTTTCGGGGGGTCGTACATAAATTACGAAAGAAAACATTGATTTTATAGATACACGAAGGTTGTAGATGCAAAACTCACAATCTTTAATTTATTAAGTTCTTAGAAAAATGCAAAAATAAAAACTGATTGTAATTAACAAAACTGATATATTGGCATAACTCTTTTTGTGGGATATATATGTTGCTATAACATCTACTTACACCTACATTCTTATTTAACATCTACTTATCATAGTCCTAAACGTGTAATAGCTCTGTTTATGCTAGAATTTAAATTTAAATATGAAAAATGTATGTTTTGAAGCAAACTTAAATGTGTAATGTTAGTCATAAACCAAAATAGCTATGAATTTAAAAAAGAACAAATAAATAAATGTCTGAACATTAGTTTTCGTTATTTTATATTGGAGGGTAATAAACAACAAAAATTAAGGTACAAAAAGGGATTTATTAAAAAGGTTATTAAAAGGTGGTTATTTACAAACATCCACAGATGTAAAAAACAAACAAACAAAACTAAAAAAACAGTCACAGTTCTTCGGAAGCTTCTCCTATTGGTTGAATTCGGAGAGCGTGAGTTTTGCTGCAAAACAATAGTTGGATATTTGAGTTATGCCGGGCCATCGTGATTCTACCGAGCCTGCTTGTGCACTCCGAAAGAGGCCTACGGGCGTTTCCTCATTGGTTAGATTCGGCCGTTAGATGACGTATCTAAGCGCTGGAACCAATAAGTGAGAATCCGTAGGCCTCTTTGGATGACTCATCGGAGTGAACAAGCAGGCCCGGTAGAATTACGATGGCCCGGTTATGCATCCAAACGAGATTTCCAGTATTTTGACCTTTAATATGTTCATTATGTCCCCAATCACTGTTACAGCCCGATTCGCCTTTAAAGGACGAACACGGTGATATAAACAACTCAATGCCTTAAAACGCGGATAATGGGACTTTTGCATCTACACCCTTCACGTGTACTTCTGTTATTATTAGTATTGTACAGCCCCCCACAAAATTTGTTTAAACATATCTCTAGGGGCGACATATTAGTCTGCGTTTCTCCTCACCCATCTGGTCCACACGTAACTGCTTGAGTTTGGTGTGGAGAGCAAAGAATTTAGCATTTGTGCCTTTTTTACAAAACACTCGCATGGTTAAACGGAAAAAAAAGTGAGGCAGTTTTTGCTTTTCTCGATCTAATGACAGTTCTTTTATGGAGCACTCCGGGAAGTCATTCAGACAGATGACTAACTATTTGGATGGATTAGGGCTGATGTGTATGATCGTTACTTTCTGCTGCATCTGTAACTTTATGGAGGAATCGCAGATAAAAGTAAGAGAATTGTTTATACCTATTTCATGGAGTGAGTAATTTATACGTCACGTGCTATTTAGAAATACCTTTTTAGTATACTTATTAAATAAAAGTAGGCTCATGAGGGGGGGGAAATGCTAGAAAATTCATGCAAGTTTTTTAAATGATCTTAAAACCAAGATGTTAAATTTATGTTAATTAAGCTATTGATCTATATTACATACGTTTGACTTAAATAGATTGAAAATATAGCACTATTTTTATTATTATACAAATACTTTTCTACAGTGCCATTTTTAATTAGGTAAGTATTAATACCTCCATTTTCCCCCATGGTGGGGGAAATTGGGGGTAGTACAAAGGTACCTGTATATATATATATATATATATATATATATATCATAACTCATATATATATATATATATATATATATATATATATATATATGAGTTGGTTCAACTCAAATACATACATACATACATACATACATATATATATATATATATACATATATGTATTTGAGAGTGGGGGGGGGGTTGGTGCTTGAAAGAAAAGAGAAAAATTTTAAAGTGATGAAGACACATCCCAGTAATGTAAAAGAAATTTAGGAAAGTTAATCAAAAATATAGAGAAGTGTTAATAGGGTGTGAATAAATCCGTATCTGCGAGTTCCGGAGGAAAAAGAAAGTAAACACAGGACAAAAATTTAACATGTCTTTCTTATTTTTTTTTACTTTCTTTCCTTTTCTTCTTTTTTATTCGCTTATAAAGAATTCAAATAGTTGTTAGTGGCCGTATGTTGGACAACCCTGATCTAATAGTTTTAAAAATTTTAAGTGAACCCGACTGAAAATAAAATCTTGCTCTTGAAAAAGAGTACTTTATATTTTCTATATTTACAAGTTAATTTAAAAGTAACTAAATACTATTGGTAATGTATGCTTAAAGAAAAAAGAATGAAAGAAAACTAAAACGTTGTGAATAAATATCCTTTAAACGAGAATTTTGTCTACTCGTGCGTTCATCTTACTACACTTCTCGCTATGTAACGTCAGAAAATTCTTCCATAGACTATAATGTCCCCCTTTTTTTCATGTGATACTTGGAGCCATCTGGGGCTCAAAAATACTACTGTAGCGCTAGGTTTTTCTCTTCTTTCCAACGGAAATAAAGCTTTAAGAACAGACTGTTTTCTCCAATTGTTTGCGGATCCATATTGATATAGAAATGCAAATTCTGGCTATGTATTGTCATCCTGTCAAAAGAGAGAAGATATTACAAATACTGAAGTTTAAGGAAATATGAATGAAAATCTGAACAGAGTATTCAAAAGAATAGGGGTAGGGGGAAACCTATCGGAAAGCGATAAATTCCAGTTTCTGAAGCATCGAAAAAGGAGGAAATCACTTTTTGGATATGTGTACTAGGAATGCGCTGACCCCCACCTCCTCCCCATTTTCGACGTCTCTTATCAGGAACGAATAAGTGACGAATAAACTACACAAAAAGCGAGAGTACATAAAATGTTTTTAGAAGTGCCTATTTATTATATGCGGCGTTTTGACAATGCATTGTCGTGTTGTCCATTGAATCGATAAGTTCACACATGTGTATATATTAAAAGTTAGATAACACCCCCACCCCCCTCTCTTTTTCTTTTTTCTGCGTATATCAAAACTTTATCTCATCCTGCAAATTTTAGATTTGAATACTGTGGTTTTTATTAAATAAGCGCGCTGCTTTCGAGTATACGTTCTAAAAATATTTTGGATGGACTTAAGTATATAAACAAACAAACAAAACATATATATTTTATAAACAAGTGCTTGGTTAGTGTGAAAGTTCTTACAATCATTTGCGCGGTTTAAAAGGGTTACACCAGAGAGGGAAGATTGCAACCGTCTTCTCTATATTCGTTTGCATTTGCGAGTCCGAGAGCGAGGCATCGGACAGCCTTCCATATTTGCAAGCAGGAGTTCCTTTGATCTCGCAGAAAAACCAGCCAATAACGCGATTGACTTCTGAGACGACTCATTCTGTTGCAGCCGAAGGCGAGGGGAGGGGGGGGGGGTAATCTCAAGAAAGAGACTGAGGCTACTGTTGTATGGTCATTACCCAGACAGCACATAAGCTTAAATCAAGCTTGACATTGACTTGAATTTGACGTATTAATACAAGCTTGACATTTCAATCCATTAGCTTGATTATTGCGCTGATGGCGCCATCTGTCGCTGTAGGCGAGAAGGAGAATGGATATTGAAAAGTCTAAGGGGAAGGAATGGAATGGGATAAGCCCCTCTGAAGTGTAACACGAGGGGAGTTTTAGTTTTATTTACATCTAATTAACATTAGTAATTCCATTAACTAATTAATTAGCCCTAAAAATAAATTTTAATATAATTAACAAAATTTAGTTAGTTAATATACTTCACTTTATGGGTGGTAGAATGAGGCGCAATTCGGCCTCCACAAAATAATTAATCAGTCATAAATGTACTTGACCATAGAATTTAAAAAAAAGATTCTATATTTCCAAATATGGAAATTCTTCAAAATAAAATACAATTATACTACGAAATGGATTTCAAAATCAGTCGTTTGTCTCGATTTTGGCCAGCAGTATTGCTCAACATGAGTGTCGCGATATTGAAAGTTTTAAAACGTGTCCTGCTTTTAAGTTTATATTATGCTTATTTCCCTATTAGTAGAGTCTATAAATCACACATAACATTATTTTAATTTTGATGCATCCAATGGAAAAATAAAAGACACAGATCAACATATCGGAAAATAGATCTCGCCAGAAAACGGCGTGAACAATCAGTTCAAACTTTAGTCATATCAGCTCAACTCGGATTGGCTGAGTGGTTATGACGCTGGCCTTCCAACCCAAAGGTCCCGGGTTCTATTCTAGCTGAGGACGCATGATGGAAACAGATTCAATTAAATTGAAATTTCGGTGTAGAGGGGAAAATGCGTGCAAAATAAAATATGTGGGGCAAGTTCGCTGACCGGCGCCCCGTATAATTAGGAAATATTTTTTTTGGGAAAATTTTTTAAGCTTGAAATTAAGCTTGCTATGTCAAGCTTGAAATGTCAAGCTTAATGCAAGCTGGGCAAGTGTAAACTAGAACACTTGATTCAAGCTTGCATTAAGTTTACACGCTTGAAATTTTCCAGCTTAATTCAAGTTTACTGACTTGATAAATCAAGCTTGCTGCAAGTTTGCTGTGCTGTCTGGGTAGCTACCATTCCTCGTTAGTACACACTTACTTTTAAGGCTTATGCGCACACTTCACGGAAGGTGCAGCGCAGCAGGTGCAGGGGGACATTCCCCGCACTAGTTTTGCGACTTGTTGGATGTCCACCAACAAAAAACAATTGCAACTCATTCATCTGCTTATAGTTTCGCACTACCTCGAACAAAGGCAGTCCCGAGTCTGACTCGGAGACGCTTCCTAATGCCTCATCTTATTGAATTGAAGACACGAGAGCTGTGCACAGGCATTTAGGCCGGTAATCAATTTTCAGCATTTTGACACATTTCATTATTTATTTTTGCAGAATATTACATTTCTTATTGTTACAAAAAGACAGAAAATGTGACTCAGCATCAGGTCGGATTTTCTGTAATGTCAATAAGTTCGAGAAAAAATGTAAGCAGGAAAACTTTTCATCAAGCTGCCAATAAGTTTAAAGTTTCAAGAAAATTGAACCGACTTTAAGAGAAGTGGTTGTCTAACAGCCGTATTCACGAAACTTTCTACCAGCTGGTAACAGCCGGATTACCATAGAATCGGATGGTTAAAAAAAAAATGGTATTCACAAGGCCAAATCGGCTGGTTACATCTCGTTTTTAACAGACGAATGTAACCAGCCGAATTCGGGTGATTACCGGCCTGTTACATTCGACGCATGCGCTGTGAGGCTCTAATCTGTTTACAAACATGGCGGACTACAGCGCTGTTGCAGACAGAAGATATGGAAATTTTAGAATTTATTGATAGATTTGCAAAATTTATGTGTGAGGAGAAAGTAAACGGTTTAGAAGACTTGTGTGTCAAGGATTTTCCAATACATTACCATCAAAGTAAGTAAACGGTAAACAGGCAATAAAGGAAATGTTTTAAATTTACAGCAACCGTGTCAATGAAATTATGGCGCAGCGGTAAAGCGAGCGATTGGCAAGCAGTAGTTCCAGGGTTCTGGCCTCGCTGCGGCCAAAGTTTCACTTCTTGCTCTCTCACCCCCCCCCTTTTTTTTAACATCTCTTTTTTTTTATTTCTAAAAAAGTAAGGCCCTCTGGGATGAAGTACTTAACCATTTTAATTAGGTGTATAAATTCGACATTATACTACAATACCATCAAAATCAATCATGATCCCAATCCTGTCAGAAAAAAAGAAATAATTTTATTAATTTTTTATTTTTTTCCCAGCAAGAGCATTGCAAAATTTAATAGACAAAGCCATTTGAATTAGCAGGGGTTAGCTGGGCTGGAACAGGTTTCTTTAATTAGTCCCCTTTCTAAAATTCCTTTAATTGATTTCCCACCCTCCCCCGAAATTTTAGTCAATGAAATTAGTAGTTTTTTTATTTGCATTGATTCTGCAGTTCAACTATAGGTAAAAAAAATTTCAGCGCTACATACCCCCCATCCCCTCCCAATTTTTATTTGCCTACGATTTTGCAAAAGAAGAACATGTAGCTTTGAGACAAAAATTCATTGACATTTGTTTTATCTGTTTCAAGGGGGAAGTAAATGTAAATTTTAACAGAGTCTGTTTTAAGCTTATAGTATTAAATATTTATTTACATACATCCGATAAAATAACTAATATAATTCTTGATTTTTGTATTATTCCATTAATAAAAATACATCAGAGGCATTATTCACTATTAATATTTAAATTGAATACTCTTTTTCCCCGTTCCTGGTTTATTTAAATAAGTTGTACACTTCGTGCTAAGTTATTACTCATAAATTAATCACATGAAAAAAAAAATCTTATTTTTAATGTCTGACTACAGAGTGATTAAAATGTCTTTATTGTGGGAAAAAACTTGCAATTTCGAGTGGAGATCTGCAATTCCCTTTTTTTGGGGGGGGGGGGGGAGGGTCCAAAAATTTCTAGTCCTTGATATGAAAAATCAAGAGACAGCCTAGTTCATAACTTCAGTTAAAAATTGAGTAATGGCTACCTCATAAATCATTATTTAAGCAGAACCATCTCAGCACAATCACATTTTAATATTCACGTATATATTTACCCTTTACTGTATAAAATTACAAAAAATTGCAGAGCTGCTCTATGATCCATATTTTTGTGATTAAAGTATGGTCACCAGTAGGTTTCAACAGTAGAATTATTACAATTGTATTAAAACATTGTAAAAATATTTGTTTTTTTATGCATTTGAAATTTTAATTATTGATACTCAAAAAAAAAAAAAAAAAAACCATACCATCTCCTACAGTAAAACAAATAAAATATCCCCAGAGTAAGCTCTTAAGTATGTATTCACAAATTTTTAAACAATCGTACTGTTTTTGTCTGTCAGATACATTAAAAAATAAAAATAGGAAACCTTCGAATACCTTTAAAAATTACCTTTTAAAATCAATATATCTTTTAAATTCGTAGGAGTATATAAATAAAATATCAGTTTTTAATTACAAAAAATTCAGCAGAAATCTCCGAAATAAATAATTGAAGTATTTGTGATTATAAAAATACATGAAAACACATTACACTCCTGCTTATTTTCAACTATTTTGGAGCGTTCGCGAAGAGGGGTGAAGTGAAGGGTCGGCAATCAGCTAGTTGGCCAATCACAGACGAGCTTACAAAGCAGAATGCACAAGTACAAGTTAATCGGTGGTCAAACGTTGGTCAGGAAACCAGTGGTTTTAAATAGTTGGTGAATACCGTTCTGAGGTTACCGGTGTGTTACCAGCAAGTAACGGTCAAACGTTAGTTTCATAATCAGGCGGTTACTAGCCGTTTCGTGAATACGACTGTTAGTGAACAACAAAGTTGCTAATTTTAACCCAATACAGAACTTATGGGATTACTAAAGAGTAACTGCACATAGCTGGGAGAGATGCTGACAGAGTTGGGCAGTATCACAAATACATGTATTTGAAATACATTTCTGGTACATTTGTATATTGTATTTTCACTAGTAAAAAGCAAAGTATTTTGAAAATGTATTTTAGAATACATTTTCAATGTACGAGCAATGAATATCGTATCTTGTATTTTCAAAATACGGAAAATACATTTGGTATTTTAGTGCAAAATCATTAGTAATGACAAAATTGCTAATTTCATCCCCCCCCCTCCCTCTATATGCAATTTATGAGCAAGGCTCCTGTTCAGAGCAGTATAATGAGTTACGTCAGACACTTTGGCCCAAGAGTTAAGTCAATAATTATGTTAGGTCTATGAATTTTTCTAGAGAATGCAAATATAAATGAAGCCAAAAGAAGTAAAAACATTCTGAGTAGTATTTATTTGAATTTTTAAACAATTTGAAATGCATTGATAAGTTACAGAAAAATAAGACTGTCAGTATTTCTGCAGTAATGGGATGGGTTCTTGGGTATTGTGGCAAAGCAGGGGTCAATACAGAAATTTTCTCCAGGGTCCCACTTTTGTGAATTTTCATGCTAATTCTTTTTAATAAAAGTAATTTTTTTGTTAAAATAATTGAGAAAAACGAATTAAAATGTAAGGTAAAATGACAATTAAGGGTTGTTTTAATTGATTGTATTTTTGTGAAGGGATCATTTTAATCAATGTAATTTTGTGAATGGGCCGTAAAATGGAACCAATTTTCATCTGCATTGAACCCTTGCAAATCTACAAGAAGGCTATCTGCTGACGAGGATATCTTGGGCAGAGGACCTTTTAAGTGGTTTTAATGCATATTTACATCTGGAGAAAACCACCCCAAACACCAGAGAATCTATATATTATTTTGAAACATGTTTTTCTTTCGACAACGGAATCCAGAGAACGGCTGGGTGTAAAAACTAGGTTGAGGTGTCTGAAGAAAGGTCTGGGCCCCTAGATGTGCCATCAAAAGAGAAAATCAGAAAAAGTTGAACGGTTTAGGCGTGGCGGAACGACAAAGGTGCAAATTTTTGCCATAGAAATAACATTGCGGTTTATTAACGCAGACGATATTTTTATTTTCGCCATAGAAATAACATTGTGGTTTATTAACCCCATTGTTGGCAGACGATATTTTTATGCGTAAGCTCCGCAAGGTTTGATTTATTTGGAAAAATATTTGTTAAAAATTGCATCCGTTTGTAAATGTTGTGTGGCAACAGTGTGTAGTGATAATAAATGTGTTGTTCTAAAAAACGATCTTATGTAAACGATTGATATGCGTAAGCTCCGTAGCGGAATTTCAAATGTGCAATTTTTCGCCATAGAAATAACATTGTGGTTTATTAAATAGATTTTGCTGTCATAAAAAGCCTTCTTTATTTTAGCGATTTATCGCTTTTTAGCACTAGGGTGCTATTTCGTTCACCCCCAGACTTTGTCTACTCGATTCTGTCGATATGATTTGTAGACAGGTTTTGTAGAGATGAACTGTCACGGTGGAAATCTTTTTAAATGTGTTTGCCACATAACGCGGAAAGGGGGGGGGGAGAATAAGTCTGACAAGGTTTGCGATTTTTGATAATTGATCGCCACGTTTGCGACAAAAAAACTTAAAAACCGAACCATTCCTGGCGATGGTTGTAAAATAGCTTTAGTAGGCAAATTTAATATAGATATTAATTCCAAAGATCTGTTTTATGCAACGAGAAAGACAAATATAGCACACTCATGGATTATGATTCTCATTCCGAACAGTATTTAAAATGGTGAAATATAGTTGGAATATGTTTGGCGAAGATTGTAAAACAAGTTTTAGCAGCTATAGATTTCAATTCCAAAGAAATGTTTTGTGCAACAAGGAAGAAAAATACGGCACGGCTATGAATAATGATACGCTTTTCAATTTAATGAAACAATGAAGAAAAATAGGGACGGCGCATGGATTATGATACGCTTTTAATATACAGCAGTTTAGTGAGTATTTAAAATATGAAAGTGTTTCAGATTTTTTTCAAACTTTTCTCCATACAAATACATTGTGGTTTATTAACGACATTGACGGCAGTTATAAACTCCTTATTTAGTTAGCGATTTATCTTTTATTTCTTTAATTTTTCAGTTTTCTGTCTGATACTGGATCTTTACCATCGAGGGTAGCTTGAGAAAAGGCAAATAAAGCAGGGAGCGTGCGAACACCATTTCGCGGATTACATTTTTTTGTCTCTTGCAGAATTCCGAAATTTTTCATTATTTTCGCTTCATACTTTTGGCGTTTACCTTTCTGCGCCCGTATTTTCTCATGGAATGTTGTATGTCACTCTTTCAATAGTTAGATCAAAGAATGCTGTGGCATTCAAGATCATTTAAGCAGGGCCGCCCCTTACGGTTGTGCAGGTTGTGCGTCGCACAAGGGCGCCTCGGTGCTAGGGGCGCCAAACGGAGGCAAGACTGACAAGAAACGTTGTATATGAAGTTAATATTGTTAACGTGCAATTTTAGTGATTCTATTTTCATATTATATCACCAAAAGTGGGACTTAAAGTCCTAAAAAGAATTGTTTTTAGCAGGGCCGTAGCTAGAGGTTTAGCGGGACTCAGGGGCGGCCCGACACCGTAAGCGAGGTAAGCATAGTATCGGGGCGCGATGTTCGCAGGGACGCCATTTCGAACTCAAAAACGAAGAACTTGATCAAGAGCATATAAGGGGGCGCCTTTTTTACTTTTGCAGGGGGTTGACACAGGGGCGTAGGCAAGGGGGGGGGTATCGGGATATATCCCCCCCCCCCCCGAAATTTTTCGATTAGTGGTCACAAGATTAATGCCGTGCAAAAATTCGGTCTATTTATACGGATTATAAGTTCATACCCCCCCCCCCCCCCCCCCGAAACATTTTTCTGGTTACGCGCCTGGGTCGACACATATTCTAGGGCTGGTCCCCGTCTGGGCGTAAGCAGAAAATTGAACACAAGATCAACTGGATCACAAAAAGTGTAGGTGGAGTTTCACCGTTTTTTTTTTTTTCAAAATAGCACGTTTGTAAGGAGAATTGGCAGGGTTTTATTAAGTACAATGATTATGAGGGAATGAAAAATTATTAGTAGAGTTGTTCACGAAGTAGTGGAAGGGGGCGCAATTTGGAGTGTTCTGCCAGGGGTTTCTGCACAGTTCACCGCTACAATACCACTCGTCTAGTAATTAAAAATCGAAACTTAATGTAGCTTTAATTAGTTCTTAATAAAATGTAGAATTATCTCTAATAAAAGCGCATTAAAAAATGAACCGAACATCTAACAAATCAGAACCGAAAGTGTGACAAATCAGAGTCGTAAATTGTTTTGTGTCTTCAGCTTTCTACTTCCCTGAAGACTATTGATCAGGCACTTTTGTGCATTAGCTATGCATACGTATGGACCACCTACTACGTTATGTACTGGCAGTGGCGGCTCGTGGTTTATTTAAATGGAGGTACAAATATATATATATATATATATATATATATATATATATATATTGACAATTAAATGAGCAGATATGACTCACTTTACAAATTAAAATATATTTGCGTTTCCAGCTGTTAAAGGAAAACAATGCTGACAGAAAACTTAATATTTTGTCTTACATTTCGTCGCCAAAATAAATTTTAGCAAATATCGTGTCTTGATTCATTTTATTTCAATTTTTTTTCAAAGGATAATATTTCAAAATGTCATTGCTTTAGCACCGAAGCACGTATTTTATCTGTTATATTCAGAATCTCCGAATTCAGTATTTTGTTACCATTGCAAACTATTTGGCAGCGAAAGTAATAAGCTGACTTATGAATATGGATGCAACTGGACACACTTAAGTTACACACTTAAAAAGCATGAATCTATCTCATCACATATTAAAAATACCTTAAAGAATAGTCAACTTAAAATGTCTTTAGATAAAAGTACTACCATCGATTCTGCACAACAAAAATTGTACGAAACAGAAAAGAAATACTGGAATTCAGTAGTGGAAAGATTAATTTAAATAATTCAGTACCTAGCAAGACAATGTCTGGCTTTCAGGGGTTCTTCAAAACAGTCTTTTCACAATGATAATGGCAATTTTTTAAAGTTAGTGGAAATAATAGCTAAGTTTGACACAGTGATGTCTTAGCATTTACCTCGAATTGGAGCATAAAAAAAATCAAAATATAATTCACTAAGAATAACCTCGAAGAAATTTACCAAGCTCTTTTAGAGATAACGGAAGATAATTCCAAAGACATAAGTATGGTACAAGCAGATAATTTAATAACGAAATTATTTTTATTTAAATGTATTTGTTCAATTAACATATGGTACGAAATTTTGAGCCATATTAATGTAAGCAAGATGATCGACTTACAGACTTATCAATGATTTGCATTGAAACCGAAATTTTGGATAAATTAGATCTAAAAAACTTAATTAAGAATTTTGTTGCAGTGAAAGCACAAAAAGCAAATATTTAGTTTTAATACCTGTTTTTTTTATGATATTAGTGAAAAATTTATTTAATTTTAATGTGCTTCTTTTTCGAGTGCTTGATAATTTTAACGTGGTAATAAGCATGTTACATGCAATGCTACGAACATTCGTTTTTGTTTTCTATTTATTGATCGTATAAACAAATGTTACATACGTTATAGGCATAATAGAAATTTTAGCTATATATTTATGTGAAATTTTAAAACAAATCTTAATTTTAGGAGACAGGAGGGCGCCAAAAAAGTAGTTTGCACAAAGGCGCAATCCACCCTTGGAGCGGCCCTGCATTTAAGAGAATTCACCTGGACGTTTCGTGGTCGATGACTTTACCCAAAATATCGTCTTCAACGAAATGCTCAATTAGAATTTGTAACTGTATTTGCTTATTCGTCATTTAATATCTACTCTTCTTTTTTTTTTACTTAATAAAGATAGTTAAAAACAAATTTTAAAGATTTCAATCACTTCATCGTCATTGTACAGTTGCTAAGAACTGGCGTGAAACCTTTTGTTTACTTTCTGTCACAAGTCATATTCCGTCTGCGTCGCTCTTTGATATTTCCTGTTAGTTTTGTTCAAGACCTTGGTGACATTCTTGATTGTTCCCATTTATTTTTGAATATTACTGTCAATAAAGTGACCGTCGAATTCGACGGGTTCCAGCTAGTTCTAGATTATTTTGAAACCTGTTGTGTAAATCTTAGCAGAAAATGCTTCCAAATTTTGTCTATAAATGCAAATGAAAAAGTTAAGGTGCAATGCCAGTTATGAAAACTGAACACTTCGATAGTATGCAGAACATTTAAGTTTACCATAAATTTTAAAACTCACTTAAAAGTGAAACTTAAATCATATAACAAAATTGATTAAGCTGAGAATTACTGTTTAGATGGTTAATATAAATCAATAAATAATACATATGTATGTAGAGATTTATTTTATGCACTGTGACTTTTGGAAATTATGCAGTTCCTTAGAAATGGTCTGTTTTGGAGCCTAATACTATGATAAAAGTAAAATTTTGAAAGGTATCGCTTTAAAAAAAAACAAAGGTAGGTTTTCTTTAATGCAACTATTACAATGGACTTTATCGCTGTGACGTCATTTTTCAACTAACACATGACACTCAACCAATAAATAGCAACAGATAGTCTGTTGACACTCAGTCCTTCAATCTGATTGGTCTAAGTTTATATTTTCCACTGACAAGTGACTGAAATAGCCTTGTATTGATATTATCCATTGTTTGCATTTTTTTATGTTAAAATATATTTGAATAAGATAAAATGGGATCTTCAGTGAAAAAATTTAGCTTAATTAAAATACTTTAAAAAATCTGCATGTATTTTTTTTTTAATTCAGGAAGTATTTTGTATCTTCTTTTTCAATGTGTTTAAATCAAGGTATCTTGTATTTTGTATCGAAAATACACTTTTGGTGTATTTTGGCCAACTCTGGCAGCTGAACTTCCCTAACTGTGGTTAACAATATTATTGCTAGCATGAAAACATTCTGATATGTGAGTACCAGTTAGCAGTGATGTAGTCGAAGGGGGATACCGTCCCCCTACTTTTTCACTTCTGCCCATACGTCCCCCCACATTTTATTCTCAGGGGGGACGCTCATTTACAAGGTCTTTTTAAAAATTCTGTGAAGAAATTAAAATTTTCGTTTTGTTTGCGCGAGAGCAAGTGTATCGGTATAAAAATCAAAAGTAAACTTTTGAGTGTTTGAATAGATTTTACAAATGGGATTGTAAGGTTTTCTTAAACACTTCATTCAGTAGAGAAAATATATCCATAAGAATAGAACAGATTATAATCTTCCCGAACGTACTCTTAGTAAAAAATGTCTTTCCGAATGGCCGAAAAAGTGACAAAAATCGGGATAGCGAATAGTCACATACCAATCTAAAAGAAAATCTGCCACTTTGACATTGGATTATTGCCTCACCATGGCACAGTGGTTATGTTCAATCAATAATTTAACAATGAGTTCATTTTAATTAATTAATAAACAAATGATGGTTAAATTAGTTTTATTGGTTGTTTAAGGAATAATTACATTTAATGAATGCGATAAGTTTAGGTTAAATTTCGTCAAAAATGAGCGTCCCCCCACTTTTTTTTCTTAGGACTACAATACTGCCAGTTAGGGAGATCACAATCCATATTAAATTTGTAACGCTTAATTTTTTTCTGAGTTAGTCCTTTTTCTATCTCTCTCTGAGACATTTTATTACCATTTCTATTGTTTCATATTACAAGCAATACAGTGCTCTTAATTTGTCTTTTCTTTGTATTTATGTGTCATAGTATTATTTAGCAATCCAGAAAAATTCATAAAATTACAGTTCACACTTCTTGAGAAATCTGTGAATTTATTCATGAAAAAATAATTTTGGACAAGAGTGTAATACAAATATAAGTGTTATGCTAGTTTTAAAAAGTATTGTTCTATCAGTCTCTGAGCAAAATTCATTAATCAAGATTATTTTGTTGATGGAGAAGATGATCTTGACAAGTATGAAGAAAGATCAGAAGCATCTGGTGATATATCCACTTTCTGAATGGTTTCCAAAGCTTGAATAAATTCATCACCTGCAGTTTAAAAATTAAGGAAATGTTAGTTTATGTAAGTATACAAACACTTATGAGACAAAATTTATATGAAATTATAAATAAATAGAATAACTAAGGTTGGTCATTTTGCCAGCAAAAAAGCATTTTTGTCAGGACAGAGGCAAACACCGGTAAAATCTGGCAAAAATGACAAACTAAAACTTGCCCAACTGCAGTAATGTAATGTAGATGTGTTATATGTACAGGAATCACAACAACAAATGAAATAAAATATTTTTAAATTACCAATGTTAAAAATAAACAAAAGTATAAACCAAAAATTAATTATTCTTTTTCTTGCACACTCAGAGGGAAACCAGTACTGGTATTTTTTCAAAATTGGCAACATCTGACACTTTTCTTCAATATATATGCACAGGCCTGCAACTAAAGGGGGCACAAGCCTAGGACCGGCTTTAGCTGTTTTGCCACCCCGGACAAAATTGAAAAATGCCGTTCCCTCCGTGCCACAGTAAGAATTGCTATTAAAAGAAATAAATTGTTGATTATAGTTTCATTCCTATAAAACTTAAGTATTTCTTTTAAACAAAAAACATCATAAGAAAAAATATCAAAAACCAAACTAGCTAGGCAAAGCATTAGCTTTAAAAAAATATTAAAAGTAAGTTTGTTTTTTCCTGACTTTTAATTCTGCAAACTTTCTAATTATTTCTTTTAAATAAATTTATTCAGCTAATTCATGTTCAGTATCCAATGTAGCTAAACCGGACAGCGTCTTGAAAAGTTGTGGAATGTAAGAAATTTTTAATTACCATAATTTATAGAAAAAACGCTGCAGCATTTATACTGGGTACAGCGTTTCATATTTAAAAAAATTTTTCAGTTCATTTTCATCATAAAAATTAATTAGTAATAATTGTCTCAAAAGATGGCGCCATCACTGATCACGTACTTTTTTGCAGTGCACAGAGCATAGCATAAGGAATCGGAATGTGAACCTACCTCTAGAAAAGTGGTTTGATCCAGCTTTGGAGAAAGTGAGATGTCGGAATGATTACAATTGACTGTGATCGTTTACAAAAATATTTTACAAATTTTACAGAAATACTTATAAAATTATATTATTTACGAATATTTTTAAAGTTTGATTTCATTAAGATAAAAATTATTACCTTTTTATAAATTTAACATTAACTATCGTAATTTATGGAAGAAGTGCCGCGGCGTTTATGTGTTTAAAACTTTAAAATGTTTAAGTGCGGTGCTTACAAAAATTTTTTTACATAATTTGCTTTTTTACTATTAAAAATTTCCGAAAAAGTAATAAAATCGGTAAATGTTTATGAATTATGACAGCAGATGGCGCCACCATTCAATCGGCGCACCTTCGATATACCCCTTACCTCGATTTTTGGCACCAAAGGCTGTTTTCAATGGCGTGAAAAAAAAGAAATGGCCCTGATACCACGTTTCCAAAACTAGAAAAACTATAAGAATTAGAAGAATTCTACAAGAAATTTAGGGTTAAGAATGTAAACAACAATAAAATCAAGAAAATATAGGATTTGATGAACATAGAATTTGCGTTTTCGAACAAGAATTTAGGGCCATAAAAATGTGTTTCCGAAAGCGCAAAAACTATTAGAAATAGACAAATTCTAGAAATAATTTAGAGTTAGGAATCTAAACATCTAACACGAATAAATTAAAGGAAATTTAAGAATTGATGGACACAGAATTGCATTTTCTAACAAGAATTTAGGGTTAAAAATTTGAAAAACGTAAATTTAAAAAAAAAATTGACTTTTATGTGGAGGCAGAGGGGGGCAGGTTCCCCCTCACATAAAAGTAGTCGAAAAACTGAAAAAATAAGAAAACGAGTCGAGCATTTTGGCTCGAAAAAAATGTAGGGGGTATATCGAAGCTTAGCCCATTCAATCTTCAGTACTCCAGCTGGATTCGTTCCATACTGCCCTATGCATCCCCATAATGATGTCAATATTCACAGCAGCCTAGCAGTTTTCGCATTCAGAATACAACGCTGCGTGGCATTACAACTCAACTCTATGAAAGTGGAAGTTAACTGTTTTGATCCAGTTAACTGCATGGGTGATATACAGGGTGTCCAGCCTTAATGTGACCCCATAGCTAATTCCCGAACCGTTCGGTTTAGATATGCACTTCCAATTTGAAAAATGTTTTTAAATAGGTAAATAATGTTTTTACATGCTTTTTGAACCAAAAAACCCATTTAGAAAAAAATTGCAAAAGTTAAATTTTTATACGGTCCCCAGGTCCTATCACTTATATCTAGGAAAAGATGCAGTACACAAAAACAAAGTAAACACAAAAAGTTTCATTTTATTACGATAAAAATTGACCGAGTTATGGAACTTTCAAAATCATACATTTCATTCCATTTTCAAGAAGCTAGTAAAGGCCCCGCCCAGTGCATTTTTGCACTGTCAATTGGGCTTTTGCTAAGCATGTAGCACAGTGAAAATGAATATCCCAGGGACTAGTGCAGGCAATGAAAGATTTGCATTCTTGAAATCACAGGTTTCATTTTTGAGGAGTGGCTGCAAAATGGACACAAATTCAGTATTGACAGTCGCCATCTCTTTCTCCATCTAAAATTGTTCTATGGCAAAGCTGTCACTAATTTTACCATGTTCTTTGGGGGAGGAGAGAAGATTTACTGACAAGAAATTCTGTATTTTCAAGCATACCGTGTATCCTGGCATATAACACGCATCAGTAAATTTAGGCTGTCAAGTAATGTATTTTATATTTTTCATTTATATTGCGTATAACATGCACACACAAAAAAATGAATTTTTCGAAGTTGAAAGTGCATGTTATATGCCGAGATACACGGTAATTCCCAACTTTCCCAAGGTGTAAAAAATTCAAATATATTTCCCAACTGCTGGACACCCTGAATTAAGTAAGAACAAAAATAAATACACAGATTCTCCCCCTTTTCCTGGTGGAAATTTAAATTTCTGTGAAAAAATAACACAAAATCAGAAACAAATGAATTTTTCTGCACTACTTAAAATTCAAGTAACACATGATTTTTTTTTTTTTCTTTTTTTCAGAAGAGGGAGATATTAAACTATATCCCGAGTTTTTACCTTCAATAAAAGCTAGACATTGAAATGTGTGACTTAAGTATAAATCAAAGTTCTACTAAAAACACTTATATCACTGTTCCTCAAATAGAAGATTGTACATTCAAAAAAAATCCTTTTATACATTACAAATTTTACTTGTTAAATATTCAAAGAACAATGAATTGTAAATATTAAAGCAATGATTTCAGAAATACAGTAGAAGATCGATATACCGCAATTCTATAAACCGCAATTTCCATAAACCGCACTAATATCGCGAATGTAAACAGTGAAAATCGCAGTTAAGGAATTTCTACAATCAGCATTTTTAAAAAACTGCATTCTCTAGTGGATTGATTTTTAGACATGACTTAATCTTTTGCTCTTTTAATTAACAAATTTTAAATGTATAAAAGTACTTTTACTTAAAAAAATTGTTAGTGTTGTTTTGCCTACCGAAAGGTGACGTCACGCGCTGTGCAGATGACGAAACGGAGCAGCAGAAACGGAAGGAGTAATTACGGGAAGCAAGATAACAAAGTTACTTTCAATAAAATGGCAATAAAAACCTGTTAGCTTTTATTTACCGCGCGACCACCACGTTGTTATTTATCTGCTACTACTTGTTGTTTATAGATTTTAGGAAGTGTAATATCAACGGCCGCTTTTATTAATTTTATTTTATTGATTTTGTGAAAATAAAAATGGATTCGAAATTTGGTGAATCTTCGAAAGGACAAACTAAAAAAAGGGTAATCCTGACCATTCTACAAAAAGTTCAGATCCTTAAATTATTAGATGAAGGATCTACTGCAAAGTATATAGCAAATCGCTATGGAATTGGCAATCGAACTGTTTATGACATTCGCGACAATCGTCATAAAATATTGCAATATTTTGCCAAAACGGACAGCAGTAAAGGAATTGCCAATCGTAAACGAATGAGAGAAGCACAGTCGGCCGATTTAGATGCTGTTCTGTATGAATGGTTTCTCCAGCGGCGCTCAGAAAATATACCGATAACGGGGCCGATGTTGTGTGAAAAAGGGAAAGAACTGCACAAAGAATTGAATGTTGACGTTCCTTGTGAATATTTAACTGGTTGGCTGTCAAAATTTAAAAATCGGCACGGCATCCGTAACTTAAAAGCAACCGGAGACAAAGTTTCTGCTGATAAGATTGCTGCAGAAGAATTTATTGAAGAATTCAAAAAAATAGTTGAAGAGGAGAAAGTTTCGCCAGAATTGATTTACAACATGGATGAAACTGGCCTTTTCTGGTGCAATATACCTAGAAATACATTTGTATGTGCAGATGAAAAGGAACCATCTACAGTTAAAGATGACAGGCGACGGATAACGGTGCTTGTTTGCAGTAATGCAGCAGGCACCTACAAATGTCGAGTTCTTGTTGTTGGGAAAAGTGCCAATCCACGTCCTATAAAAGCACTAAAAAAATGTGGCCTTCTGCCTGCGATTTACAAGCACAATACCAAAGCTTGGGTTACAAGGGAACTGTGCACCGAATGGTTCGAAAATCATTTTGTTAAGGAAGCACGGGAGCACGGCAATAAAATTGGCTTACCTGCAAACAGCACAATTTTGTTGTTGATGGACAATTGCACTGCTCATCCTGAGCTCATAGTCCCTAATATAAGAACATTGTTTTTGCCACCCAACACCACATCTTTAATCCAGCCTATGGATCAGGGGGTGATTAACAGCCTGAAATGCAATTATAGAAGTGCTTTCCTCAGAAGGCTTCTAAACTCAGAAGCTCGTCCAAATATGATTGCCGAATTCAAAAAAGAGTTCAACATACGGCATTGTTTGTATATGTTGAGAGATGCCTGGGATTTAGTAAACCAGGAAACTCTTGTAAATTCCTGGCACAAATTATGGCCAGAATCACTGTTTTTTGGAACAGAAAATAATGAAAAAGAATTTCGTGGATTTAAGCCATCATTGGCAAAAATCAAAGCTGCTGAATTAATGCAGTATGCACGAAATAGTTGTAACCAGCTAGTAAACCTACATGAAGAAAATATCCTTGAATTTTTAGAAACAGATGATGAATTGCAAATTGCTAACCTTTTAACAGATGCAGAAATCATTTCCTCTGTTTTGAACCAAGAAAAAAGTAACAATTCTGAAACTGAATCAGATTCTGGAGAGGAAATCGAAAAATTCTCAATGTCTGAAGGAATTTCTTTAGGGGACAAGTATTTAAAATTCCTGGAAACACAAAACTGTGTAACTGAAGACGAATTATTAACTGTGCACAGACTGCAACAAAAATTATCTGATAAGAGATTGCACAGTCTAAAACAAAGCACAATTGATGTGTTGTTTAACAAGCAAACTTAAATTTAACACTTTTAATACTAATTTCACTTTTTTTTGTACATATTAAGTATTTAATTGTATGTATTTGTGTTTTTTTAGTAGTATTTGTACTTGAAAATTATTTTAAAGCACTAATATTCATCTTTTTCAGATATATTTTGCCATATTTTCTAAGTAAGTTAATGATATGCATAAAATGATCTATATAACGCAAAATTCTATATAATGCAAACCCTCGCGTTTTGAGGTTTGCGTTATAAAGATCTTCTACTGTAACAAATAAAAACAATCAGTGTTTTGAGATTCGTAAGTATAGAACACTAATGTTTTGTGTCATAAACAATTGTTCATTAACCTTAAAAATTAATCCTTAATTAATCTTTAGTATAAAGAAATACATGACACAGCACATAAATAAAAGTTAAACCTTCAAACTATATAACTATAATTATTCAATACTACTTAAGCTAATGTTCCATACCATTTACGTCCATGGAGACTTCTGCACGTAACGGAACAACTTCTTTAATAGACTCATCATATGAATTTTTAGATGAAGACACAGAAATAGAACTTTCACCACTAATACTTGGAAGACGCTTTTTGCTCAACATAGCAATGCCCATAGTTGGTTTTAATAGAGTACGTGGGGTTTCAGGAGATGTTTGTTTATCAGTTACCAGTGGAAGACTTATTGTTATTTGAGGCTTTATTCTAGCTTCAACATAATACAAAGAGCTAGTATACAAAGAATTAGAAATATTACTATTCAGACTGCTATTACTGCTACTTTTAGATATGGTCATGTCTTGTTCAGGAGATTCTATATATGAATCAATGTTGCTAGTGATATCTAAAGCAGTTACAAAACTATTATTCCTATTTAGATCATGTGTAAGGTTCTCAGATTTTGATGATAGTTCACTTAATGAAATTTGATCAGTTTGAACTGCAGATGATACAGTTACTTTCTTTTGACTTTTAGGTGAACCAAATATGGCTCTAACTAGTCTAGGTGAACCAAAGAACTTTTTATCATTTTGAATGATAGCTATTTCTTTCTGTTCTGCTTTTTTTTCTCTGGCTTGTTTTTTTTTCTTGAAAATGCTTTTCTTATCTAATTTAGGGGATGTTAACTTTTTTATGAATTTTGGAGAGTTGAAAAGTTTAAACGATGTTCCCTTAGGAGAACATGAATCTAAAGAATCCCCAGAAACTTTAAAGTTATGAGGCACAATTTGTGTGGAAGTAGTAGTACTTGAAAAATGAGTATGACTTTGACACAATTCATTAACTTCAGGATAATTTGTTACATTACCAAAGCTATCATTACTTAATTGGTCTGCACAGCTAAATCCAATATTTTCAATTCCTTCTGATGAATCTAAATGAGTATAATATGTGTGAGCACCACATGAAGTAGATAAAATATCCTTTCTAGTATTTAAGTCAAGTGACTGTACTTTCTTCAATTCACCAGGATATTGATAAGCTTTATCAGAACTATCATACCAAGTTCTGCAAGAAGTATTTTCTGACGAAAACTTGGATACTTCTTTCACTGGATAAATACTATTACTCTTAGGACAATTATTAATTAAAGTCATTTTAGAGACATCACTAGTTGGAAAAAACCTCATTTTTCTTTTGTCGGAATACATTTGATTGAAATGACCTTTGCTGTAAGATTTTATCTGGCACTGAGATACTTTCTTTCCTTCAAATACTCTATTATATTCTTTATCAAGAAGACTAACAAATCTTTCTGTATGTTCTTTAATTTCTTTTTTCATAGCACCAGTACAAGAATTGTAAGGGAAAGAAGTATTCAAAGACTCAGCCTTTGAATTAAGATCTGATGTTCTTTTAGAAACCTGACTTTCTGATGCACTACGTTTACAACAGGCATGTTGCATTTCAGAAGCTTCAACAACACCTGAAGTATGCTGCAATTTTTTTCCTTTATTCTCAAAAGCTGAGAAAGCATTAAAATTACAAGTTTTTGCAAGAAAGTCATATGAATCCGATATTTTTGCAACATATCCTTCTTCAGGAACACCTTCATGAGGATTAACTTTTTTTCCTTTGTTTGATGATATTTCAGCATTTTTCTGTGTTAAATTACTGTATGAAACAGTCATTCGTGCAACAAGGCCAGGAGTTATTTCTTTAGCAAATGGCTTTTGTTGTCTCCCTAAAGAAGATGTAGACACATCATATTCTTCACCAACAGAATGCCAATTTTGGTCTGGATATTTAGTTTTATTAGATATATTATGCGAGAGTGGCTGACTAGTTGTAATTTTTTCAGAACTTAATTTATACATAAGGTTTTTAGGATCTGTTTTATAATGACAGTAACTTGCTTCAGCATAACTAAATGATCTGTTGTATGAGGTTTTTTGACAAGGAGTTTCAACAAAATTACTCTTTGATTTTAAATAACCTTCAGCAGCAGTTACTCCACATACATTGCTTACACTGTGTCTTACTTCAACATTATCTGGAGTTTTACATTTAATATAACTTGGAAATAAATCTTTGTTATTTTGGTACTGTTTTTTTGTTTTCAGGAGAGGAGACTCATTTGAACTTTTAAGGCTGGAAGGTCTATCAACTCTGACATTTTTATTACTTTTTATATAATGATCGTAAGATAGTTCTGATGATGATGAGCTAGTCGACATTTCAACACTAAGGTCTGCTTTTCTTGAAGCTGGCAGACTTTTACTCTCACTATCATCAGTTTCACTATAAAAGTTATCTAAAATATAAAAAGAAAACATTTTAATTAGAATAAAATTAAAAGCTTTACAAAATAAATACAGTCAACTCCCTCTAATCCGCACTCACTGGGACCAAGGGTTGTGCGGATTATAGGTAATTTATTTTGTTTACATTTTTATATTTAGAATTTCCCTTTAAATTATAGTCAATTTACTGTAAAGAAATAGGAAATGATGAAAGAAAATGCATATGCTGTTGAATAAAAACACAATTAAATGACAATATTAATACAATAAATAATACAATTAAATTTACTGAGAATTTACTAAAGGACAGATGAAAGAAAATATTTATGCTGCTGAACTAAAACACTACTTTTAATATTAAATACAATTACTAATACAAAATTAAATGAATAAATTCTCTCTAAATTTTTATTTATTTTTTATTTTTTCAAACATTGCAGTGATTGTAATTTGTTTAAGAGATTTTAATTTTTCTTCAGAAATTTTGTCCTGAAGCCTTCTAATTGTTAGTAACTCTTGGTCACTGACAAATGATTGCTTTTACAAACTGTATAAATACTTGTCTCCCAGAGGTAACCCTTCTTCAAAAGTAATAGTACAGTAGGGGACCCCAAATCCGGAAGGTTTTCAACAAACAAACTTTTTTTTTTTTTTTAAAGAGCAGTTGTTGTTGTTTTAAATTTCTTTAAAAGACCGCTTTTAACTAAATATATCTACTATAAAATAAACAAGCTCAATCAGAAAGGGAGGAATTTCACTGGTTGCTTGCGAGGGGTGGGGTGGGGGGCATCATTTGTATATTTTATATCTCAGTATGTTTACATTAATTTTAGATCTTCGGTTTGTCGTCATGTAAAAATATTCTATGCTATTATATAAGCTTTAAAGAGAAAAGAATGTTATCCTCTTCACACACACACACATGCGTTACATTTCAAGTGCTGATGATTCATTATTTCTGCTTGTGCTCCTCCGGCAGTTAAATGTAAACAAAGAGAAAGGCCATGTGGTCTCTTTATGCTTTTCTTTCTTTCTTTCTATAGAACTACAGTTATGTGGAGAAAGTTTTTGTTGCATAATAAATCGCTAGACAGAAGATCAAAAGGGGGAGAATCAGAAAATTGTGCAACTGCTGTGTCGTCTGCCAAATTGGGGTTTGCGTTTAAAGTTAAACATGTTACATATTTTCACCCAATTTTAATTGCAAAGGTCAGTTTTTCTCTCTCTCATAGAGCAAACATTTTCGATGGATTTTTTTGTTTCATTCAGCTAAAGAGTAAAGTGATGTGATTGGATGGTGCATTGCTTCGGAGTTCGTTATTTACATCCATTCAGTGAACACATGCAACTAAGGATATAAGTTTCTGTATGTTTAATTACATGATAATATGCTCAAGTATATGAAATTATTTACTTCAAATACCTGTGGAAAATCGTTAATAAATGTCTTTATAACATTCAGCCAATCAAA
The DNA here is from genome assembly GCA_038373885.1 of Cheiracanthium punctorium. Taxonomy (NCBI): domain Eukaryota; kingdom Metazoa; phylum Arthropoda; class Arachnida; order Araneae; family Cheiracanthiidae; genus Cheiracanthium; species Cheiracanthium punctorium. The sequence goes on from JAWZYV010013920.1 coordinate 88,367, forward strand.
TAACTTCTAAAACAGTAATACTACCTGTCAAATGCCGCTCAAAATGTAAACAAACTTGTTTGTTTACATTTGAAATATATCGCGGATTACAGGCGTTCACGGATTATAGAGTCGAGGATTAGCGGGAGTTGACTGTATACTCATTAAAATATTTAAAATACTCTAAACATTTTCTATTGCATATATCACATATGTACAAGAAGCACATTAATAAAACTAATTAGAAAGAACAATGGATTTTTCTCATGAACATAATAATCCACAGGCTATATTTTGTAATATAGAATATACTGCTAGTGATCTAGATTAGTAAGAATCACATACAACTTAGTGAGGAAACAGAAAAGATACACAAATCTGTACAAAATAATGATATAGCGAATATAATTACACATCAACTGAAAAGGCATACTAACTGGCAATTCTGACAACATCTGGCTTAGAAAAGCCACTCACAGTAATATCAGCACTAGTTTCATACACTACAGCTGCCCAGCCTATGTTATTCAACCACCTGGAATGAAAAGATAAATTTAAGAAAAAAAAAAGTATCATTACACAGGAAAGAATGAAATATGAAAATAGCTGAATGCATTAATATGAACAACTGAAGTATACTTCTAAAAATTATTTCATACATTGAGAAATAGCTAATCAGATCTGTGACAATTTTACAGAAATTTATTTTTAAGCTTTGAAATAATGCTCCAACATGAACTAATCTGCTAAACAAAACTCTTGTAAAAGCATGGAAATAATTTCAGAAAATTTAAAGGGAGACTTTTATTTATTTTACTAATAATACTTAAAAAATAAAATTATTTTTAAACAAATTTCATTAATTAATTGTAACTGTTTTCTTTTGGAAAATCACTACTAAATACTTCATTTAATCAGCTTACACCAGCAAATTTTGCTTGAAGGTTCAGTAAGGAGACTAGCTTCAAGAAGCATTTTGCTCCATTGTTTTGACTGAACTGAACAAATGTAGATACTAAGTCTTCTATTACGTGTTTAGTCTGTATGTCATGTCGGCTTGCAATGGTGACCGACCTGAAGGGAGGAGCGGATTCAGGGGAGGGGCTAGGGGGCTTCAGCCCCCCAAAAGAGATTGCTAAAGAGTAACATTCTGCTTCATTATGCACTTTAAATATGTAAAGTGATCTTTTTTAATCTCTAAGCCAGTCCCTAGACTAGACGAAAGCCATGTAGATAAATATTATTACGAGCAGGGCAAAAATCAACGTTTAAGGTCGTTAAATGACATGAAAAAATACTGCCAGAAAGCTCCTATTGCTTGGCACACGTTTAAGGAAAAATGCGTTAGTTTAAGTACAATGGAGCCGGAGTTCGTTGCTCTGACAGAAATGTCTAAAGAACTGTTATGGTTTGACCAAATTTTAGATGAATGTATTAGTAACAAAATCATACCAAATGTTAAGTGTAGGTTATTGCTGTATGTAGATAATATGGCTACTATTGATTTTGTAAAATCACCAATTGAAAATTACCAAACAAAACACATAGATGTAAAGATGTTTTTTGTGCGTGATCTAATTTACAAAAATATTTTTGATATAAAGCACGTTAAAAGTAAGGAAAATTTTGCGGACATCTTCACCAAGCCCCAAACGAAATTTGGATTGAATAGATTCAAAGAAAATATTATTTTGTAAGCTTCGAATTTGAAAGCTTTTTGTGCTTATAAAGTATGTTGTGTATTTTTGAACCTTTTTTTGCATCACTTTTTAAATACCTGTAAAGTTTTATTGAGTTTTTTTGTGTATTAGAAATATTTGGTGCAGGACACTGTAACTTTTTGTATCAGATAGAGTTTTTCTGCTTGGTAGGTAATTTAAATTCCCATCGGAATGTGAGTGTTGCCCTGCGTTAAGTTCATTATCCAGGGTCTGAGCGGCCGGAGAAGCGTCTTGCCCGGTGCCCTTGTAAACTGCTAGACGGCCTGCAGGGGATAGTGGCTTTCATAGACGTAGCCTCAAAGGAAGGCCTTTTGTCGCGGGCATGTTACGTTTAATTTAGTAAGTCCTTTTTATATAAATAGAAATGCTACAAACATGTTCCCGCCATAGGCGCCGACTTCATGGGGCTTGAAGGGGCTTCAGCCCCCCCAATATTTTTATTCAGGGGGCTGAGGCCCTTCAAAAATTTCACTCCAACTTCTTACTGTCAAATCATATTTCTTCCTCCAAATCAGTTAAACTTACGAATCCTAAAAATAGAGAATGTATCGCTGTAGCTTCTTCTGTCTCCCACTCTGCTTTTCTTTCACAGGGATTCAGGAATTACGGGCGCCTGCAATGCCTTAAGGCAAGGATATGAACCTTCTTTATCAAGAGCGCAAGCACAAACAAATGACCACGGGTGTTTTCCCCTTACAAGAACCCTTCAGATTTCACACTGATTATGCAACTGCTTCCTCCTAGTAGGGGGAAGACTGTGCGTTTTTTAGGAGGGTCGTTCTCATGTAATTTTTTTTTTTTTTTTTTATCAGTACAGCAAAAGCTTTCACTTTTGTTCTATTGTGAGATGCAGACTCTTCTGTAGACGTCTGACCATAGGATGACCTGAAGAGATTTTTCCCATGGTGCAAAACTGCAAACGATTTTGACATTCCCAATTTCCCCCCAGTATTAAGTTTCAATGCTGAAAATAAACCGTTTAAATTTGACTTAAAAACAATTCAAGGCAGAAAATTAATTGTCAAATTTCAGTTTGAAGATTTTAAATCATGAAGAACCTTGTGAGATAGATGAAAAATTGATGTTACAGTTTCGGATATAGACAGTATTAATTTCTTTACACTCCTTATCAAAACTTTACTAATATCGAAAGCTTAACGTTTCTGATTTAGCTACAGTTAAGAGCTAAATAAAAAACGATTTCATAAAAATCTTCGATGAGCACAACTTCTGGATTACATTTTATAATTGTTTGCTCTTATCTTCTCTCTTTACATATAAAACTCTTTCCCCCACCAAGGGCGCAATCAGAGGTGGGGGACTACATGGGCTGAGAACTACATAGCTGTCTCCCAGCCCCCCTACGATTTTCAAAAATTTTTGTTAGTTTACACATAAATACGAAAATTTAGAATCGAACATTTGAAAACCATGAAATTTTAAACCTTTAAGAAGACTCGTTGTTTTGGGCGAATTTCTCTTCATAATTGCAAGTTTTCTGTACGGTTTATTATTTTGCTACTCTTGGCTGCATGTGGTGCCAGTGGCGGCTCCAGAGCGGGGTCCCGGTGGTCATGACCCCCCTGAGCCTAGATTAACCATCTCAAAAGAAAAAAAACTAAAACGAGGGCCCAATCAGAGCTTGGACAAGGCCCAAAATTCAGAGAGGTCTTGATCATGTGCATACGATTTGTGTTGCTGAAAGAGAATTCCTCTTTAGAAAACCATTGGTCTCTGACTAATTTACTTTAGTTTATAACAACACTAAAGTATGCACACAATATTCTGACTATGTGCTCAGTCGTTGTTCCTTGGCAGAAAAATATGCAGCCGTTTTGTAAATATGTGCATTCATCCATATCCATCCATACATGGAGGGCAAAGGAAGGGGGAGTCACAATGAGTATGATTAAGGTAAGGGTGGATGGGGTAGTTGCCCCGAACCCACAATGAAAGAAAACTCAAAATCAAAAAATGGTTTATAGAAAAATGTGTGAATTGGGCGTGCGTGATACATTATACTCGTATTTGACCCTCATCCCCACCCCACACTTGCTAATAACTTCCTCTTCTGTAAAAGCACTCTATGAAGCACCTATGCTTGTAAATTATTAATTTATGGAATATCAAACTAGCATAACTGCTACAAGACCATAAAAATTATAGAGGAGGAAGAAGGGGCTGTCATGGGGAATTACCCATTAGACTGATTAGGCTTTCGCCTGTGGACTCCTACCATTTTAGGGGCCTGCGTTAAAATTTAGAAGGAAAAAAATATAATCAAACGTTATTAAAGATATTTCAGTGTCAATATCTATACAGTATATGTATATGTAACTCTGAGAAAGTAATTCTGATTCATCAGTGACTTCATACACTCGAGACACTTTTTGGCATTGTTAGCCACTACACTTCTTAATTGAAATTTGAATGAATACATGCTAGAAAGTTTGAAGCTGACTATTTAGCTTGAATTTTTATCTGCACATTTCAGTGATACCCTGCATTAGACGGATGTATATTTTGCAAATTCAATAAGGAGAACTTTTAGCACTACGTCTACACGAACGGGCTATGGTTATCCAAGAAGGCTTTTAAACAAAAAACCCTTCGTACCCCTGTCATCACAAGCATATTTTAGTCAAAAAAAGTATGAAGGGACCTCGTAAATTTCTTAGTCTGTGCCGGATCTTGGATTTTCGCGAAAAGAGGCAAAAACACAAATCTGACTCTTCCCGGGCAGGGGATTCTGAGGTGGGACAGGTGCTGGAAGTGGCGGATCCAGACGAAAATACTCAGGGGCACAAAATATGTTCCAGTCTCTTTTCTCTTGTATTCATTTGAATTTACAAAATAAGTCAGTCTTCTATAGTGTAAACTTAGATGGTCTGGGGCGCGGAGGGGTGGGGGATAAACACTTAAATCTGGCGCCTTGCTTGTCCCTGTCTCTTGGGGGGGGGAGGATATATAATGTATTTTGATAACAACAATAACAAAAAAGAATAGAGTTTCTTCGAGAAAATGTTAATGAATAAAGCCGATCGTTTCGACAGTTTTTAACGATTTTGCTCATTACTAAAGTGGCTCTCAAAGATTCTAAAGTTTTTAAGTTACCAATCCTTGAAGAATTTCAAATATATAAAATTATAAACGGATGGGGGAAAATAAAATATATCTAAAAGGAAGCTTGATATGTTAATATACATCTATATACAGATGTAAAAAGTCTGAATAGAGGAAAGGCAAATGGGGCAACTGCCCCAGTCCTCCAATGCAAATGGCCTCAAAATTAAAAAATGACTACGTTGTCTGTAGTGGAAATAAAGGAATTGTGTGTGCGTGACGCGTGAGACATACATAAAAATATAATAACAATATATACAAAAACCATTGTCTGTTTTATGTACTCAAGCTTATATCAGTATAAAAGGTACCCCATGAGAGATTCCTGTCTCGGTCATGTTACAGAAAATCAAAATTTCCTTGCATTTCAAACAGAGATGACTCCCTATTCAATATCATTTATTTTTATACCTCCAAAAAAGAATGGTCTTCATTCATCGCTTTACTTCAGAGTCTTGCAGGAATTTTTTAAGCGGCTAAATTTTTGTTTAATACAAAAAAAAGTGGCATTGTAATCAAATAAACACAAATAAGATTCATAAAAACTGTACGCACGTTTAAAAAATAATACTACTCTCATAAAGGAATAATGCAACTTGCTAACTTTTTTAAAAATCAAATTGCTCGAAAAAATACAAAATGTGTATTATCCTACGAACTTTTAAGAACAGGAATCCTATTCATAAGTATTAAGGGAGCCTAAAGAGAGGGATTCATTAGCATACAATATGCTGTAATATTTTTCCAAACGGGTAATAACAGGGTTGTAATATTTTTCCAAACCCAGGTCACGTCCGTGGACATAGCCATTCGGAGTTTTCCTTTTTTTTTTCCTCCCCCCCCCCCCCCCCGAAACTTCGCTAAGGACTCTTTAGAAAGTCGCCCACTCATCGGTCTAGATCCTTATGTAGATACTCGTTCGTATTCCCAAAATCAAATCAACCAAACTGCGACGCCTAAAATCACTTTACATGCAGTGGCAGACACGGAAATGTTTTTTGAGAAGAGCTTAATTTAAAAATAAAACGTTATGTAAAAAAAAAAGGTACAGTAAAGCAAAATGTTACTCTGAAAGTATTTTTGGAACTGGATAAATAAAAAATTGTTTGACTTAAGTAAAATGTATAGTGAAGCAAAATATTAACTTCAAGCAATTTTTTGGGACTGGATTGAAGCCCTTTAGTCATCCCTTCCCTGGATCTCCCACTCTTCACATGCGATAAACACAAAAATTACGTTTTTTCTGAAAGTTATATTAAAATTATGTTTAATGTTCATATTGCACAGTATAATTTGTGGATTAAGATACATTCCAATTTCCGATTCTTTTCGAGTCTGGCATAGTTTGTTTTTTCTTAAACGAGGGAAAATCTCCACCCCCAAAGATTGCTAGTAAAAAGACAGGAGGCTATTGGCGTTTTCTCACAGAACCAGACTTTTGTTCTTCCGCTGTACGAGTGGGGAAAAAGAATAATGTCACACCCCTTGTATAATGTCAGAAGTTGACTCGTGGGTGGACATCCATCGCCGGGGGGGTAGAGCCCCTATGGCGTCATTCGAAGAATGTATTTCGGAGAATTCTTTTTCGGATAGTCCCACCAGTCTCAACTGTCCGCACTGTTATTATTGAAGTCTTGTCTTGGGATTGGAATGACAAATCAGTCTGAAATTTAATATGTCGGCGGGTAACGAAAGCAGCCAGTAGTTCGGAAATTTTGTGGATCTGCTTGATGTCTAAAAAATAACATTATTTGTAGTTTTATAAGCTGATATCATTTAGTTTAGTGAGTTTATCTTGAAGGATGGATAAGTTTATTGTAAAGAGACCACGTGATGGATATCAAAGTTCAATTTCATCGCGTAGTATTGAGTCTGCCTCCTGCACTGAACTTAGTTTTTCTGCCACTACTTCAATTTCTTCTCAGATCATAGCTTTAAACGTCCCTGCTAAAAAGGCAAGTAGTAAAGGTAGAACGTTCCAAAATTCCTGGTTAGAACAATTTAAATGGTTGGAATGGAACGAAACTGTTAATAAAGCATTTTGTGCGACATGTAAGGATGCTTCAAGCAAGGGATTGCTTTCTGCTAACAGCAAAAAGGAGGAAACTTTCGTTTCTACAGGTTTTTCAAATTGGAAGAAAGCCTTAGAAAAATTTCGCACTCATGAAAAAACTCATGTACATACACAAGCAGCAATGAAACTGGCATTAGTGTCCAAACCAAACGTGGCCACTCAGCTAAATGACCATTTGACATCTCAAATGGAAAAAGCTCGAACAGCATTACTTACGATTTTCACAACTATTCAGTTCCTTTGTCGCCAGGGGTTGGCTGTACGAGGTCACGACAACATAAACTCAAATTTTCAATAACTACTTGAGTTAAGAAGGAATGATGTTCCTGAACTGTACCAGTGGATGAATCGCGATGGATATAAATGGCTTTCTCATGAAGTTCAAAATGAGATTATCCAAGACATGGCTAATGCAGTTTTACGTTCTGTTTTGGAGAGAATAAAACTTCTTAAGTATTTCAGTATTTTATTGGACGAAACTTCTGACATTTCTGCTCATGAGCAAGTGGTTTTATGTGTACGAACAGTTAGCAGCAAATTTGAAGTGTATGAAGATTTTATTGGATTGTACAAAACGCCAAATACTAAATCCTCGACTTTTTTCAATATAGTAAAAGATATTCTTTTACGCCTCGATTTGCATTTTGATGACCTACAAGGACAATGCTATGATGGCGCTTCCAACATGAGAGGGGAGTTCAATGGCTTGCAAAAGTTAATTTTGGATTTACAGCCTCAAGCAACATACATTCATTGTACAGCACATAATTTGAATCTTGCAATTGAAGATAGTTTGCGACATTTACCAATGATGAGGGACATCATGAATCTAGCTAAAGATTTAATAAATACTGTTAAGGAATCTCCCAAAAGGATGCATTTATTTCGATCTTTAAATGCTGCTGACACGACAGCAAGAGTAAATCTTAGGCCACTGTGCCCTACTCGATGGACAATGAGAGCATCAAGCATCGAGAAAATTTTGCAAAATTATGAACGTCTAGTGTTATTTTTTGATGAATTCTCATCCACAGAATCTAGTGATGCCGCTTCTAAGTGCGCTGGCTATTTGGAAAACATGACCCACTTCAAAACTTTTTTTTTTTATGAAACTTTATTGCTGCGTAATGAACCCTGTTGAAGAAATCAATGGAAATATCCAGTCTGCTAGCATCGGAGCTACAGAAATAGATGAGAAACTTGAATATCTTTCAAATATCCTTTCAGCAGAGCGTGACGATTTCGATTTATTTTGGCAGAGATGTGTTAAGGATAAAGCCAGCTTTCGTAGAAGACCCAGTTCTGCCACGCCAGCGGTTTGTACCAAAGAAACTTGACAGTCTTCGACGTACTGCCCCTCACTGCTTTCAGAAACCTGAAGACTATTACAAACACATCTACATTGAGATGGTAGAGACTGTGCTTGGGTGTATAAATGAAAGATTTCATTTAACAGGACTAAAAAAAGTTTTAACGGTTGAGAAAGAACTCTTAAGTTTTGTCAACAACGAAATCGGTGAACTTGAGAGTTCAAAAGCTGTTTTCCAAAAAGATATTGATATTGGAAGACTTCAGCTTCATCTTAAGATGCTCGGCGACATCAGCAGGAGTAGGGAGGTGTCATTAAATTCAGTGTCAGCGATAAGAGATATGCTGCAAGAAAACACATTGTGTGAACTTCTTCCCGAACTTGTTAAATGTATAAGGCTTTTACGCACTGTTCCAGTAACCACAGCAACCGTAGAAAGATCATTCAGCTCACTTCGACGTCTGAAGTCCTACTTGCGTTCAACTATGAATCAAAAAAGGCTGAACAGTATTGCTATTTTAAATTCTCACCAAACTGTGCTGGATAATTTAAATATGGAACAGCTGGTAAACGATTTTATTCTAAAAAATCCATTAAGAAGAACAACTTTTGCACTTTTTCCTTAATTATCTTTTTGCTAAAAATGAGGTATGTATTTTGACAGCATTTCTACTGCTGTCTGCAGAGTAGCGTAGTGGATAAATGGAACATTGACAAGCTTAAAATATAAAATCGCTTTATTAACACAAACCATACCTTCGTCGATGACTTACATTGAGCGTTTGCCAAGTTCAATTCCAATAGACAACTTTATAAAGCGTACAATAACCAAATACTAACATAACAGGCAATCTTCTGCTACGGTAAAATACTTCTACAAGGGTGCGTTCATAAAAACAATCCAGATATCCGTTACATTCAGTACATAAGCACCCTACGTCAGCTTGACACAATCTGAATTGCATTGCAAGTTACCAAGTGAACTACTTGGCCAATTTCTCAACTATGTGCCAAGCAAACAAGGACAATATATGAAAAATGCTCATTGTTCTATCATATTTATTAAGAATTTTGTTAGCGAGCAAAATATTTTATTATTTTAAAATAATTTAACTGAGCATATTATTCTTAATTTTTAATTTATTTCCTGTTTCTGAAGTTTTGGCAAAAGTTAATTTTTTTTTCCAGATTTTAAGTTTTTTAAAATTTAATATGTTTAAGGCGTTACATTTTTTTTCTGTTTTTCGTTTTTAAAATGTTAAGAGACTTAGATCTCTCTCAATTAAAAGACACCTTTTATACAATTCTCCAGTTGTTAATTATGATTATACTAAAAAATTACAGTTTTCAAATTTTCCAATCTTTACAAGAAAAAACAGCTAGATAGTTTCACAATCTCTCTAACGCTGTTTTTCCCTCTTTTTGTTTGTTTCTTTCTATTGTTTAAAGAGTTATGAAAATGCAAATCAATCATGCCTATATTTTACTGTGTAGAAGACTGTGTACATTTTAAAATTACCCCTAAATTCATGAAAATTAAAAATAGTTTCCTTCTTAATGAATTCTTTTATGATATAAAGAATTTTGAGCTATGCTTACTTAAAAAATACATTAGGAACAAATTTAAATATATAGCTAAATTAACGAAAGAAGAAAAATTTTACAACCACAAACTTCAAACCATGTGCTCTCCGGATGATTACCGTTTAAAAGTCAATAAAATAAACAATTTTTGCAAGAAAGAAAAAGAGATTTACCACAATAACCACTATAAAAAACTTAACTTTTGGATGAGAAATAATAAATGCTATAAACAAGGTCAAACTAAAAAAGAAGATCAATTCATCAATCTATCCTCCTTAACTCTTACTCAACAGCAAAAAGCCACTCTAAACCTAGGTCCCAAATTCATTCTTGATGACAAAATAGATATCAATGATACCGTTGCGAGCATTGAGGCCGCCATTATCTCATTACCCCCCTCAGATAAACAAGCTATCCGTATGCATGCCCAACAAGAAATGAATAAAAAACTTAAAACTACTGTTAAAGATCATGAAGACCGTAAATGCCTCAGCGACATAAAGAAAAATAACACGATCGTTTGCTTAAGCTCTGACAAGACAGGAAAGATTGTTATCCTAGATAAAAAAGATTACCATGAAAAAATGGAACAAACCATCAATAGTCTAAACGTTTTACATCTTCCCAAAGACCCCACCATGAAAATCAATAATAAACTAAAAACTTTAATAAAAAATGGTACCTGGCCGGATCAGAAAGGTCCGAACTATAACAATACCGCTAATTTCGCCCCACGGATTTTCGCTAAATTTAAAGATCATAAAAATCCCCCCTCCCTTCGCCCAATCGTGAGCAAATGTGAAGGCCCCACCTACACTCTTGAAAAATATATGAAAGATATTCTGCAAGAAATTATACCCCCATCTAACAGCACTCTAAATTCCACCGACGATTTCATTAAAAACATCCGCGATTATAAACTTGATGAAAACGATATTATGGTAAGTTTCGATGTTGTAAATCTATACCCGTCAATAGATATTAAGGAAATGAACCAAATTATTAACAAACAAATTCAAAGTAGTTTTAAAGATATAGACATAATTAACACCCTAACTAGTGCAATAAATCTAATTTTAAATAACTCATATTTTCAATATAATAAGCACTTCTACCAACAAATAAAAGGAGTCCCCATGGGCTCCCCCATATCCGGAATAATTGCCGACTGGAAAATGAGAATCCTTGAAGAACAGATTAAACAGACACACAATAATACCATCAAACTTTGGCTTCGCTATGTCGACGATATCTTCGCTATCCTTATCACCCACAATAATGAAGAAAATAATTTGATCAATCAACTTAATACCATAGACCCGAACATTAAATTTACATACGAAAAAGAAATCAATAATAGCCTCAATTACTTAGATGTGAACATAACCAGAAACAATAATCTCATTGAGACCACCATTTTTCGAAAACCTACTTGTAATACTAATATAGTAAATTTTAAATCTAAAACCCCTTTCAACTATAAAATTGCTGCTATTCGTTCCTATATCGACCGCGCTTTCAAAGTGTGTTCTAACAACGACCTCCTTCAAAAAGAAATTGCTTTCATAAAGAAACAATGTCAAGACGCCCACTACCCTCGAGAAATTTTCGACAAAGTTTTCAAAGCTAGGCAACGTAAATTAAATGTTATAGACAACCGTCAAAAAGATAAACCACGTTTTACTACCACTATCCCCTTTAGCCGAGGGATAGCCAATAAACTTTCTAATATCGCCAGTAAAAAGAACTTCCGTATTCCAATTAAACCTAATAAAACAATCTTTCAGCGCATTAGATCGGAAAAAGACCCAATCAACCCCATCGAAACCGCAGGGATCTATAAAATTAATTTTATGTCAAACGATACTAATAAAGAAAATTGCTACATCGGCGTTACAAAAAGGAAAATTAAAGAACGAAAAAACGAACATTTTAAAGACATTAACCTCCAGAAACAAAGTACCGCTCTAGCCCGTCTTGCTTTGAAAGAGCCCATTACCATTGATTTTAAAAATATTAAAAAAATAGCCAACTTTAAAAATAGTATATATGCCTACATTCGTGAGAGCTTAGAAATATTGACGACAGAGGGCAGCATCAACGATACGCTTCATACAATCGACCAATCATGGGATGACGTCATGCATCGAACTTTCAAGAAGAAGAACGAAGAAGATATAAAAAGAAGCCGCCATTAGTGAGAGATCCAGAAACGACTGAAGATGGTTATGTGTGTAACCGAAATATATATCGTGTACGGGGGAATAAGGTATTCCCAAATAAAAATTTTAACTGAGTATTCTTATTTTAATGCAAAGTGAAAATGTTGAGTATTTTTAAAAATTGTCTGTAAATATCTGAAATAATTTAGAGTGATTATTTTGGCATTGTATACCTGTTTCTGTGTTATTCCACTTTTAAATGTAAAACACGATTATATTTCATACAACTTTTTTCCGTACTGAATAAAAATTAATTTCCATATATTGTTGCACAAATATCATCAAAATTTATTTCAAATAGAATAATTCATTATGGTTTTAGTTTATAAAATGAATATTATGTGTCCATTTAGCCAGGAGCGTCTCTGACTTACCAATTGCTTATGTGCTAGTTTAATTTGTTTTCTTAATTGTTAAGGCAATCTGGAACGGTTTTCGAAAAAGAAGTGTGATTTAAAGTGCAATGGAGTTTTTATATGTCGAGTTTTCTATGCCAAGTCCCACACGGAGGGCAACCCCCCCACCCTCGGCCTAGATCCCTCGTGCAGATAATTGGCCACAACACCACATTTCAACATTTCTTTTCTTTTTTAATGTTATTGAAAGATGATATGAGTATTCTTAGTTTAATGTAAAATGAAAGTTTTCAGTATTAAAATGTTTATGAAGACCTAAAATAATGTAGACTTTGAAATTTGATATATTGTCGCACTTTGATTTCTTTATTAAATCACTTTTAAATGTTAGCTAGGATGATATTATTGAAAAATTAATATTTTCCTGCTGTGCAAATGCTATAAGAATGAATTTAAAAGTATATTTTATTTATTTATTTGTTTTTGTTTTTACAATTCAAATCACGGAAATCCGTTTAATATATGTATGTGTAGAAGAGAGGACTTGTCACTTTGTATGATGGTTTCTATATTTGTTTGATTTGTTTTAATACTGGGAAAGGAGGTATTTATTACTTCGTTGCTTATGTTTTTTTAAATAATTTTAAATATAATTTGTAAAAAGTTGTTAAAGAAATGTAATTTAAATATGATTAGTTTTTCTGTCTTTAAGTAGTGCGAGATTTAATTAAAGTCGATTCAATTTATGGGCATTTCATCATGTAGTAAAATAAAAAATACTATTTTATATTAGTAAAAGTGATCTCTGATGAATGTTTGCAAGTAAATAAAATAATCCGGATTTTAGTATTTCGTCTCGTTTGTATTTCTAGGGTACTTTGAAATATTAGCTCGAGTAATGTTTTGCAGAACAGTTTTTCACATTTGACTGCAGGCATTTTCTTTCCTATGAAATTATCGTTAAATACATTTCTAAAAAGATTTTATTCGTTTAGCTATTATTAACTTAATTAAACTTCACCTGTTCTTTCAGAAGGGAGATTTGCTTTCTCCATATGTGTACTGAAGACTGATTCGAGATCTTGAGTTCAAATATTTAATTAAAAAAAATTTTGAAAAATTTATGAATTGGAATTCTTTTTTATTTTAATGAAAGTGTTATGTTTAAAAAGCACATTTTGAAATCTCAATTCTAAAATTTCTGAATCCCTTTATTCTACTGACGGAGGGAAGGATTTTGTGCCCCCCCCCTCTGTAAGGATACGAGCCCCCCCCAAAAATTTTTACAAGTTGGCGCCCGTGGTTCCCGCTTACCTTGCAGATGTTCAAATGATGTAATAGCATGTAATCTTTCATTTTGAATCACGCATTTATGAAGTACCCCTTTTTCGTAACTTGTTTTTATTTCTTTAACAAGTTTCTAAATGCAGTAATATGATTATATAATCTTTCTTTTAAACTGTAATAGAACTCAAATGTTTACATCTGAAAAAAAAAAAAAAAATTGAATCGTGATTATACTTACATTGTTTGTTTTCCACTTGCATTTTAAATAGTACTTTTCAGTATGTTAATGAAGTTAGTGTGAATGTGAAGTATGAAATCAAGGGCCCTTGTATCTTGTATGTTGTCTTGTATGTTAGAATTAAATGTTGTCTACTGAAACATATTTCCTCCCTTAATTATGTTGCAACAAACGATCTTTTTGTTTCTTTTAATATTCTGCATGGGTACCGTATAATAGTAATTTTTACTGTAATTCAAAATGAATCTCATGTATTAGAATCGCTGCAGTGACTTTTGAATAAGTATAATTAGTAAAAATTGTGTAGGTATACCAATCGGTATACTGAGGTATAATTGCAATTCTTTTACAGAGACTCTCAAAAGGAACTTTATAATGTAAGGTAAAAATGTAGGTAAACCTTAGGGTTACCGAGGTAATTGTATTAGAACTATTCAATGAAAAAAATTCTCTTTCAGGTATTCTGTTTTAGCAGATCTCTTTTGTAGTGCTTGTATTGTGTATTATATCGCTAGCTGAATTGTTTAATTATGTGAAAAAGTTTTCTTCATGATTTGTCTATGTGACAATTTTGTTATTTCTAAAATTTAACTTAATATTTAACATAATGTAAAAAAAAAGTAGTTTTTTTTGGAGCTGAAATTTAACAATTTATTTAATTGTGAGTTCTTTGGCTGTCAGCCATTAGTCGTTTTTGTCAGTGATAAGAGGGGGGGGGGGCTTGTTAGCCCTTATAACACTTTATGTTCTTGTCACTGTCAAATATATTACTTACCTTTTATAGGAGGGGAGCCCATGGTGTTTTTGGGGATTTACTCGAGCCCATCAGATGAACACAGGAGGGGGTGGTACCTTGCATCATGTTGAGTACCTCCACCATATATAAGTCCTGTATGTAGGCACGTGCATCTAGGGCAGCTCATCAGATTAGTAAAAAAAAATTGATCGTCAGAAATACTGAAGCGCGTCAGATTAAGATAAGGTGGGTTAATTACCAGCTAAAAAGTGTACATTCAGAAAATCTGATGATTTGAATGTAACGTAAGGGAGTGGGGAGGTTACAAAGTTAAAAAAAAACGTTGTCGTGACATTCTCGAGCGCGGTTGAATTTTTGTTATTTTGAAGGAAATAATGCAAGAATCACGAAAAAAACATAATCTGCCGATTTTCACGAGCCTAAGTAATAAAAATACGAGCCAAAGCAATAAAAATACGAACCGAAGCAATAAAGATCATCAATGAAGATTAGAGCGTGCAAAGATAGCTCGATCAAAGATAACGAGTACGCTCTTCGAGTTAGTGTAGATGACAAGGAGTTCTACATATCTGGTCCTCAATAAACAAGAACAGCAAATTTTCAGAAAGAATTAAGAAATATCAAATTCAAAGAAGCTTTTGTCAAGTTTTTAATTCATCATTGAGCTGACCAGGAGATGGCTACTATTATTAGTAACGAAACAATTCATCTTAATCATGATATGTGTTATGTATATTCAGTTACTGATAATAAAGTTACCTGAACAATCGACCATGAACTCTCATGTCCTGATCATGAAGAAGCAGTTACAAAAATTGTATTTTTGGCAAATCAAATAAAAGAAGATTCCACAATTACAATCAGAACTTCAGACACAGATATTGTTGTCATCATGTTGGTCAATATGGGACATCTCCAAGCATCGGTTAAAATATGGATGGATCTTGGAGTTCACAATGCACGCCGTTATATTGACGTATCTGCTCTTTATGCTAAGCTCGGCCCAATAATTTTGTTAGCGCTACCAGCTCTTAATGCGCCAAAAGGATGCGATTACATCCGGCACTTTACAGACGAGGCAAAAAAAAAAAAAAAAACTCTACAAATTTTTATGGGTTCAAATGCTTTTCAGAAGACATTTGCAGATGTAGGGTCAGAGGATCATAATTTAGAAGATTTTTTGACGTTTTACAATCTTTTATCTGCCACTTGTATGTTTTGAAAAAAATTAACTGATGTCAACCTTGGAAGAATAGAAATCTTTAATAAGACCTACAAAGTGTCAGATACGTCGCAGCCTTTCTCACTGAACGTCCGTAAATACGATGCTTGTTACTTGCCTCCTTGCCAATCTGAGCTACAGCAGCACTTATTGCGAATGAAGTATATTGCGTGCTTGTGGAGAAATCACACAATAAAACTATGATTGACATGTCACCAACAGATTACGGGTGGACAAAAGTCGATAGAAAATTTAAAATGACTTGGTTGACAATCAGTTACCTGATGCATACGAAGATGTCATAACACCAGTTTTTGATGAAACTTCAGATTTAGGTATATTTCTTTTTAATACTTTAATAACATGTTATTCATGAAATCAATAAAATTGTGTTAACGGTTATAATGATTTCCTGTTACAGATACGAAAACTGCAGACAATATTGGAGGTCCAATTGAATTATTAGATTTGGAGTATGATAACACTGGTCTACAGTGGTTCGCTAACAACAACCAAATTATTATTTTTATAATTAATTCATATTGTTATTTAAATAACTGCAAGTAAAAATGTCCCACCACATCTCATTTTTGTATAACAAAAAATGGACTCGTCCACTATTTTTAATGATTTTTATGCCAAATGCCTACGCCAACCCTTGCTGGCAACCTGTAACTCCGCCTTATTTAGTCATTTCCGGCTTCCCAGAATAGAAAAATTCTTTGTTAAGTGTGTTTGTGTGCTTTTAAAATAGTTCATATCGAAAATGGCAAGTTCTCAGCATAGATGTTGTAAAACTACGCCTGATAAATTTTGTTACATTTGTGGACGTTTTATATTAAAAGCACAAGGCAGGCATTTATCACAAGAAGTGAAAAAAGCTTATTTTCTGTATTTTGGGTGCAAAGTTGGTGACCAACATAAAAGTTGGGCTCCTCACGTGTGCTGTGTAAGTTGTAATGTAGCTCTTGTTCAGTGGATAAAAGGCAATAGAAGCTCTATGCCATTTGCTGTCCCTATGGTGTGGAGGGAACCTTTAAATCATTTTGATGACTGTTACTTCTGTCTAACAAACACAAAAGGATATTCAAAAAAGCAAATAGATAAAATTGAATATCCTAATATACCATCTGCACTCCGACCTGTTCCTCATGGCGAAGGCTTACCGATACCAACTCCACCATTGAATTGGAAAGATTTTGACAATGAAGAGGTGAGTGGCACTGAAGATGCATCCGAAACAGATATAGCTGAAGACAATTTTGACCCTAACTTTAGACCTGAGACTTCGAGCGAACCCCATTTTATTTGTCAAAATGAACTCAATAACTTGGTGCGGGATCTGGGCCTATCGAAACTAAAGGCGGAACTTCTCGGTTCTAGACTGCAAGAGTGGAATCTATTGGCAGATGGAACAAGTATTACATATTTTCAAAAAAGAAATGTGCTATACTCAGAGTTTTATAGAACGGGAAGGTTCGGTTTGTGTTTGTTTTGATATAGATGGATTAATGAAAGAACTAGATATCGAGCATGAACCATCAGAATGGCTCCTTTTTATAGATTCTTCCAAATATAGCTTAAAAGCTGTATTGATCCATAATGGAAAGAAGAAACCATCTATACCAGTTGCTTATTCAGCTTCGATGAAAGGAACTTACACAAACATGGTAACTATTCTAAATGCAATTAAGTATAAACAATTCAATTGACAAATTTGTGGGGATTTAAAGATCATAGCCATATTAATGGGTCTTCAAGGTGGGTTTACAAAATATTGTTGCTTTCTATGTTTGTGGGATAGCCGTACAACAGAACATCATTTTATAAAAAAAGAATGGCCAAACAGAACATCTTTTCAGCCTGGAACTAGCAATATCAAGTATACTCCCCTTATTGAATCGGAAAAAGTTCTTCTTCCTCCGCTTCACATTAAATTAGGACTTATGAAAAATTTTGTGAAGGCTATGGACAAAGAAGGTGAGGTATTTAAATATTTAAAAAGCCTTTTTCCACAATTAAGTGAAGCTAAGCTTAAAGAAGGCATTTTTATAGGACCTCAAATCAGAAAAGTGATTTGCGACTCTGTTTTGAAAGGAAAGCTAAATCAAAAGGAATTAGCAGCTTGGAAACCATTTGTGAAAGTGGTAAAAGGTTTTTAAGGCAACAAGAAGGACAAAAATTATAAAGTCCTGATAGAAGAACTTCTTAAGTCTTACCAAGCCACGGGGTGTCAAATGTCACTCAAAATTCATTTTTTACATTCACATTGATTTTTTTCCAGAAAATCTTGGCATGGTTAGTGACGAACAAAGGGAAAGATTCCATCAGGACATTAGGACTCTAGAAACTCGATATCAAAGTCATTGGGAACCAGCAATGATGGGTGACTACTGCTGGTTTCTAAAGAAAGAAGATTTTACACCACATAAAAGAAGAAAGTGACATCATCGCATCGTATTTAATTAGAGCTATGGTTTGATCTTCTACTTTGTTTAAAATATGTATGTCATCTCAATTACAATAGCATTCCATGATAAATTAATGAAATTAATAATTTAAAAAAAGTGTGTTTAAAATGCTTTTTTCAGTTCCTATCAATACTGGTAAGATAGTCATAACAAAAAAACTGTATGTGCTACAGCTTTAATATTATTATTTTTAAATTCTACACCGCAAAATTAGTTATAAACAGCTAATTCCATTTTTGTTAGGAAAAAAAAGTAAATTTTTGTCGACTAGTGTAATTCTTCGGATGACAACGAAGATTGAAAATAATTTTTTTAACAGATGTATTTTATTTTTATATTATTTTCAAAATAAATTAAAGTGTAAATATTTAAATAATTTTACATGCTTTTATTCATCACATTTTATGGACATTGAAAAAAAAATTCATAATTTTTCCCTAGCCGTCAGATTAATGATACCCCTCAAAATAATTGTCAGATTTTAGGCTACCATGACTGGAACATCAAGCTAAACCTTCTGTATCAAAATCTGACACGCTAAAGTATTTCAATATGGCGATTTTTTTTTTTTGCATTTTCAAAAATTCGCTACGAGCTTGCATCATTTCCGAAACGTCAGTCTTTTGAATGGGGCATTTTTAGGTTTCACTTAACATCCCCTCTAAATATCTGATGCGCTCGAAAAAATACATTTTTTTCCTATTTTCTACCCTTCCGGATTGCAACCCCCACCATGCAAGTCGGCAGATGAACATACCTTTGGTATCAAAGACACGCTGGGGCATCTAAACTATCAATATCTGACATGCTCGAGTATCTCCATGTAACTGTTTTTTTTTTTACATCTTTGAAGGTCTGTATATGCTTCCCCCACCACTGAAAGGAAACATTATGTAACTTTTTATTCTTTTTATTATCTAAACCACAAAATCTAATAGGTCCTGACGACGCTCGAGTAACTACCCAAGTAGCATCACGGGCTCCCCTACTATTAGAAGCTCCTTTAACTTCTCTTCCTATGCTTTAATCCTATGCTCCTATGAGTATAAAAGTTAAAAAATAGTAAGTGTGGCATTTCTACCGGGTGTGGCATTTACAATATTTTTAATTTTTTTTTAGCCGATCTTCAACGAAAAATCATAAATTTGTTTAGTGATAATTTTCTCAAAAGATGGCACCACCACTGACACGTACTCTTTAACGTGCACAGAGCACAGCGTAGCAAATCAGAATGCGAACCTACCCCCATAGAAAAGAGGTTTGATCCAGTTTTTGAGAAAGTCAGAGCACCCTGAGAAGGGTCCATGTCCTGTGCTCTGAAGTGGATGGCTTCATACATCCAACCGATGTCTCCTCAATTAAGTAAAAAGAAAAAAAAATAGAAGTAAATCATTTACATCTACATTTTAGAACTATAATTAAATTTTAATGAAGATTTGAATAAATATTTTGAAGGGTTAAAGTTCTGTAAAATACCGCAAAAGTGCACTACCCTCTATTAAATGCATCCGTTTTTCACATGAACCTCTGTTGTTCTTAAAATACTGAATTTCAGCCAAAATTAGTCTATGTTGCGCCCGGTGCGAGTTTAACCCTTCTTCTCTCCCCCCCGTTTTTCACATGAACCTCTGTTGTTCTTAAAATACTGAATTTCAGCCAAAATTAGTCTATGTTGCGCCCGGTGCGAGTTTAACCCTTCTTCTCTCCCCCCCCCCCCAAAATAAATAGTTATTTTTTTTTCGTCGTGCAGCTTTGCGCCCTGTGCAGGAGTACTCTATCGAATAAACACTGCCAACTAATTGGTATGCTCAAGAAATGCTGAGTGCTTTTAAAATAAATTCCAATGTTATAAATATCAAAAATAATAAATAAATAAAGACATCAAGAGTTGTTACACAACATTCAGTTTAAAACAACAATTTGCTGAAGCAAGCTCATTACATAATCAACAGCTGGCCATCCGCGGGGGGGGGAAATGTTTACTTTTAACTGGAGCCTCTTCTCGCACATCGATTGCTGTTTTCATTTTAATGGCGCTTGGTAGTCTGCCCGAACTTTTTGCGGATGCAAGAAGGTTTTTAGAAGTAATTAGTTTATTTCTATAAATTCGCCTTTGTGAATATAAACATTGATATCTGATTATTTGAAAATAGAAATCTTAAGCTTCGTAAAATAGTGGTAAATACTTTAAAACATTCTATGGGAAGGGGGAGAAAAAAGGAGATTTTTTTTAACCGTTTATCCAATTTCTCCCAAAATATATCCGATCAACTTAAAAGCTTTTTTAATAAATTAGGTCTAATAAGTAATGCAGCATATTTTTTATTTATTTATTTTTTGTTAATTAAGAAATTATTTTAGAAAATATTGAATTTTATCTGGCATTGACTTCTTCTGGCCACGATCACCCCCCCCCCCCCCCAATGATCGCGGCTGCGGCGTTTCTTCCATAAATTACGGTAATTATTTGAACATACTTTGAGCCAAGTACTGCTCCCGTACGCTTTACCAAGTCAAAATTAATTTTTCATCACTAACGGCGAAATGTTGTGTTTACACTTTGCCCCACCAGGCGGCTCAACTTCCGTGAATGTGTTGCTTTGAGATGACGTTCTCCCCGGTCATGCTCATTACCCGTATTTTTACAGTAACTGCATAGTGCGGCAGGTATAAATACTTGTACAAATGTGTAGCGTAGAACTTGTTAAGAACTTACTTAAACTTGTGTTAGCTTACTTTGTGTGTGTGACTTGTCCTTGCTTGTGCCTTTTATGAAATGAAAGTTCCTACATTGTTGTGGTAAATATGATTATCTGTGATATTTTACTTTGATATTTTTTATGCTTCAATAAAGGAAGTTATTTTAAATCTTTTATGTGTCATCAATTCTAGCCATCTTTACACACTGCCAAGTTTCTTATTTTTAGATTCCACTGTGCTAATAGCTTTTAACACTCTGCTTCAATTTTAAATAGTATTAGACTATGTCGCTTAGTGAGTGAAGAACCTGATAGTGTATTTTTAAGTATCACTTAGCGAACAGTTTATAGTGTTATTTAAGCGTTACGTTTCCATGAAAAATTTCGTTATAGGGAGAAATTCATTGTAAGGAGACTTCGTTATAGGGAGATTCTACTGTATATATAGGCTTTTGATATTGTTGGAGAAAGTCTAGCTCTTGATATAGATTTCATGCTTAAGAGACATGCTTTAAATTTTTATTTAAAAAAATTGGCGCAAAAATATCTGATTTAGCTTGGGTATGATATAGATATCAAAATTGATGGGGGAGACGCTCCTTGACATCGTTTGATATTTCAGGGGATGACGACCTTTAAAGTGTTAAAAGCAGGTATGGGCAACCTTTGAAAAATTGTGGGCAAACTTGCGGACTTTAGCGAAGTGGCGGGTTGTATAATTGGGATTTATATGGGATATTGAATGGTTTATACAGAGTTTTCAAATGTTACGTGGGCCGGATCAAAAGCCGAAGTGGGCCACATCCGGCCCGCGTTTGCCCATATGTGTGTTAAAGTGTAATATTCTAGCCTTCGAAATACGTTTGAGGAATTTGTTTCTATTTCAGGGTGTCTACCACATAAAGTAAACTTGATTTCTTGACCTTTTCTTGACCATAGTAAATACAAAATCCTAATATCAACAATACATTGTGCCCGGGATGCAGAATATGTGTGATCCGGCGATCTAGGATCGGGGGAAATTTTGCAGAAAAATATACAACTGATTTCAATTTTAACAATGAATTACAAAATTCTTCGAGTTTTTCTTTCCCCTTACCATTTTTAAAGCGATTTTCTTTCAACATTTTCACCGATCAGCCATTTGCTTTCTGTTACCTTGTACCAATTACTATTTAGTAAACATGCATGTAGCTTGTACGTTGCAGATCTTTTTACATTTATGGTAATACAGAACTTATGCAAGTCTATAACATATCATGAAATTTTGGGGAAATTTTCATATGGGTTGAGGAAAATGTTGAGATTTAAAACATTTTCTATATCCCAGCATCCTGACGATAGAATGAAGGAAAGTTATACTTTTAAATTTAACACTATTAATACATATTAGTAACATTAAGTAGCATGAGTTACTCAATAAAAGAAAACAATATAAAGTATTACCTAAAGATTATGATAGTATGTAATACTTTAAAAAGTAATTAATCGCCAACAATAGTAAAATTTAAAAATATTTTAAACAAATTTATTTCTTTAAAGATTTATATAAAAAGCATCTTGATTAAAATTTATTTTAAATCAGTTATTTAAAATAAAATTCCTTTACTTCAATTGCAAGGTACACACTGTAATCACACATTGAGTACCCAAGCTTTTGAGTTGAATAACCAAAAATGTCCTATTTTAATTTACATTCAAACATTAAAAACTGCATTAAAAAAAAGAAGAATTTAAAATAAAATCAACCATTTTTCTTTTTTCTCTATTTAGCCATGTAAAATCAGTCTAATACAAATCTGTATTCCTTTCAAAATCACAGAATCAGTGTGATGTGATAGCTTTTCAGTCTGCATACAAACATTCAGATGCATTAAAAAATCATGAAATTTATATTAATTCAAAATATGCGTTTGTGTAGATAAGTGATTTTAGTGATATAAATATAAAAATACTTATGGGTAAATATTCATTTACCAAAAGGATGCAAAAATATTGCAGTTATTAGCTATAAAACATGGAGATCAACGATAATTATAATTTTTAAGTAGAATCCAAGTAATTGTTTTTAAAAAAGAAAATGTAGAAAATAAGCAAAACACTGAATTTAAAAGGGAATGAAGGAAGAAAAAAAATTACTCTTGTTTCCAACAACTTAAACTTTCATGTGTGTGTATTTGTGTGTGTAGGGTAAGCGGGTAACTGATATACTTTTCTCAAGTTTTGAAGATATATACTTGCCAACTTTTGAAAATTCACAAGGTGTAATAACACGCAATTGACAAATTGAACTATTGTCAGTTTAGTATACAACTTTTTGGCAGACATCATTTTTGATGATTTCTGCTAAATAACATGTAAATGACATTTTAAATGAATTTTATAAATAGCATACGAACAGTATTTTAATGTTTCCCCATGAAATAAACACATGAAAGTCTTTTAAGTCTATTTGCATACTTTAAATAGTATAAAATATTAAAATTTAGACAACACACACTTAATATATATTTCTTAAACCAAAAAAAAAAAAAAAAAAAATCACACTGGACACAAAATTTATATGATTTTAAACACATTAGGGAAGGGGTGGAACAGCAATTATGTAATACATAAAAAGTACTCTAAAATTACACCTGAAAAGGAAGAATTAAAAAATATATAAACATGCCAAGTCATTGGCTTTCACAAATATTTTACTTTTCCTAATCAAAACAGCCTTTGCTTCAATTTCATTATCATTAATATCATTTGGTATAATTTTTGTTCATATTTGAACCTGGAATCTTCAATAAAATTTTTTCTTTACTATTTTACATTTTAAAAAGTGGTCAAAAATTAATTTAAATTTGAAATAAGAATCAATTTTATTTTTATTTCAAATTTAAATAAGAGATGAGGGTGGCAATTCAGTAATCTTAAAATAAAGAAAACTGCAGAAAAATCACATTAATAATAAATTTTAAGAGATATTAATTTTACAACGAAATATGGGGCCTACTTTATTAAAATAAAAAACTTCAAAAAATCATTAAAAAGTATAAAAAACTGAAGTTTCACATAAAACTGTAAAAATTGGTAAAAAAAAATTATCAACTTTACAACGAAAGCGTAAAGTTAGTCAAGTATGAACAAATATATTCAAATTGTCTTAATGATTTTACTTCTTTCCTCATGCGTGGAAAATTCAAGTGTGATGGGGGATTTGTATCTGAAAATACCAAATTTTTTTCACTAATACGATTTACACTTTTACAAATATTGTGCAAGACCGTCATTATTCTTTGTTTCAACAAACAAACAACAACAACAACAAAAGAAAACTGAAAAATTCGAGTTTTGTAATCGCAAAATAACGGAACTATGTATAATAATGAAAATGAAGGAGTGGATGTTTTGATTAGGAGGGGAAAAAGCATTTGTAAAAGAAACTTTGCTTTTTTTCTTTTTTTTAAAATCCTTTTCAGGTGCAATTTTACTGTACTTTCATTTACAGTAAATTTTAAGAGATTATTTTTTTCGTTTTTTTTCATTTATTTTGGTCGTAATTTTATTAAAAATACTTAAATATACAAATTCAAAAGAGTGGTGGGATTTGTATTTTAAACTACCAAATTTTTTCACTTAATGAAATCTACACTTTTGAAGTTGTGTACGGCCGCCATTATGCTTTATTTCAATAACTACAACAACAAATATAATTTTAAAATAATAATAATAATAATAATTTCGCAAATCTAAAATTACGGGAATTCGGTTTTGCCAACAAATTTTTCATAATCATGCAAATTTTCGAACCCGGAAATGACCGAAAACATTGTTTTAGATTCCAATTTTTCTCTCTATATAGTATGCTAGTCTGCAACTAGAGGAGGAAACGGGACACTTGCCCTAAGCATAGTGCTGTTACGTGAAAATGGAAATGGAAGAAAGGGAGTGCCAAAACAAAGGTTTGTCCCGGGCGGCGTGATCTCTAGTTGCAGCACTGTATATGCATAATATTTGGAAATAACCTGTTATAGGAATGCCAGTTTAGCTAAGACGTGTCCGAGGGGAAAAAAAAATTGCAAGTGCATGACATGTAAAAAAAAGGCGGGGGGGGGGTGGGGTGGGGAACAACGATGGCATCTCTTATCGTGCGTGGCGACAACGGATTTCCTAAAGAGGCGAGAAGTCTAAATAATTATTGTTGAGTAATATTCATAATTACATAATTATAAAAGAACTCCCGAAACTTCTGGGATCGTAAAGAATTTCCATCTTGCACAAATTTTTTATTTTCCAATCGATGAATTCAAAATAGTTTCAATGGCCCTCCCCACCGCGCATTTTCGCAATGTCGATTGGGCTTTTGCTGAGTGCTTAGTTACAGTGAAAATGAACATCCCAGGGGCGGGTGCAGTCGATAAAAGACTTGCATTCTCGCAATCGCCGACGATTTCATTTTTGTGGAGCGGCTGCAAAACAGACACAAATTTTGTACTGACAGTTCCCATCCCATTCCAGGGTGTCTACCATATTTCTGAAAGTCAATTTCCTGACTTTTGGGAGGTCCCGGGAAAAAAGTTCCTGACCAATGCATTTTACTTTGGGAAATTGCACAGTGCCCCCTCCCTTGTCTTTATATTTGCATATTTTGTACAGCTTCTTGAAATCAATTTTAGCTGAAGTATATAGGTTTAAGCTTTAATCAATTGAGAAACAGATGTAGTCGCATTTTCTGATAGAATTAACTAACTGTTCTTGGAAATCTGGTCCTAAGCCATAAGTTACCAAGTAAGCTAATTTGTCTTTCACACTCCCGTTACGATTGATGAGCCCCATTTCCCTCTCCTTATACAAACACATCGCTTGATGCTTTTGCGGTCGGAAAAATGTGTTGCAGTTGCTTTCGGTTTTGAGTCTGACAATTAAGAGAGAAAGGGTAAAAAAAAAAATTGATTCTTTTGGTAAATTTTCTGGACCCATTATCCAATTTCCCGTTTTTTTTTTAGACTTTCCGTAGTGGTAGACACCCTGCATTCTCCGTCTAAAATTGTTCTATATCGGAGCTGTCATCAATTTGGCTCCGATGCTGACCGGAATTTTCGATATTTTCAAATAGTATTTCTTGACTTTCCCGCCGTGAGAAATATTCAGGTACATTTATCACGGTTGGATACCCTGTCAATGAATCGATTTTTACCTATTCTTTTTAGTACACCAACAGGCAGGAAAGGGGGGGGGGTTATCCCACACTTCCAGAACTGCCGTGATCTTAATCTTTCCGTGCAGCCTTAAAATACCAAATTGCCTTGAAATTCCGTGCAGATTTTCAAAACACATTCATCTAAACTTATAGAGGGCTATAAGTTTAGATGAATGTGTTTTGAAAATCTGAAAAAATAAACAATAACCAAGTGGTGTTTATTAATTACAAGCAGCATTCATAAAACACCATAAAGTGTCATTTACAGTAGGAAATAATTTATTGTTATGACTACTCTTATGAATGACAGATTGTTTCTCTAACGAGATATTTTACGACCTGAATCTGCAGCGAATGGTTGTAACCCTCTCCTCGGGTCGGGAGAGAGAAGAGTGGACACTCAGCAGATGCCCCCCCTCCACACACACCATTAATACGAGAGTAAACAAATCAACTTCCTTTCTCGAAAGCACTCGTGAAATCAAAATACGAATTAATGATGTTAAGAAAAGATACGTAAAATAATATCTCTCAACGAACTTAATACAGAAAAATTAGAAACTAAGAATTTGAATGAAATGGGAAAAGCTTAATTGGGCTGCTAATCGTGACCTAGTGCTTCATTTCTTGACTTTCGTGACCTTTGCATGATGGTAGACACCCTGTATTTACCTTATAGAACTTCAGATACAGAAATTTTAATATTAGTCAGCCGGAAATATTTGAAACCGAAAGTAGCATTCTGCTATCGGCTAGTAGAATTCTGGTACTGTATTTCTGCACATGCAAACGGGGATAGGGTTTGAACCAAATGATGTTTGTTGGACATACCCCCTCCCCATGATGCCCCTCTGCAAACGTAAAAAAAGGCACCCCTTTTGAGCTCTAGATCAGTGGTTCCCAAACTATGGGCCATGACCCATTGTTGGGTCACGGGAGCAATTTCGGTGCGTCGAAAATGGTGGGAAAAATTAAACTTTAGTATTTTATATATATAGTAAACTATACTATTTTATATAGCCTATATTGGTTATCGTTATGTAGTAGTGGGTCGCGAAAAAAAAAATCTAGTTGAAGATTTTTTGAAGAGAAGGACAAATAAGTTTGGGAACCACTGCTCTAGATCAAGATTTTCTCAGTTTTAGTTCGAAATGGCTTCCCTCTCGACGATGGCACCCAGACCTTGCTTACCGTGCCACGCCGTCCTCGCTCAGAGCTTAGAATTAAAACAGATAAAATTTGTTCATATCAATCTCAGAAAAACATGTTAACAATGATCATAAAAACAGAAACACTGAAGATCCATTTCATTAAATATGGATACTTTAAGTAGCAACTTTTTTAAGACTTAAAAAATGAATTTAGTTTATCACTTTTGGATTTTTCTTTAACCTTCATTTAATCTCGTCATTTTTAAGCATCTTTTATTTAGATCCTCCAAGGCATAGCTTGAAAACGAGCAAAATATTTTTCTTCATATTGTAGCTGTTTCAATGACAAAATGAATGATACTAAAATTATAAACGAAACCTATATGTAAAAACAATTTGTTCCTTTTTTGTCTCGCGAAGAAGTTAACATTTTGGCAGTGACTTAAAAACTGGCAACTCCCGTGAACTTTAATTATGTTGGTACAGTAGATAATGATTCATTTTTAAAACATTACACACTATCAAAAGTACGAATTATCAAACATTTAATGATTTCATTATCTATCAGATGAATGAGAGAACGTAGGATTTGTGTCTCATTCTGTTTTGAGAAGTGTAATAATTATGAATATCTAATAATTATTTATATTATTAATTTAAAAAGTTGAAGCTGTATTAGTATAATTAGTAATACTAATTATTATTTAGCTTATTTCAAATTTTGGGGTAAAAAACATATTTTTTGTGAACAGTATTTGGTTATATATAAGGAAAACCCAGGAATAATCGGTGTGGTACCTGTTCTTCGTACGGAAAAGATCCAATACATGGATCATCCGGATTAATTTTGACTTAACCCTGTCCGGAGAATCAAAATATTCAGATTTTGAAAAAAAACTTAAAAATGATCACATGAGTTCATATTAAAAAGAAATCTAACGATAACTAAATAAAGATTGCTAAAACATTTAATAATTCACTTAGTGGTTATTTAATTGGAGCAGATAAATAAAACCATTAGTTAATGTGAACTTATGCATTTTAAGGGAAGAATTTACCGTAATTTCCTGCCTATAATCCGCAACCAGTTTTATTAGCTCAGAAAAAAAAATTACATCGTATAATCCGCGGCGCCGTATTATCCGCGGATATTCTGAAGCAGACTATCAATATTTTTCAAAATTACATCGGTATTGTTAACGCACGTCGATTTCGGCATACAACACATTTTGTGCTAAATTGATGAGAAATAAACTATAAAAATTGAAATTGGTACTAAAAAAAAATAAATACAAAGAAAATTTACTGTACACTTAAAAAAATTAGCATAAACAAAGGTATAATTTTGTAGCTGTTCCCCTGCTTTGAATCATCGCAGCGCATATTCCTTTCCCATGCTATTCTGCCCGTCATCTAATGACGTAACAGGAGAGAGGAGAGTGAAAGGTATTTTCACAGGGTTCCCGCTAGAGCGCGAGAATCTCGCATAATTTTTTTAAAGTCTTGTGCAAAAAATATTACTATGCGAGGTATTCTCGCACTGCAAAATATATACCACCAGCGCGAAATTCTCGCTCGCTGTTTGAAAGTTTAAAAACGTCAGTTTATAAATACGAAAATTTGTTTTCATTCTACTACTGTGGAAATCGAGCTGGAGACAAAACAAAACAAAACTCCGATAACGAGCTGCTGAGGCTGCTCGCAAAGAAGCGTCCCCTCCCCCCCTTCCTCTCTTGAGTTTCTGTTCAGAGATAACACGGTTGAATCATTGGAATGCAAAGGGGAATATTAATTAATGCTATCCACACAGAGCTGACGTGTTTATTTTTCTCCTGCAGCTGTAAAATGTTTTGTTTTTGTATGTACGTCCGTTGTATGAGTTTTGAGAGCATTTCATCTGCTTGTTTTTTTATATATCACCACAATTTATGGAATTATTGATATCCTCTGGAGTTTGAAATTTGTAACCCCCCCCCTTCCGTTCTTAGTTACGGTTCACAGTAAGAGTTAATCAATCTTTTAAGAAGATCCCCCCCCCCCCCAAAAAAAAAATAAATAAATAAGAGGGAAGCTGAAAATTTCCGGTTAAATACCAGATAATCTAGCTTTTACTGTAGTAAGAATTTGAACTTAACTATATCTGTTTTAACTTTGTCACACATATTTGTATCTTACCAACTTTGTAGTATAATATAATTTAACATTTATATAAATATTAAGTTGTATTATATAATTTTATTATACTAGATAAAATATTATAGTTAATAATTCTGTTGCTTATTTAAACTGGATGTGATTCTTTGAATATTCATTAACAATTCAAGTGCAAATTTCAGTAAACTTTCAGTGCCAATTTAAGCAATCTTATTAGAATAGCTGATGGAAATATCAATTTAGAAAGTTTTCCGCATGATCAAGCTGCTAAAATTTTTAATGATGCCCGGTGACGAATGGGAACAGTTGTAGCCCCGTGGTACAACTTTTGACCAATAAAAAGCTACATTGAGATATCACAAGTTGAGAACCATGTGTAGGAAAAAATAATCTAGTCTCTAGTGTACGCACGTACTCGTGTTGCAGTTGGTTATCAGCACCATCTAGTAGCAAAAAGAGTCCCAATTCTTATTTTCTGATAGAAAAACTAAAGTTACAAGGGCCAAAATTTTCCCCAAGGAAAAAATAAAAATGTCGCAGATAATACGCGGCGGCGGATAATCCGCGGATTATCGGCAGGAAATTACGGTACATACATATTTAATGAAGAATATCTAAATACATATGTACTTACATAATATACATTATCACAATTTAATGCAGTTTAAGTAATCTAAAAAATATTTCAATATGTGAAAGAATTATAATTAAAGAAAATCTAAATAAAACTTGCAAGCTTTGAAGATGAATAAATTTCATGTGTTTACTTTTGTAAGAACAAAATCGAGGCATGAACCAAAAACAAAAACACATATAGTAAGAGCAAGCAGGAAGCTGTTTTGGGTCTAATATGGAAACCTTTTATCTGGCTCATAGCAACAATTAGGCGACAAAATAGAGGTTGAGAAAAACTGATTTAAATATTTGCACCAGTCGGTACTGGAAATGGATTCTCTTATTAATATATCCCTTTAACTAGCCTATACTATTTGATAGCCATAGTTGTATACCCTTGACTAGCCTATACTATTTCATAGCAAAAGCAGATAAATTCTTACTTTACACCATCTTCTTGAGATTTAGTAGCAAAGTAAAATGTTGCATGCTGCTGACAAACTTTGAATGCACTGAAAAAATAAAATATTTAAACATACATGAAAGTAATGAATGAAAAATATAAAACAGTGTTTCTATACATAAAAATATACTAAAAAATTGATTTTTTAAAAATAAATAAATAAAATACATTTTAGTTTAGAATAAACTATAGATATAATGCTTTTTTTTTAGAATTTTGCAATTTTATATATTGTACCAATTTAGCTCCATCAGCCCTGATGTCCTAATATTAGAACACATCTTTACATTACTCTATATTCTTCATTTTCAAGAATTTTAACGCAAAAACCTAGTGTCCTACTAATAATACATGCAAGAATAGCAGAACTTTATCATTTTTGCTCTGTAGATGGCAGAAAATCTCCAGCAAAGATAATGATGTGCCAAGCCATTTGAAGCCAAAAGTTAAATGTATCTTTATGAATGCATGCATGTAATCAAAATGTATGAGACGTGTGAAATATTTTCATGTTTTCATGCACAAAGAAATTGCTTCAAAAGGTTTCATACAAAGTAACTAAATATTTTTTTCTCATTTTGCTCAATTATAGCCTCATGTCCTACTATTACCGTATTTTCCTGCCCATTATCCACGACGGCATATAATCTGCATGCATGTGTTTCAGTGAAGAAAAAAAAGTTGTTTACAGTACGCAGTTCTATATAATCCAAAGTCAAAATGGGAATATCTGATATCATTTCACTTAGTACTCATGTAAATGAACGTAAGGGGCCGGTACTAGGTTCTGTGTGACCCACGGTGCATACACATTAAATATTTCTGAAAATAACTTCCATTAATTCTATCCATATTTTTTAAAAACATTTATGTTTAAGTTATATTTTCCCATAAACTAAACAGAAAGAGAAGGCTGCCGAACTGACCCTTTTTCCAGAAGGAATAAAAATATTAATTTTAAAAGTTAAATGGCTTGTTTTCTAAACCTCCCCATCCCCCTAAAAAAAAAACTTAGGTAAAGGTTTAGCGAAGGCGGGGCTCAGTGCTGTTCCATTTGTCCATACCTTGCGCTGGCCCTGTGTACGTACATTGTAAATATTATAGAGACATGCCTCATAGAAGAAAAAAAAATATATAATAAACAACAGTAACGTGCATTATTCTGTTGAGAAGGAAAATTATTTTTATTAGTGTGAACAGGACGCTCCATTATACAGCTTTGTTTTTCCTATCTGCTCTGCAGGGTGTCTACCGCTCCGGAAAATAACGGGAAATTGTATAATGAGTGGAAAATTCACCCAAAGAATCAATTTTTTTTTCGTGTCTTTTTTTTTTTTTTAACCCTTTCTCACTAATTGTCAGATTGGAAACCAAAAGCAACTGCAATGCATTTTTCGGACCGCGATGTGTTTGTATAAGGAGAGAAAAATGGGGGTTAATCAATCGTGACGGGGGGTAAAAGACAAATTAGCTTACTTGGTAACTTATGGCTTAGGACCGTATTTCCAAGAACAGTTAATTTTATCAGAAAGTGCGACTACTTCTTTTTCTCAATTGATGTCCCTCAATCCTGTATATTTCAGTTAAAATTGATTTCAAGAAGTTGTACAAAATATGCAAGTATAAAGACAAGGGAGGAGGCATTGTGCAGTTTTCCAAAGTAAAATGCATTGGTCAGGATTTTTTTTCCTGGGACCTCCCAAAAGTCAGGAAATTGACTTTCAGAAATTTTGTAGACACCCTGTTCTGAGGCATTCAAACAAAAACAGCTGTCTCACTTGCGATGTTTGGCTGATTCCACCCCTTTCCAAATGATTTTGCTGATAAGCCCACCTTGAGCGTCAAAACCAATATTATTTCAGAATTATACATCCAACTAGATTCTTGCTATTTATTAATTCTTTTCAGCTGTCTGTTCACAAGCTGCTTATTTATGGATGGATTGTGAATAAAGTGTAGAGGGAAAATCTTTCAAGCTATACAAAAATTACATATAATAGAGTTTTACCACAGCAATTAAGACAACATATTTTGAAACTAGGACTACATTAATGCAAGAGAAAATGCATTACAATTACGTATGTTACATGATATTTTTTTTGCTCTAACAAAAGATAATTAGACACTTTTTTTAAAAACAATGTTTAAAAGTATTTACACTTTAGTAAAAACTCAATATTTTAATGTTAATTAGAAGATGTATTTTGCTGGAGCCACCTGAATTTTGTTGTACATTCTGTACTAAAAATTTTTCAAGAAAAAGAAAATAGTTAATCCGTGGCGGCGTATAATACACATCTTAAAATTGTAAACTTTTTTTTACAGATAATCCATGGATTATAGACAGGAAAACAAGGTAGAACATTTTTTAATTAGTTTGGCAATTGGCTGAATGTCATAATACTTCATATTTAAGATACTTACATATAATGCATCACATCTAACCACTCATTGATTTTTTATCTGCTCTATTCAAAATTCAGGGCCGAAGGGGTTAATTCATATTTTCATTTTTGTTGTACTGGCAAACATGTCTAAAAGATATCTGTACACTGGTAGTCATTAGAATTTTAGTCTGTTAGTCATTAAAAAGTTTATATGTACTTTGGTGTGATCTGTAGTTTTTTTAACTGAATTGCATTATAAGTATATGCGCTTTACTTCCTGGTCACTAACACCAAAGAGTATACATACACTCAAATTTTCTGGTTACTGTCGCCATAGGCATATGCTTACGCTCAACTTTGTTGGTCCGATACTGATGAAATTTGATGATAAAGGATTTCTTTTCATATTCCCTTATGATGCAAATGGGTATATTGCATCATAAGCACCTATTACCATCCTGTTTGATTATGGGCAAATGTTCAATGTGAAGATTATATCCAGTATTCTTTTAAATTTCGATGACACAGTGCACAAGAATATTTGTCACAAAGTCAATCAATTAGTAACGAGTACTACATACAAGTTCAATACCATTTGCATAAAGCAATCCAAGAAGAAAGAAGTCATCTTCGAAAAGTGCAAAATGCTATTCCGAAGATTATATCCTATAATATTTACGCAATTGGAAGAAGTATTTTCATATAAATTATAACATCTAATTTAGACTATTTTGAACAGAACACCAGGTTGATGTATAGAACTATACAAAACATTTTTTCATAACTTAAGAAAGGTTTTCCCTTCTTTAGAGCTACTGAATGTACATTCCAATACAAATAAATGGTCTTGCTGCTTCTACATGTAAACCTTACTTATAACTTCGTAGTTATGTTTTCCCTACCTCAGAAGTTGAATTCTATGTATGCTTCAGGAGATACAAAGCTTCTCTGATTGAGCTTCATACTTCCTTTATTACTCATTTTATTTCATCTCCAACTATCATTTCCCCTCTTTTTTTCATCCTATTCTCTTGTAGAAAAGAACAGGGAATCTGTGTGTAAGAAAATAATGCTATTTTATTTCACAAGGATTCTTTGGTAGAAAAGTCTAGTACTCTTTATAACACAAACTAATTTTCATAAAAATTAGGTTAAGACAATTTTAAATAATAATCATCAGACGTTAGAGATGAGTTCGGGCTCATTTTTTGAAGCCCGAGCCCGAGCAATATTATTTAAGTCAGAGCCCGAGCCCGCAATTTCAGCTACAGATTTAAAAAATCCAATTACTTCTTTGATAGAATACAATGAATTTTGCGGTTTGCGCAAATTAAAGACAAATGTAGTTGCAAACTCTAATACACTTTCTAATTCTTTATTTATCCCTGTTTATCAAATAATATCGGACAGGGGCGTAGCCAAGGGGGGGGGGGTTAGGGGGGCTATAACCCCCCCCATGAGAAATTTTTACCATACAAAATGTATATTCTTCACTAAATTATCACACACACGTATACATATATATGCATTGTAGTAGTCGTAACCCCCCCCCCCCCATGAAAAATTTCTGGCTATGCCCCTGAATCGGATCTCATGACTAACTAATCAATATAAGCCGCCATTCTGAAATATCCAAAGAGCTTCACACATCTTCTAGGCGCCAGTGCAGCTACTTTTTTTTTATATAAGTAAGTCAACTCCGGTTATAGTGAACCCGGATATAGTGAACCATCGGCTATAGTGAACGCAAACCATTATTCCCAATTCACATACAGTATCTCTATCCATCATGAAGACACTTGGGTTTTAGTGAACTTCGGATATAGTGGACGAAATTTGATGGTCACCAGAGGTTCACTATAACCGGAGTTGACTGTACCTCATGAATCACATCTTAAAATCTGTTTCAAGGAGTATGTTCAATAAGGGAGAAATTTTTCACGAGCCCGAATGCAATTGTGAATTACAGAGCCCAACCCGGTTCGGGCTGAGCCCGTCTCATCTCTATCAGATATGTATTAAAAGTCATCCCTTTTCAGAAAACACCAAATGCCTAAAAATAATTACATGTCCTACCAAAACTAATAAAGTGTTTTTTGAGATAATGAGATTACCAAATTTTCCTCGTGTTTCAAGTAAACATATAGCTCCACTTATTGATCTGTGCTGAAAGTAATAAGTTTTGGGGTTTTAAGGTTTTCTAGTAAAAAGTTTAAAATTAAGGTAGAAAATATTTTTAGAAGTATGATTTAAACTACTATTGAAAATAGACTGTAAACACTTAAGACTTCATACAGACATCACTCAAAAAAGCCAACAGAAAACAATCTCATGCTGTATTTCAGTATCTGTTAATAAATTTAATTGGAAAAATGCTTGAATATTTTTAAGAACTTGTCCAGCTTAAAATCCTGTTCTTTGTTTAATTTTCCAAATCAAATACAGTTGATTTTAGTTATTTGGGACAACGAGTTTAGGAACGAAAACAGACGAACAAAATAACACTGTTCTTTAATTTTTAGCTGGGATAAAATGCTCATCTTGGACCAACTGTAATTCAAAGAATTTTGCATTTGAAAATATGTATCTAAAAATTTTTAACTAAGAATTTTTTTTGTGTTGTTATGGTTGGTCGTTATGTTTTCATCAGAAAAAACACTCAAAATACTGGTGTTAAACGATAAAGTAATTAAAAAACTTTGTAAATAACACACATAAGAAGTAAAAGGAAAGAGGATACGCGTATCCTCTTTCCTTTTACTTCTTATGTGTGTTATTTACAAAGTTTTTTAATTACTTTATGTTTTCATGCTTGTTTTTAACCCATCTTTAAAAGTAATGTAAAAGCCAATCAGCAACTTGATACCTGTAGATTTTCTTCCCCTAAGGGTCCATTTTACCTGGTGCATACACTAAAATTTTTTTTGTAATCCATTATCTAGGATTCCTACATATCCTCGAGGAAAATTATCAAGGAATTGATACTAAAGTAAGTTCATTATAGAGCACTTTCTAGGTTAAAAAATAGCAAATGCACAGTGAAAAGAGTTTCCTAATTTCCACTTGCTTTTCTAATAACAAATAATGGACAGTTAGTTATTTTCTTTTGACACCAGAAACTTGTGATCCTCCTGCCAAACTTGTAAAATCAAAATGTATCATATTCTGACACAAAGATAGTACCTGTAATGTTTTATATTTACATTATAGTACTATTAAGTTCCATACTTATTGCATTGCTAAGTTAATCACTATGCAATAGTGATTAACTTAGATTTAATTGTAGATACAACAGACACAACATGAGCAGCTACTAACAGGATGTCTAACAGCATAATGAGCATACCGCTGGTACTTTATTGAACTTGCACAGATATAGGTTGGCTAGCAGGTGCTGCTATCTACATGTTTGCTTTAACATTAAAATAGATGACATGACCCTTTTTTAATAAACATAACAAATTACAATTCATTAAATTAAAAAGCACTAGTTACCTATTTTGCTGTAAGATTTTAACAAGTTAAGGAAATTAAAATTAATTAAATTACAGAACACTAGTAACCTATTTAGTTTCTTAAGAATTTTCAATTTAATTACTACTATAGATACTGTTTGATAGCAATTCATCTTTGCCAAAGCGAGATTTCATACATTCAATTACTAAAGGATAATTTTCACCTGTTGGTGGGAAACTGTCAACAAGATCACAGGCTCGCAATTTTTCTGTTGTATTTTGTATGAGATAAGCAAATTTATCTTCATCTGATAATTCTGGGTCTTCATGTATCTTTTTAAATATAGACCAGAATTTAAGCCAATTCTTAATCGACCCGTCAAATTTTCCTAATTCTAATTTCGACAACCTAATGGTTTTTTTATTTACCGCTTCAACATACGACATATTAACAGAATTCTGTATGCTAATTTCATTTCGCATTCGTTCAAGCTTTATTTTCAAAGTAATGTATCTATCAGTATAAGACGATATACTTTCGTATTCTTCGTCATAGACACTCTGCTCTATCTTAACATCATTTGAAATTAAATTAAGTATTTCACTATCTGCCGTTTGCAGATTCTGATATTTATCGCTCAAAAGTGAAAATGAAATTTCTATTTCTTCTATGTCAATAGGCTTAGCTTTTAAAGCTTTTTAGAGTCAATTTGCAGCTTTGCATAAAACTTGTGCATAATGGTGTTGTTCTAACTTAGTTAACTTATCCATAATTATTACTAATATTAAAACAGCAATTCAATATTTCAAAACTCAAAGTCTTTTTATAAACTGGCGTCCCTGTTTGAGTGCCAAAAATATCAAATTTGCAAAATAAAATTTAAAGCTCTTATTCTGTGACTTGAAAATACAGGTAAGAAAGTTAACTTGCCTGTTCGGTAGTTATGCTGGGGTGACTGTGTCTAAAATTCTAGAGAAATCTACTAAAATCTCACACAAACACTAATTTATTTACAAACACCAGTTACGCATATCACAGAATTACATCTAAATTTTTGGAATCACAAAATTCCCTCTTGCGCAGAGTGCGCTCAGTTCATTTCAGTTCATGAGATTTGTGACATCACACGAGAACGAAGTGGTGTCAGGTCTGATGTGGAATCTATTTCTTCTGTACACACTTCCATCTTTTCCTCTAATCATATAAGTGCCCATCAACAACTCTGCTGGAAAAGGAAGGCCATTAGTAGGTGTTAACCTGTAACCTAATAGCACTGTGTGAAGGTCTTTTCCCTCTTAATCTGTTTTGATTAAGGATTTCTTTAAAGTTCTCAGTGCTCTTTCAACTTGGCGATGATTTCTAGGGAAATTTGGAGAAGTGATAGAATTTTCCACACCCCATTCCCTACAGATTTTTTTAAACTTATGAGAGCTAAATGGAGGTCCTCCATCACTCACTAGTTCTTCTGGAATGCCATGACTTGCAAAGATGGGTTTCATTACTTCTTTAACTGAACTTGCAGTATTATTTCTCAGATTTTGTATCCATTACATATTTTGAGAAGTAATCTACCATGAGAAGGAACTGCTGTTTTCTTAAGTAGAAAAAAACACATCCAACTTTTTGCCATGGTCTAGTAGGCAATTCTTGATCAAAAAGCACTTCTTTTCAATTATTATTTTGATGCTTTTGGCATATCATACATTTACTGATCAAGTTTTCTATTTCTTGGTTTAAACCTGGCCAATAAAAATATTCTCTTGCTTTTGTCTTGCAAGCCACAATACCTCTGTGAGATAAATGCACCTTTTTTCAATATCTCCGCCCTGTGAGATGTAGGAACCACAAGTCTTAGGCCTCGACAAACTTTACCTTCTTTTGAATAGAAAAGTTCTTCCTTGCAGTGCCAGTATGCTTGTGCAGCAGCTTTGGTATTGATTTTCTCTGGCCAACCATTCTTTATGTGATGTATTACAGCTTGCAGCTCTTCATCATTTTTTGTTTCTACTGCATAGTCTTCCCATTTTGAAGTTGAAGCAGTTGCTATGAGGTTAATTGTCACACTAACTTCATCATTTGCTTCTTCTTTGAATTTGTCTTGTTCTGAGTATGCTCGAGACAGAGCATTGGCAATTAAACATGTTTGCCAGGCAGGTATACAAGTTTTACATCATACCTATTAAGTAGCAGTAGAAAAAGTTACAGACGAGGTGAAATAGTGTCGTAATGTTTGCTGCTAAGACCTCAGGGTTCCCATTAGAAAAAAAATTTGGGTGAGATTTCTCACCCATCTAAAAATTTTAAGTGAGATTTCCAAAAGTTAAGTGAGGACATAAATATTGTTTAACATCATTTTATTTATTTCTAGAACAATTTTAATAATGCCGATTTTAGTACAATTTTAATAATGCCGATTTTTCCATTCATTAAAAATTTTAGCAGCTTGATCATATGGAAAACTTTCTAAATTGATATTTCCATCAGCTATTCTAATAAGATTGTTTAAATTTGCACTTGAAAGGGCACTGAAATAGCATTTGATTTGTTAATGAATATTCAAAGTTTCAAAGAATCACATCCAGTTTAACTAAGCAAAAGAATTATTAACTGTAATATTTAATCTAGTATAATAAAATTATATAACTTAATATTGGTATAATATATTTATATAAATATTAAATTATATTATAGTACAAAGTTGGTAAGATACAAATATGTGTGACAAATTTCAAACAGATATATTTAAGTTCTTACTACAGTAAAAGCTAGATTATCCGGCATTTAACCAGAAAATTTCAGCTTCCCTCTATTTTTTGTCTTCTTAAAAGATTGATTTAACTCTTACTGAGAACCACAACTAAACTTAGAATGGAAGGGGGGGGGGGGTGCAAATTTCAAACTGCCAGAGGATATCAATAATTCTATGAATTGTGGTGGTATATATAAAAAAAAAAGATGAAATGCACTAAAACTCTTATATGGCATACACACATACAAAAACAAAACATTTTACTGCTAGCAGGAGGAGAAAAATCAACATGTCTGTCCAGCGCAAATAGCATTAATTAATATTCTCCCTCTGCATTCCGATGATTCAACCGTGTTATCTCTGAACTAGAGAGGAAGGCAGGGGACGCTTCTTTGCACCACGGCAGCTCGTTATTGGAGTCATGACAATTCTTTCCCTGATTTCAACAGTAGTAGAGTGAAAACAAATTTTTGTAAACTGACGTTTTTAAATTTTCAAACAGTGTGCGAAAATCACCCGCAGGTTGCGAATATTTTGCAGCATGAGATTTTCTCGTACTGTAATATTTTTTGCGAAAGATTTAAGAAATTTATGCGAGATTCTCGCAGTATTGCGCTCTAGTGGGAACCCTGGACCTATCAATGGTATATGGTCTGTCTGTACAGTAACTTGCCTTCCTTATGTATAATAATTGAAATGCTCAGGTCCATAGATTACTGTCAAAAGTTCTTTTTCTAGTTGGGCATATTGTTGCTGTGTTTCTGTCAATGCTGCTGATCCATATGCAACTGGTTTAACCTCTTGAAGTAACACTGCCGTTAGTCCTTTACTGCTAGAATCAACTGATATTGTTACAGGCTTACTTTCATCAAAGTACTGCAGGCATGCAGCTTGCACAATTACTTCTTTTAGCTGGTGAAAAGCTTCATCTGTATACCTATCATATGGTATGTTTAATAATTAAATTTAAATGATTTATTTTACTTTAATATTATACTAGTATGGTAACATCTTGCTATGAGAAGTTTGTGTCAAGCTTTTAGCAACAGTTGAAAAGTATAGAATAAACAATGTTGGGTTGTAGATGTGATTTAATGAGTATTCTTTGCTTATAGTGTACTTTATCAAACATACTAAGAGCATCAAAGTAATAAATTGTTTAAATACATTTTACTGGCGACGAGGTAAACTCATATTACTAAAATTTCCAGCGAATTCAAACTTCATTTATGGTGAATATACCTGCTTCCTGACTTGCGAGTATTACCGCCTGCGTTTGAAATGCCGGATTCTGAAAGTGATGGGTATCATCCCCAGACTGGCAAAATGCCAGCATACAACGAAAATGACTGTTTTGAAGAATACTTACTTCAAATTGACTTTTATTTTGAAGCGAATAGAATAAAATACGATTGCGATAAACAAGCCATCTTGCTAACTTGTGTTGGTAAGAAAGTGTTCTCAACGCTGCGAAATCTTGTACAACCTAAATGTCTTAAAGAAACTCCATATGCTGAAATCATTAAAGTACAGTAGGGGACCCGAAATCCAGAATGTTCGGGACCGGACCCATTCCGGATTTTTCTGGATTTTGGGATACCGGCTGCGAACTTTACCGATTTCCAGAAGTCTTCCGAGGTAAGCTGTAGCATAGGCCCTTCTGCATTTTAGCGTCTATTATAGCGTTAATTAATATTAACTGAAACTCTATTAAATAAAAACTTTAAAAATATGCACACGATTATATATCTCTGATTAAAAAAAAAGAATGAATGAATAATACAGTATGTTAAAGATGAAGTAAAATCCATTAAA
Organism: Cheiracanthium punctorium; assembly: GCA_038373885.1. NCBI lineage: Eukaryota > Metazoa > Arthropoda > Arachnida > Araneae > Cheiracanthiidae > Cheiracanthium > Cheiracanthium punctorium. The sequence continues at coordinate 129,387 of JAWZYV010013920.1, forward strand.
AAATTCGAAAGCTATGTTATCGAGCCAAGCAAGGATTATTTTAGACGGGTGACGATTGCTGCAACTAAATTGGCTGAAAATATGCAACTTATATAATCTTAAAATTTTACTTAACGTTTTTTCATACATAGTTTCCGATTGAAATAACTCATCCTACACCGCAATTCAGCGGGCTACGGAAGGACGGATAGAGCAGTTGCGCAATTTTCGGATCAATTGCCGCCTTTCCTCGGCCCGTTGATTTACCTAGCAATTTATTATGCAACCCGCAACCCAACCTTTCTTCACACATCCGCAGTTCTTTTAGAAGGGGGGAGGAGAACAGTCATTAAGCAGACCAAATCCCGTTCATCTTTGTTTACATTTAACAGACTAGATGAATCATCAACACTTGAAGCTGCACGCCTGTGTGTGTGCGTGCGTAAAGGACACATACTTTTCTCCCCATTAAAGCAAGTCATTCTATAATAGCATAGAATCTATTTACGTTACAAGAAATCGAAAATTACCGCACAAGATCTAACAGCAACTCGCTGCTAGCGTCCCGCGCGTTTGTTTCCCCTCTCCGGCGTTCCCCGAAGGTCGTCGGCGACTTCGCTCGCCGCGTGACGTCACGTTTTCTCCCGCGGTTCTTCTTTTCGGTTTTCTCATGAGCCGTGATCGCCGCAGCATATCTCCATAGTAACGGAGACATTTTGTTTCTGATTGGCCGGTCAGAACTTTGTTTTATGCAAATTAACTGTTGCACATGTGAATTGTAATGTACGTATATAATGTGGTTCCTAATAAAGACACATAAAACATTATTTAATACGGCGGAATAATTAGTTAAAACTTTTTATTTGGGAATACCTTATTCCCCCGTACACGATATATATTTCGGTTACACACATAACCATCTTCAGTCGTTTCTGGAGCTCTCACTAATGGCGGCTTCTTTTTATATCTTCGTCGTTCTTCTTCTTGAAAGTTCGATGCATGACGTCGTCCCATGATTACCCAAATTAAAGAACGTCCCCAAATTAAAGAACGAAAAAACGAACATTTTAAAGACATTAACCTCCAGAAACAAAGTACCGCCCTAGCCCGTCTAGCTTTGAAAGAGCCCATTACCATTGATTTTAAAAATATTAAAAAAATAGCCAACTTTAAAAATAGTATATATGCCTACATTCGTGAGAGCTTAGAAATATTGACGACAGAGGGCAGCATCAACGATACGCTTCATACAATCGACCAATCATGGGACGACGTCATGCATCGAACTTTCAAGAAGAAGAACGACGAAGATATAAAAAGAAGCCGCCATTAGTGAGAGCTCCAGAAACGACTGAAGATGGTTATGTGTGTAACCGAAATATATATCGTGTACGGGGGAATAAGGTATTCCCAAATAAAAAGTTTTAACTAATGTGGTTCCTTTTGCCTGCGCGTTATGGCATTTTCTATTGCATGCTATTCGATTCTAGCCTCTGTATCTTCTGTGTATGCTAGTTCTGTAAGACGCTCAGCGAGCGTGAATGTATTTGAACTTTTATGATATTTCCTTTAATTAAAGAACTTTTGGTTTCTTAATGATGTCTCATAATTTCAAGTTTTAAATCACCACTGCTGACAAAATGTGAATAATTTCTTCTAAGATTTTGGTTATGGGCCGAGCAATCCCATTGTAAAACTGTTCATTGCTGACTTTTAATAATGACAGCATACGTGCACATTGTCATTTTCAACTCAAGCCCCGGCCGGTGTTTTCCGTCGTTCGGCGTTACCGAGGTGTCTTCACCGAGGAGTGTAGCGGCGTTATGAAGCAAGTGTTCCGGCTCTAGTGTTTTTTTTGTCATCATCCTTGTTGTCGTATTCTACAAGTATCATCATCTTGTGCCTTCAAGAGTTCCGTCACCAGTCAAGCTTTCGAATCCCCGGTTTAGTGTTTAGTTTTCAAGCTGGCGTGTTATTCCTTGCGTGGAAATAGACTTTTATTGAGTTGCTTCGACGGGGGCCGAGCATAGCGGCGTTTCAGCCAAGCTTTAAAGGAGCTTTTTAGCAGACTATGGAACTTTTCCTTGCAGTAATGTTTCGGTTTCATCAGTATGAAGTAGGACTCTCCCGTGTTGTAAGTTATATTTAAATTTTCATCATATGCATGTGTTTATTATACTTCTTGTAAATTAGTGTTGTAAAGTGGTAATAATGTGCTCGCATTTTCACGAAAGTCACAACCAAATAGAGATGCTTAATGCATCGAACTGGAACACCTGGAAAGATGACATGAAGGTTTTGTTAATGGAAAGGGGAGTTTGGAAATTTATTGATAAAACTGAACCCGCTTTAGACGATAAAGCTACACAAAAGGAAATACTAGACTACAATTTGCGTAAAGCGAGGGCATATTCGACGATATATCTGGGTGTTAGCCCTGATCTTCGCTCACTTATATCAACGGTAGATTCGGGTGATGTTGCATGGGACACGCTTAAAAAGCATTTCGAACCCTCTTCTAGAGCTAGAACTATACAACTTTTAGATGAATTTTTCTCGCATCGTTATGTTACTGAAGAAGGAATTGGATTATTTGCTGCTAAAGTAAAGAAAACAGTACTTAAATTACGAGACTTAGGTCACCCTGTTGAGGAATTATATCAGGGATTTCAGCTCATTCGATATTTAGATTCTAACTTTCAGAATATAGTACAAACGATTTATCGTTGGCCAGAGAAAGACTTTACCTTTCAGAAAATCTTAGACGAACTACTTGTAGAGGAGGGACGCATTCGTCAAGTGAAGGGGGACACAAGTAATTACGAGAGTACTTTGTTATCCACAACTGTTGAGGACACGCAAAAACATAAAAATGAAAACCCCAACAAGTTAGGTCCCTGCTTCCGGTGTAAAAAATACGGACATGTAATAGCCAATTGCAGAGTAAAGCTTAGTTTTAATAGAAATAAAAGTGGTACAAAACGAAAAGTAAAATCTAGCAATTATTGTGATGTTAAAGTAAACGAAAATCTCCTTAATGTTGAAGCTAGTAAACCTAATGCAGTAATAAAAAAAATTTGGGTATTTGATACAGGTGCATCTAATCATTTCTGCAACAACAAAAGTTTATTTTCCACATATAAACCAGTACAAAACACCACAATGTCTCTCGCGATAGGAAACTTAGAAAGTGAGGTAGAAGGTGTTGGAACTGTACAGTTTGGTGTACGTCTTAATGGAAAAGTACATATTATAAAGCTGACGGATGTGATGTACTCACCGAAATTGCATAGGAATTTGATATCTGGTTTGAAGGTGGAAAGTGCTGGTGCAAAGTTTATAGGTACAAACGGTAAAATTTGGGTATATAATAAAGCAGGTGAAGCAATTTTTTATGCCAAACGTACCAATGGTCTTTATTTTTTCAAACCCTCGCACTACATTAAAAATAAAACGGACGGCAAAAAGGTAGGAAGTAAAATGTATAATCTGTCAACTGAAACAACCAGTGAATTAGCCCTTTGGCACTACAGGTTTAATCATGCTAATATGGATTATTTAGTGCATACTAGTAAAATTAATAAGTTTTTTATTGTTTTCAAAAATACCAAAGACGAATGGAACGGCAATTAAATTTAAAAATTGTAAATGTGCGTACAGATAATGGAATGGAGTTTTGTAATAAAGACTTTAAAAATTTTCTTGACAAAGAGGGTATTCATGCTGAAAGAACAAATACTTACACACCAGAACAAAACGGTGTTAGTGAACGGTTTAACTTAACAGCGATGAACGCAGTTAGGGCTATGCTTCATGCCAGCAGTTTAAGTAATAAATTTTGGGGTGAAGCAATTCAATGCTTCGTACACACTTGGAATCGAATTTGTCATAAAAATAAAGATAAAACACCATTCGAACATTTACAGGTAGAAAACCAGTAGTCTCTTACTTTAAAATGTTTGGCTGCACAGCCTATGTAAACATACCGAAGAATTTAAGAAATAAATTAAGTTTAAAAGCAAAAACCGGCATAATGGTAGGGTATGCGTCGGATACTAGAGGTTATCGCATATTTCTTAAAAATTAAAATAAAGTAATACAAACATCAAATGTTAATTTAGTGAGAGAATTAAGTGTGTGGAAGCCGAACTGGAACCCAGTAAGAGTAATAAAAGATTTGTATATTTTCAAAAAAATGATATGGATTTAACCAGTCTTGAGCAAACGCATGGTGAAATCACCCTCCCCCCAGATGAAAACATCATTTGGATTAGACGTGCTGTTCCACGAAAGGATGGAACGCGAGTTGATATTTATTATAACATTGAGGGTAAAAATATGCGTTTAAGATCCGGTAATGAGGTAGAGAAATACTGTAAAGCGCATAACATTAAACTTGATAGTAATCTGTTTGATTTTAGTGGTAAGAACACTTATTCAGGAAAAGTGACAGATCAAATAAATTTAGATGAAACAACGGACAATTGTCAACCCGAAGCGCTTAATATAGAAATAAAAATTCCCAGTAATTATAATGAATGTATGTCGTCTGCGGAAGTCGAAAAATGACAGTGTGCTATGGCCGAAGAATTAAAGAGGATGCATGCGCGTAATGTGTGGGAACTAGTCCCTAAACCTGATAATAAAAAAATTATAGGGAACCGCTGGGTATATAATTTGAAATGTGATGAAAATAATAGGATAGTAAAATATAAGGCCAGACTTGTAGCGCAAGGATTCGCGCAATATAGAAACGACACATATGACGAAGTTTTTAGTCCGGTAGTTAATTTTTCATTAATCAGACTATTCTTTTCAATTCTTGTATGTTTCTTTAATTGGTGTTACTGTCAAATCGATATTAAATGTGCGTATTTATATGCACCTCTACAGGAAGAAGTTTACATGTATCAGCCACAGGGATTCAAAGATCCCAACCATCCTGATCATGTTTGCCTACTTAAAAGAGCTTTGTATGGTTTACGGCAGAGCGGTAAAGAATGGTTTTGTGAACTTGACCGAACACTAGAAAAATTAAAATTTAAAAGACTAGAATGGAGTAATTGTACATACGTATATAGTGATAATGTTGTTCTTCTTGTGTATGTCGATGACATTTTGATTTTTGGAAAAACATTGGACTGCGTCAACCACATTGTAAGTTTGTTCAAAAATGAATTTGATATCACTATTTTAGGAAAAACAAAAATGCTTCTAGGAATTGAATTTGAAGAAAAGTTTGGAAAGTTATACCTACACCAACACAAGTACATAGATAAAATTTGCGAACAATACAAAAGTTTTAATCTCCCACTATCAACTCTCCCCATTGTTAAAGGCTGTATCCTGTCGAAGACGGACAGTCCTGCATCAGAATCGGAAAGAAATGAAATGTTAAAGTTACCATATAGAAACGTTGTGGGATGTTTGTCGTATCTCGCGAACCGTACGAGACCAGACCTTTGTTATGCTGTAAATATTTTAGCACAATTCCAAGAAAACCCCGGTGTAAAGCATTGGAACGCATTATTGCGATTATTGGGTTATGCTCAATATACAAGAGATTATAAACTTAATTTGTCAGATGTAACTAATGTAGAAATTAACTGTTATAGTGATTCAGACTTCGCATCCGATAGAGATGATCGCACTTCTATGGGTGGGATATTGCTGTTCATGAGTAATGCGCCCGTAATTTGGCGTACGTTCAAACAAAAGTTTGTAAGTCTTTCTACCATGGAATCGGAATTTGTTACTTTAACGGAAGCTTCTAAAGAAGTTAGTTGGATAAAACACATCTTAGATGAATGTAATGAATTGGGAATAGCTGAATTACAATTAAAAGACAATAAGATATTTTGTGACAATGAGGCCGCGATTAGATATGCAAAATCGCCTATTGAGAATATTCGATCTAAGCACATTGACATAAAACTACACTTTATAAGGGATTTAGTAAATGATGGACTTTTTGAACTTAGATATGTTCATAGTAAAAAGAACTTAGCTGATGTATTTACGAAGCCACTCCATAAACATGGACTGAATAAGTTTTGTGAGGTTATATTTGAACGAAGTGTATAATATATTTTCTTTTTGCATAGGAATGTTTGTGATTAAAAAAAAAAAAAATTAATATGTGTTTGTAAATAATTCTGCAGAATACGTCTAATAAGGTTTATTGTATTGTATTGTGTTGCATCGTTTAATATATATACTAAAATGTTTTGAATTTAAATGTGTAAAGGTTTTGTGAAAGTAATTTTGAATTTCTTCATGTTTTGATCATGCACTTTTTTTTTTTGCTGCGATCATGGTGCATGAGAGGGGGCCGCTTGCTAGCCTCCCGCACGTTTGTTTCCCCTCTCCGGCGTTCCCCGAAGGTCGTCGGCGACTTCGCTCGCCGCGTGACGTCACGTTTTCTCCCGCGGTTCTTCTTTTCGGTTTTCTCATGAGCTGCGATCGCCGCAGCATATCTCCATAGTAACGGAGACATTTTGTTTCTGATTGGCCGGTCAGAACTTTGTTTTATGCAAATTAACTGTTGCACATGTGAATTGTAATGTACGTATATAATGTGGTTCCTTTTGCCTGCGCGTTATGGCATTTTCTATTGCATGCTATTCGATTCTAGCCTCTGTATCTTCTGTGTATGCTAGTTCTGTAAGACGCTCAGCGAGCGTGAATGTATTTGAACTTTTATGATATTTCTTTTAATTAAAAAACTTTTGGTTTCTTAATGATGTCTCATAATTTAAAGTTTTAAATCACCACTGCTGGCAAAATGTGAATAATTTCTTCTAAGACTCGCCGATTGCAAAGCGAAGAAAGGCACGAGTAGACGGGATCGATCATTCTCCTGGTACGTGCCCGCACCCTCCTTTCCCTGCGCTTCGCGGCGATAGACGAAATTCTTTCCAATTTAACAGGTTTCCTTATTTTTACGTATATTCAATTGAAAACGGTCTTTCAAAGAAAATGAGGAATAAAAAGGAAAATAATATCCGTTTATTTATGCTTATAGGGAGGGAAAAAAAAAAAAAAAACGCGAAGGGGGGAAATGCAGAAAAAAAAAGTTCCGGATTTCGGGTCCCCTACTGTACTGACTAACCACTTCTCATCACAAACATCGGTAATTATGCAAAGATTCAGATTTTATAATTTAAAGCAAAATAGTGAAGATATTGCTACCTTTATTGTCAGAATCAAAGAACAGGCAAGTAAATGTTCTTTTGGGCAGTTCCTGGACGATGCTGTTCGAGATAAATTAGTTTGTGGACTGGCTGATCAGCAGATACAAAACAGATTATTGAGTGAAGCTAAACTTGATTTCAACAGAGCATGTGAGATAGCACTTGCTATGGAGACTGCCAGCAAAGAAGCCAAATCTTTTAAAGCGAGAGAAGATAATGTTAACAAAATTTCAAATGCTAGAAAAGCGTTTAAAAGTAAAACTTCTACTCAGAATAACAATTATCAAAACAAGGGCAAGCATCCTAAATTGGCAGGCAATTTCCAGGGTAAGTCTACTAATAATTTAAGAAATTGTAAACATTGTGGTAAAAAGCATAAAGATGAATGTTCTTTTAAAACTGCAACCTGTTATAAATGCCAATGAAAAGGGCATATTGCTAGCATTTGTAGAACTTCTACAGCTAACTTTGTTGATGAAGCATGTGATGAAATGTACATCAACACTGTTTCAATTTATGCAAGAATTAAACATGAGGTTCCCAAGCCTTACCTCATAAGTGTCCTGATAGGAACTACCTCAGTTAATACGCAAATAGATTCTGGAAGTGCTCATTCCATCATGTCTAAAAATAAGTTTGACAGTTTAAATTTGGGTGTTTTCAAACAATTAAAGGTCCCAACTTTGTGTTCATACTTAGGAGAAGAGTTGAAAATTGTTGGAAGATTTAATGTGCTTGTCATATTTGGTGAAAAGAAGCTATGGCTACCATTGGTTGTCACTGACATACCCAATAGACCTAGATTATTGGGTCGATACTGGTTTGAACAGCTTGGCATTGATTTGAAAGACAACAACATTGCCAACATAGAAAGTGAATATAAAAGCTCAAAAAGTGAAGATGATGTCTCTGAGGAAGATATTTTGCAGTGTTACCAGTCGAAGTTCCCTAATTGTTTCAATAATTATTCAAGAGGAATACTGGGTGAACCTGTAAATATTGCCATGAAGGAAGATTCTGTACCGGTTTTTTGCAAGTCAAGGCCGGTTCCTTATGCCATGAAAGAACTGGTTGATGAAGAATTAGACTCCTTAATTCAGAAAGGTGTATTGATACCAGTCAGTCATTCAAAATGGGCAACCCCTATTGTTCCAGTTGCCAAGATAAACAGTGAAGGTAAAAGATCTTAGAATTTATGGAGATTTTTCAAGAACTGTGAACAAATATTGTGAAACTCAATTTTACCCTCTTCCATCTCAGGAAGATATTTTAACAAATGTGGGATCTGGAAAGTATTTTTCAAAAATTGACCTTTCAATGGCTTTCCATCAACTACCTATTGCTCCTGAGTCTTAAGAATTGCTGACCTTAAATATACCGAAGGGTTTGATGCGTTACACCAAACTGCCATTTGGTATTAAATCAGCATCCTTGTTCCAGCAAAAAATGGATGAAATTCTAAAGGACTTTCCATTCACAGACTGTTACATTGATGCCTTCTTTATTCGTGCAAATACTGAAGATGAATTCAAACATAGAACAAAACTAGTGTTACAAAAATTAAACTTGTTTAATGTCAAGATAAATATCTCTAAGTGTGAATTTTTCAAAGATACCATTAAAGTTTTGGGTCATGTTAACGATCCTAAAGGTATTCATCCTCTTAAAGATAAATGCGATGATATTTGAAATACTCCAATACCTACTAATGTCACAGAATTAAAAAGTTATCTAGGACTTCTAGGTTACTATCAACATTTCATACCAAATTTATCAACAAAGCTGAAACTGTTGTATAAATTGATGGAAAAAGACACTAAGTGGGATTTCAATAAGAAGTGTTTAGATGCATTTGAAAATAGTAGGACCTTGTTAAATAAACCTAATGTATTGGTACATTATGATATGACAAAACCTATTGTTCTACAGTGTGATTTCATCTGACTATGGGCTTAGAGCAGTCTTATGTCATGAATCATCCCTTGGTTCCTTAAGACCAATATTTTTTGCATCAAAAACTCTAAATACAGCAGAAAGAAACTATGCTCAAGTACATAAGGAAGCACTAGCTATCATTTTTGGCATTAAACGTTTCAAAAAATATTTACAAGGCCAAAAATTTGTTATTGAAACCGATGCTAAACCATTATTGAAATTGCTGGGTCATGATAAACCTGTTCCAGAGATGGCGAATTCAAGACTGCAAAGTTCGGCATTGATTCTATCCAGCTATGATTATACTATGAAGTACAAGAAAGGATCCGAACTTTTGCTAGCTGATGCTCTGTCTCGTCTTCTTTGCAAAAATGATGAACCAGCTGACAAACATGCAGATAAGTTTGTATGTTTTGCAGACTTAGAATCTGAAGATGTAACCATCAAAGATATCGAAAAGGCCAGCGCAGTTGATTGTTCTGTCAGTAAAGCAATTAATTATACCAAGTTTGGTTGGCCACAAGTTGTTCCAGATTCTTTACAGGATTATCACAAAGTTAAAGATAAGCAGAGTATCGGAAATAATTGTCTGCTAAGAGCTAATAGATTAGTTATTCCAGAGAGTTTAAAGGAAAAGGTACTTCAACTTTTACATACAGAACATCCTGGAATAGTGCGAATGAAGCATCTGGCTCGAGGATACTTTTGGTTTCCAAAGATGGATAAGGAAATTGAATCTTACGTAAATAAATGTATCCCATGCCAATTAGCAAGGCAAAATGCACCCAAAGTACCATCAAATAATTGGCCTCTTAATGGTAGACCATTTGAACGAGTGCATATTGACTATGCTGAATATGAAAATCATAATCTCTTAATTCTAAAAGATTCATATTCAAAGTGGATTGAAGTTTCTCTTGCTACAAACACAGACTCCAAGTCTACAATCAATAAGCTTAGATCAATTTTTGCAACCTTTGGTCTACCAAGTGAAGTTGTATCCGACAATGCTCAACAATTTAAATCTGATGAATTCGTTAAATTTTTTAAGTCAAATGGAATTATTGTGAGAAATTCGCCTACATATCATCCGAATTCAAATGGAGCTGCAGAAAAATCTGTTAACATCATCAAGAACATGTTGAAGAAACATCAGTTTTTTAACAAGGTATACAGCAGTTTTCAACATAGATTAGATTGTATACTCAGTTACATTGAAGATTCCCGCTGAGCTTATTTTCAGGTTTGCACCTCAAACAAAAATCACTAAGCTCAGAAGTGATCATATCATGCATGAAAAGAGCTACCAAGAATATCAAAGCTCTCGTTCCACTGTTCATGCAAGACACTTTGGTGTCAGACAGAAAGTTCTGGTAAAATCTACCAGAAACAAGGAAATGAAATGGTTTCCAGGAACAGTAATAAAAGAAATTAATACAAACACTTATTTGGTAAACATGGATGGTCAGATATGCTTTGTACATGCTGATCACCTGTCGTGTAGGTGCCGAGTAGTATTGAGGTGTAACATATTAATTATTATTATTAAGTATACCAAGGCTTGTAAGTGGAGAAACACAACATAGAACATTTATTAACTAAGACGGAAGACATCGCCCGAGAGCCGTACACTTGCTGTTCTTTTCCTTACTGTTGCCACAAACATAAAATGTACGCGTATATATATATATGTATATCAGGGGCGTAGCCGTGGGGGGGGGGTTAAGGGGGTCATAACCCCCCCCATGAGAAATTTTTTGCCATACAAAATGTATATTATTCACTCTATTATCACACACACGTATACATATACATGAGTTATAGTAGTGGTAACCCCCCCCATGAAAAATTTCTGGCTACGCCCCTGATGTATATATATATATATTGTTTCTCGGCCAGACAAATATTACGTTCAGAGACAATTTTTGAGAGCATTTAAGAATCAAAAGTGCGAATTAAGCTAAATTATCAGGCATTTGCGGTTTCTGGTGGCTGAACCTAAAATTCTTGGGCTAAATAAGTAAATGACATCACTTTAAAGAGCCAATATCACAAAAATCGCGATTTATGGCTCAGCTCGTTTATAAATCACGATTTAAATCACGGCTAAACTCATTAATCGAATTTATTGGCTTCAGAATAATAACATTTTAAGACTGAAATGGGACTATTCGACGCATTTCAGAGGTCGTACAGAAATTACGACAGAAAATCTTTTTTTTCCACTCTAGAAATAAACTTTTACATACAAAATTATATAGTCCCCGATCCCCTTTCTTTAAAGATATCTTTGCGACATTGTATGATGAAAGGCTCAGATTTGGTACATCACTTTATTAGTGTACGGGGCACATTTTATTAATAGGGAATTATGGGGTCGTATAAAAATTTAAAAAGAGTAACTTTTTGAAAGTAAACGAGAGGAATTTTTTCTTAACGGAGAATTTTTCCGACCTTATTTGGAACATTTTCCCAATTTATATTGCCTATACTTATCTCTAATAGATAAAGAATTAAACAGGGTCGCCACTGGTCAGGGAGAATAGGGTAAGTCTGGAAAAGTGTGGGAATTTCATTTTTTCAAAAAAGTTCAGGGAGAAGTCGGGGAAAATTGCGAATTTTGGCCCAAAACCTGGAAAATCATGTAATTTGGACTGGAAAATCAGTGTTCGTAAACAATACGTTTAACCTTACTTTAGGAAGCTAAAAATATTAAAGAACGTATGCAAAGTTGGCATCATAAACATAAAAAATAGTCTGGATTTTTATCGCATGATGGTCTGGAAAACCTGCAAAAGTCAGGGAATTTTTTTTCAGAAATTGAGTGGCAAACCTGATTAAAGCTTGTTCAGAGGCAAATATGTTCAGAGGCAGAAATAATCTCCAAACATTTACATGCCCAGTCGGACATGTAGCCTAAAATAATACATGCCCGAACAAAAATTTACAAGCCCGAAAATTTCTACATTTTATTGCTCTATAAAATTTACATTATTCAGACTGTTTGCATTGAAAGGAAATGTTGCAACCACAAACCAAATCCGTATGATATATGAAAGAGCATATTAAAACTATTTTATGAATCTCTTTTGATCAATTTTTCACATGCCCGATCGAGCACATGGCTAAAAAATACATACTTGGTTGAGAACTTTACATGCCCCCGGCATATCAGGCAATAGATTTTATCAGAAATATAAGACAAAAAGTAAGTTTTTTTTCAAATTTCACTTTAAAATAAAATTTAAAATTCTAACACTAAAAATATTTCTTAAATATTAATTCATTCTATAAAATATTTATTTTACTTAATTTTGCAATAAAAATTTTGTTTATATATGTATTTTAAATTGGCTTATCTTACGGATAGTGACACACACTATTGAAAAAATAGATATATGTAAAGTAAAAATTAAATTGTTTTTTTTAAGGTATGTGAAAGGTAATGGATTTTTATCCAAAATTTTATGATGTACTACTGTGTATTATTATACGAAAAAAGTTTCATTATTCTGCGACTTTTATTTTGATCATAAAATGTAAAACTGCTAGGGTTTATAATACGTGTATATTTGCTCCTCAATCCTCCTGAGACCCACCCATTAATGGAGAAGTTAAAATATAGAAATATGCCTACTGTTCTGGGCAAGCATCACTGCGACTTGCATTCGTTTGAAACGTTTCACTTGCCGTTGGTTCTGGCGTTTTTTTTTTTTAATATTATAAGGTAACTATCCATTATAGTGCCTTCCTACCAAGTTATCCTTCTTAAAATGCAGTGAAACAAAGTCAAAAATGGAAGCATAGTGAAAGATGCAAAGGTAGTGGGGAAGGAACATTTTAGATTATTGAACGCATTTTAGGTTGATGTGAACATTTGATTTCATAATTACCATTGCATAGACTGTTTTTTATTAATCGGCTCCTGGCGCAGCCAGCTTAATAACATCTTGTATTATGTGGTGTCAGAATGAATCTCAAATATTGATCGAAAACGAAATCAGAAGAAAATTTTTATGAATAAAAGAAAAGTTTTTTTTTCTATAACTTGAGAGAAATACTTTTCCCACCTCAAGATAAAGAACCACATGATTTCTACATCTCATCACTGGAGATAAAGCTTTTATGCTACCATGAAAACCAAAACTTCAGTCAGTCAAAGAAATACTTTTTCTTTAAATTGTAAAAATTGAGTAAAATGCAATTTTTTTTTTAATTTAACGTAAATTATTGGGGGGGGGGGCTCAGCCCCAACTCATAATTTATTGGGGGGCTTGAGCCCCATGGGCCTATATAACTCTACGCCTATGCTCCAGCCATGATCAAAGAACTGGTTCTTTTTCAGCCAATAGGAGAGGGCCGCTCGGAACAGGTTCTTTTTCAGCCAGTAGGAGATGGATGAAAGCGAAAGCGCGTTTTATATGGACTTACTGAACAGGATGTTCCCGTTCTTTCTTGAGAACAGGATGTTCATTCTTTCCCCATCTCTAATATATATGGGTTAGGACCCCTTAGAAAGACAGACCCCCCCCCCCCTACACACACACAGAGGGCACTCCCCCTTGTGTTGTCCTTCTGACAAGGATTCATAAGCAGGCTTTGAGCCAAGCACACAAATCCGATATACATGTTCACAACAACACGAGACTGAAACATGGAGGATTTAAATATTTAGAATAGTACAGCTTAGATATTTTCTACTATGGCAAGATGAAATGTTTTGCGGTACTAAATATGCCAATCTGACAAGAATTATGCTTAAAAAGATATGGAGAGGTGTTTTAATGGCAACCATTATAAATAATGTTTATCATTTATGAAAATGCATAAATTGCAAAGAATCATCAAAGTGTAGAAAAGGCATGATTGGTTTAAAATATCTAATCTGTTTCTTTAAATTGAGCATTAAAGAGTGAGAAATGACAATTGATAATGTTTAATAAGTAATAGGTAGTATTTGTAGATTTGTTAGGTTAATATGAATTAAAGCACAGCATGGCGCGTTAATAAATATTTCATGAAATCAAAAGTGGTCTATTCATTTTTTGACGGTCGTCTTACAACTAACTAAACTATAATCCTATGTTGCATTAATCTATACAATGATCAGGCGCATAGCCAGGAAAATTTTTCCGTGGGGGGGGGGATATGAACTTGTATATGTATAAATAGACGGAATTTCATAATTAATCCAAAAATTTTGAGGGGGGGGGGGGATATATCACGATATCCCGGCTACACTCCTGACTGTGATAATTTCAACAAAAAGGGACTACCTGAATTTCAAATTTATTTTGTACTAGCTGAAACCCGTCGGATTCGGCGGTCACTTTATTGACTGTAATATTAAAAAATAAATGGAAACGATCAAGAATGTCACCAAGGTCTTAAACAAAACTAACAGGAAAAATCAAAGAGCGATGCGGACGGAACATGACTTATGACAGAAAGTAAACAAAAGGTTTCACGCCAGTTCTTACTCTAGCAACTGTACAATGACAATGAAATGATTGAAATCTTTAAAATTTCTTTTTGACTATCTTTATTGAGTAAAAAAAAAAGAAGAGTACATATTAAATGACGAATGAGCGAATACAGTTACAAATTCTAATTGAGCAATTTGTTGAAGACGATATTTTGGCTAAAGTCATCGACCACGAAACATCCAAGTGAATTCTCTTAAATGATCTTGACTGCCACAGCATTCTTTGATCTAACCATTGAAAGAGTGACACACAACATTCCATGAGAAAATACGGGCGCAGAAAGGTAAATGCCAAAAGTATGAAGCAAAAATAGTGCAAAATTTCGGAATTCTGCAAGAGACAAAAAAATCTAATCCGCCAAATGGCGATCGCGCTCTCTCTGCTTTATTTACTTTTTTTCAAGCTACCCTCGATGGTAAAGATCCAGTATCAGACAGAAAACTGAAAAATTAAAGAAATAAAAGATAAATTGCTAACTAAAGAAGGAGTTTATAACTGCCGTCAATGTTGTTGACAAACCACAATGTATTTGTACGGAGAAAAGTTTGAAAAAAATCTGAAACACTTTCATATTTTAAATACTCACTAAAGTGCTGTATATTAAAAGCGTATCATAATCCATGCGCCGTCCCTATTTTTCTTCCTTGTTTCATTAAATTGAAAAGTTTATCATTATTCATGGCCGTGCCGTATTTTTCTTCCTTGTTCCACAAAACACTTCTTTGGAATCGAAATCTGTAGCTGCTAAAACTGTTTTACAATCTTCGCCAAGCATATTTCAACTATACTTCACCATTTTAAATACTGTTCGGTATGAGCATCATAATCCATGAGTGTGCTATATTTGTCTTTCTCGTTGCATAAAACACATTTTTGGAATTAATATCTATATTAAATTGTCCTACTAAAGCTATTTTACAACCATCGCCAGGCATGGTTCGGTTTTTAAGTTTTTTTTTTTTTTTTTTCCAGCAAACTTGGCGATCAATTATCAAAAATCGCAAACCTTGTCAGACTTATTCCCCACCCCCCCTTCTGCGTTATGTGGCAAACACATTTAAAAAGATTTCCACCGTGACAGTTCATCTCTACAAAACCTGTCTACAAATCATATCGACAGAATCGAGTAGACAAAGTTTGGGCGTGAACGAAATAGCACCCTAGCGCTAATAAGCGATAAAGTGCTAAAATAAAGAAGGCTTTTTATGACAGCAAAATGTAATTAATAAACCACAATGTTATTTCTATGGCGAAAAATTGCACATTTGAAGTTCCGCTACGCCCGATCCCTTCGACTTTAAAAATTTTTCTCTTTAGATGATACATCTACGGACCAAGACCTTTTTTTAAGACCTCTCAACCAAATTTTTACACATAGCTATTCTTTCAATTTAGTGGATACCTGAAAAACATGTTTCAAATTAATATATAGAAAAAATTAAGGAAATAAGCGATAAAGCGCCAAAATAAAGAAAGCTTTTATGATTTCCAGATGTATTTAATAAACCACAATGTTATTTCTATGGCGAAAAATTGCACATTTGCCGTTCCGCCATGTCTGATCTGTACGACTTTTTCTATTTTTCTCTTTTGATCACACATCTACAGACTAAGGCCTTTTTTAGACACTTTAAAAATTCTCTTACTCCTAGTCGTTCTCAAAATTAGTGGATACAGTAAAAACACGTTCCAGATTAACAGATAAGCGATAAAGCATCAAAATATTGAAGGCGTTTTTAGCTGCCAACAATGAGTTTTAATAAACCACAACGTTATTTCTATGGCGAAATATTAAAAGTTTTGGCAAGTTATTGCTAAGTTTGTCGTCAAAAAATAAGTCTCCAAGACTGAACTCAATTTGGCAATATCTGCTATACTTAGTGAGAATTTGGCCAAAGCCTTTTAATTTAGAATGCGATTAATTTTTCTTTATTTTGAAGTACCGTAATTTCCTGAAGATAATCCGCGGATTATCTGTTAAAAAAAGTAAAAAATTATGATGCGGATTATCCGCCGCCACGTATTATCTGTGACATTTTTTTTTTCCTTGAGGAAAATTTTGGCCCTTGTAACTTTAGTTTTTCTATCAGAAAATAAAAATTGGGACTCTTTTTGCTACTAGATGGCGCTGGTTAACCAACTACAACACGAATACGCGCGTACACTAAAGACTAGATTCTTTTTTCCTGCACATGGTTCTCAACTTGTGATATCTCAATCTACCTTTTTATTGCTCAAAAGTTGTACCACGGGGGCTACAACTGTTCCCATTCGTCACCGGGCGTCATTAAAAATTTTAGCAGCTTGATCATGCAGAAAACTTTCTAAATTGATATTTCCATCAGCTATTCTAATAAGATTGCTTAAATTTGCACTTGAAAGTTTACTGAAATTTGTACTTGAATTGTTAACATAGGCGCACCCATGGGGGGGGGGCTATGGGGGGGCTGAAGCCCCCCCTAAAGGTGGAAAGTTTGAAGTGAAAAACTTTAAAAAATGAAAATTGTCACTAATGAATTATTACTATAATTATTAATTATTGTCTTCAAATTATTTCTAAAGTATTTTTTACCTAAAAAGATGTCAGTTTTTAAATAAATACTTACAGAGAGTTTAAGAAACACTATTAAAGTCGGTTACAATATCACTGAAAAGATCAGATAATTATTTATGACTCTATAATGAGTTTTTGCTTGTGGGCTTGTGTTGTATGGGCAAATCGAGTGGTACAGAATATTTTGACGTTATAAGAGGGTTGTAACTATGATCGATCTCACTATAACCGAGTTCAGCAGTATTTTCAGCTCAGCCCCCCCCCTAAACTATAATCCTGGGTGCGCCACTGATTGTTAATGAGTATTCAAAGAATCACACACAGTTTAAATAAGAAACATAATTATTAACTATAATATTTAATCTAGTATAATAAAATTATACATAACTTAATATTTATATAAATATTAAATTGTATTATACTACAAAGTTGGTAAGATACAAATATGTGTGACGAAGTTAAAACAGATATATTTAAGTCCAAATTTTTACTACAGTAAAAGCTAGATTATCTGGCATTTAACCGAAAAATTTCAACTTCCCTCTTATTTATTTATTTATTTATTTATTTTTTTTTTTTTGGGGGGGGGGTCTTCTTAAAAGATTGATTAACTCTTACTGTGAACCGCAACTAAACTTAGAACGGAAGAGAGGGGGGGGGGTACAAATTTCCAACTGCCAGAGGATATCAATAATTCCATGAATCGTGGTGATATATAAAAAAACAAACAGATGAAATGCTCTCAAAACTCATACACGACGGATGTACATACAAAAACAGAACATTTTACAGCTGCGGAGCAGGAGGAGAAAAATCAACACGTCAGCTCTGTGCGGATAGCATTAATTAATATTCTCCCTCTGCATTCCAATGATTCAACCGTGTTATCTCTGAACAGAAACTCAAGAGAGGAAGGGGGGGACGCTTCTTTGCGGCCTCAGCAGCTCGTTATCGGAGTTTTTTTTTTTCTCCGGCCCGATTTCCACAGTAGTAGAGTGAAAACAAATTTTTGTATTTGTAAACTGACGTTTTTAAACTTTCAAACACCGAGCGAGAATTTCGCGCAGGTGGCAAATATCTTGCAGCGCGAGAATACCTCACGTTGTAATGTTTTTTACGGGAGATTAAAAAAAACATATGTGAGATTATCGCACTCTAGCGGGAACCCTGTAAAAATACCTTTCACTCTCCTCTCTCCTGCTACGTCACTAGATGACGGGCAGAATAGCATGGGAAAGAAATATGCGAAAGATATATTGCGATGATTCAAAGCAGGGGAACAGCTACAAAATTATACCTATGTTTACACTAATTTTTTTTAAGTGTACAGTAAATTATCTTTGTATTTATTTTTTTTTCAGTACAAATTTCAATTTTTATAATTTATTTCTCATAAATTTAGCACAAGATGTGTTGTATGCCGAAATCGACGTGCGTTAACAATACCGATGTAATTTTGAAAAATATTGATAGCCTGCTTCAGAATATCCGCGGATAATACGGCGCCGTGGATTATACGATGTAATTTTTTTACTGAGCTAATAAAGCCGCTTGCGGATTATAGGCAGGAAATTACGGTAATTCGAAGTCTGTTTTCATTTCTTTTTTTTTTTAATCATACTTGCTCTTATTCTAATCAGAATTTAGAACAACACATTTATTATCACTACATACTGTTGCCACACAACATTTACAAATGGATGCAATCTCTAACAAATATTTTCCCAAATAAATCAAAACTTCACAGAGCTTACGCATATCAATCGTCTGCCAACAATGGGGTTAATAAACCACAATGTTATTTCTATGGCGAAAATTTGCACTTTTGCTGTTCCGCCACGCCTAAACCTTCAACTTTTTCTGATTTTCTCTTTTGATGGCACATCTACGGGCCGGGACCTTTCTTCAGACACCTCAACCGAGTTTTTACACCCAGCCGTTCTCTCAATTTAGTTGCCGAAAGAAAAACATGTTTCAAAATAATATATAATTTTTTTAATTTTTATTTTTAGATTTTGTTTTGTCACAGGTAGTTATTTCAGGAAAGTATTCTTTTCCCACTGTGTGAAGAATGGGCATGCAGCTAGTATTAAATAAAAAGAAGCACTAATAAAAGTTATGTTGATAATTTATAATTTGATTTTTTGAAATGACAATCTATTCCTTAAAAGAAATATTTGATGCCTTTTAAAGACAACACACAGAAATATGGGGTTGGAAACATCCTTATCAATCACCTGTGAGTAGTAACATTAACAATCAGTTTAATTATCAATATGTAATACGTAATCCTTACTTTACTAATCAATTCTGTTAATAATCAATTTTAATAGAGTGTTTTTTGTGGAAGATCGATTAGTTTTTAGACGAGCTATGATCGGAAAGCTCCCTATTATTCCAAAGTTAATATTACCAGGTATGCGAGGATGACGTTTCCTACCCTGATTCCTATGTTATTCTGAACCATCTTCCTTCTGTCTAATGCCCTTACAAATTTTTTGAAGAGTTCTGAATCAAAATTTTATAAAGCCATATTCTTCAGCTTGAGAAAGAAAAAACATTACTGAAGTCTTATTTTTTAAATGAAAATTCCAAATATTAAAAAGATGCATATTTTCCTCTTTACTCACGGGTCCTTCTAGCTCTGATTAGGTGGCCTGTTAAACTGTAACTAAGCAATAAGAATGATAATGACTGCTTTAAATACAATTTTAAAGTAGGTAATTTTTTCCATTGCGTTATTTAATTTCATTTTTGCTCTCTCTTTAATTTGGGTGCACAGTCATTTTTAAAACTCAGTATTTCAATTCTTTTTTAAACGTTTCAAATTATTAGCATATAAAATTATAAAATATGAGATTGTTTACTGATCCGTTCTCATTTACTCTACCTTTTAAGTATGTGTGGTTGACAATATAACTCAAAATAATTTTTGCAAAGAAACAAAAGCAAAACAAAATTTGAGTTTAACACACTTAAAAAAAAGGTCATAGCAATATTTGCTTTTTTTTATGGGGGAAGGCGTGTACCAGTAGATTACTAAATCCCTCACATAGTGTTAAACGATAAAGCCTATTAATACTGAATTTTCAACACAAATAAAAGTAGAGTCGATAGTTCAATCTGTTCAAAGAAAAAAAAGTAGTAATAAAGAAGTTTAACGGGTGAAAAAATGTCTTATCTGAAATTGTTTTAGCCAGCCATACACTCAAAATTTCTGGAATAAATAAGTTCTTAAAATTACAGAATGAAAAGGAAGGGGGCTCTTTTTACTAAGGATAGGTCTTTGGGAGAACAGTATCAGTTGTAAACAAGAAACTGATGTATATGCATTAAAAAAAAAAAAAAAAACAGCTAAAGCTGCATCTGTCTGTGGTGGCGTAGTGAGGTGGGGGGTGACAAAGGGGTCTAGCATGTCCTCCCGGCGGCGCTCGCAGAGGGGTGCCAGATCGGTCGGCCCTAAGACAAAGGAAATTTGACAGAAAAAAAGAAAAGAAAGAAAGAAAAAACAAAATAGAGAGAAAAGCACCAAAAAGGTATCATGCCCCGGGTGCCAGTTCTACTAGGTACGCCACTGTCTGTCTGTGTTCTAAGAATTACACAAGGAACAAGAGGCTGAACATTTGGTCCATTCACATAATTGGGGTGGGGATGTACTGAGTTTTGTGGCTTCTTTGACCTTTCGATTTTTTACTTTCCTAAGAAAAATATGGAGTATGACTCTTACTTACTACAGAATTTCTAATGCCAGCAGAAAATAGAGAAATGTGAACATAGGCTTCTGATGTATGCGGTCTTCCTTTGCACAAGAAATCCTTGTTATAGTATATTAATATTAATAACAATAATAGTACAGCCAGTTAAAAAGTAAGAAATTTGTAGAACGAATCAATTTTGATAACACAATTATTTATCTCGCTCTCTCTTCCCATACTTTTAAAAATAAAAATAGAGTACTCAGCAGAATTCATTTCTCTTTTCATTAAGCCTTCATATTAACCAGGATTTCTCCAAAAGCGAAATATAGTTGAACAAAGTTATAGGAGTCCCTTCTATTGGCAATCCGTAGCATATTTAAGGGCAGGGCGTTGAGGGGGGCCTGGCCCCCTTCAAAAATGTAAAGCAATTACAAAACCAGTTATTTAAAAAAATTATATTACCTCTAGTAACAATAAAAGGTTTAAAATACCCATTCACCCCCCACCACTCAAACAGAAACCAATATACGTACTGTTGAAAACTCTAGAGAAGTGGCTCCCAAACTATGGATTGTGACCCACTGCATGGTTGCAAAATGGTCAGGTTGGCCTTTATTGGTTATCGTTATGTAGTAGTGAATCGCGAAAAGAAATTTCTAGGTGAAGGTGGGTCCCAGGACAAAAAAGTTTGGGAACCGCTGCTCTACAGTATCAAATATGTTTCCTCATCACTCATCCATAAACCTTCAACACTATAGCAAGTTGCCTGTAGGGACATGTTTGAAATTGATAACATAATTAAAAAAAAGATTCTGATGTCACTACTATTTGCATGCTTTGTGCAAAACAATAATGTTAAGTTATCATTTTTTAGGCAAAAATGCACTGCTTTCCTAGATTGTCAGATTGCAATTGCTAAAGTAAAAATGCACTGTTAAATTTGAAAATTTTCCAAAATGAGTAACTTTTTGCAGTGTGATTCTATGATTAAGAATTTTTTCTAAATATTTCATAAATGGCACAGTTTTTTTCATATAAAATAGTGTACAATGCAGCCTATGAAGATTCATTTTGCATAATTTGTGTACCATGGCCGTGAGTCAGGCTTTGTTTCTTCAAACTGCCCCCTTAAATATACAGTAACTGTATCTGAGATACAAGCCCCTTACCAGAAAATATTTCTGCGAGGAGGGGCAACCTGCATGACTTTTCTTTTAAAATGTGCTAAGGAAGGAACATTCTCATATTATTATGGTGAAATCAGATTTCAAATGATTAGTTTTCCGATTCTAAGTTCTACTCAGATAAAATTAGTTTCAGATTCGAGACCATACAATGATCCTTTCATGAAAACTATGTGGTGCGAGGCCCTTGGAAGTCACATCTGTGGATCCAGCCATTCGGAGTTTTCCGCGGTTTTCTCCGAAACTTTGCTTAAATAGTGGTTATGACACTTTAAAAAGATCTCCAAGGAGGTCACAACCCCCTCTTCCTAGATCTCTCGTGTACATACTGAGCTATAATTCTACATATCAAATCAAAGTCAGGTCTCTCATGTGCCTGTCGATTTAGAGTTTTGGGTGATTTTCTTCAGATGTAAAGTGAAATTACGTTAGGGCTCTAAAAATTCATTTGCCGAATGCTACCTTCTGCCCTTAGGCAAATAACTCTGATGTAGCTTTGCCCTGATAGCCAAAGGTGTGAGAAAGGGAAGGGGCTCCGAAAAGAAAATTTCCAACAAAGGTGCTTTGTGAGGTGGCTTTAGAACTAGCAACAAAATTTGTGCCTATATGGGCAAAATTTTTTCACACTCTCTTTTCTATAGATTGCAGTTTACCGGATGTCGGGGTGAGGGTAATACTTAACTGAAAGGATACTGACTATGTATCATCCCAGATTTGTAAAGAAATTGGCTGGTAGGAAGTTCAAGGACATATTGAAACTTGATACTTGATCGCCCGTTCATCCTCTTTCCCAGAAGTTGGTTTTCTCACATTGTGCTCATGGACACAATAAAATCACCAAAGAAAGTTTACATTGTTTCAAGAGCTTGCAATTTGCACAAATTAGTAAAATTCCATTTTTGAGAGCAGGATATGTTCACTCAGAGACATAAAATGTAAAATTTAAACCTCATATCCCCTTGAAAATAGAAAGCTACACTATTCCTGAGTATTATAGGCTACCTTTCATGCATGTACAAAAATAGTTCTTTTACAGGGACATTCAAAAGAACTCTAGTATATTGCGCTATACGGACATCTCTGTAACTACTGAACTGATTCTAAAGATTTTTCAACTAAAAGCTACACTATTCCTGAGTAACATAAGCTAAAATTCATGAATGTAGCATAATTTACAGGAACACTCAAAATAATTCTTAAATAATGTCATAACTATCTCCAATCACCAAATGAGGAAAAAAAAAATACTATCTAAATTTATTAACTCTACATATATCATATCTTTTACTGCATTTAAAACAAACAAAAAGTAAATAATATTGTGAATAAAAGAAGTTGTCAGAAATGTACATTATTTACTTCTGACTTTATATCATTTTACAACAAAATCGGCTAACATCATCTCGAACAAAAAGTTAAAAAAAAAATTCTCATGTTATTTATGTACTTTTATTATAGAGTCTATTATACAATTGATTGTGAGTTGTTTTGATACTTTTTACATTAGTAATGGCAAATGGAGTACCTGAAGTAAATTCATCTTGACCAAAAAATATCTTGTTTGCAGTAACTGTTTCTGCATCATCTTGTTATGGCCAAGTAAAAGAATCTGAGCCAGGTACTTCTTGCAAATATTTCATCATAGCAATCTCATATTGTTATGATAAAGCGATAACCCTTCCAATGTCAAATGAATTTTCATATTCTACTGCATAGTAAAGGTTCAGCTCAATATCAGCTACTTCATACTTTTTTTCACCAGAGGAAATTATATTTAACTACAGGAACAAAGTAAAATGCTGTTTAATAAAAATGTTTTATTTATAGAACATGCATAAACTTTTTTCCAGAAATTTTGACTTTTTTGTGCGGGTGCGATTTTAATTTTATTAACATTTTTGCATCGGCAACAGTTAAAATGATTTTTTTTTATATCAGGACAAAACATTTTCATATTTATTAAATACTAGCTTTTACCAGCGACTTAATCAGCATCGGCTTTAGAACAAAGTTCAGAGAGAAATGAAGCATGTATGAATAACAAAAAAGAAATTTATGACACTTGCGTTATAGACAAAAATGACTGCATTTAAATATTATTTACTTTTTGTTTAGTTTAAATTAATTATAAGACACTGTATTTGTAGAGTTAAAAATTTAGATATATTTTTTCGTCATTTGGCGAATGGAGATAATTATGAATATTTTATGAATTATTTTGAGCGTTCCTGTAGATTATGCTACATGCATGAATTTTGGCTTATGTTACTCGGGAATAGCGTAGCCTTCAGTGAGAAAATCTTCAGTTAGAATCAGTTCAGTAGTTACAGCAATGTCCATATAGCGTAATGTATAAGAATTCTTTTGAATGTCCTTGTAAAAGAGCTATTTATGCTACATGCATGAAAGGGAGCTTATAATACTCAGGAATAGTGTAGCTTTTTATTAGTGAAAAAAGTTTCCGAATCAGTTCAGTAGTTACAGAGATCCCTATACAGCGTAATGTAATTCTTAAGAGTGCCCCATAAAAGAACTATTTGTGATATATGGAGGATATATTTGTGATACATGCAGGATAATTTTCAATATTGCTACAGTCGATTAAACTTCTAAAAGTAATGCCAAATGCCCCATGTGTGTCAGTGGAATGTCCCAAATGGGGAGGTACCTTTTGGGATTTTTCTTGGAAACAGTTGTACCTTCAAAATATGTTTTTTAATATGAAACTAGTAGTTTGATACTACATCTACATGCCAATAGTTCTCATATGGGAAGTTGCCGCCAGCTGTACCAAATATATCAGAAATATAGTAAAAATTACACATATGTATTAGTTTTCTTTTATTTCATAGTTTAAAAATAAGCATTCAAATGGTTAAGATAAAAAAAGGAAAATTTTCTTAGAAAATAAAATGAATAATTCTTTTATAAATGTCTCTAAGTATTTTTCCAAGTAAAATTTCAGAATCGTCCTAGTCTTACCGTACCTTAATACATAGATAAGGAAACAAGCCATGAACAAATGGTCTAATTGGCTGTAAACAATCAGAAAATAAAGCATTCAAACCTTCAGATGCATTTAAAATTTGAAAATTTTTATAAAAATAAATCACGAAAGAAGCGTTTGTGTACTTAGTAATTGTGTTACAGATAAGAATAAAGAAATACTTAAAAGAAAACATTCATTTAAGTAAAGGATGCAAAAAGATTGAATGGGAGTTGGCAGATATGAAATATGGAGCTTATCCATAATCATAGGTGCACTCATGGAGGAGGCTATGGGAGCTAAAGCCCCCTCCCCTAAAGGTTGAGAGTTAAAAAATTAAAAAATTGAAAATTGTCACTAATGAATTAAAATATTTTATTTTTAAAAATTGTTTTCAAATTATTTCTAAAATATTGTTTACTAGAAAAGAAGTTGGTTTTTGAATAAATACTTAGTGTAAGAAATACAGTTAAACTCAGTTACAACGTCACTGAAAAGATCAGATAATTATTTATGACTCTATAACAAGTTACACTGATAGTGGGCTTGTGTTCTATGGTCAAGTCAAGTGGTTCAGAATACTTTGATGTTATAAGAGAGTTGCAACTACAATAGAGGTGATAATAACCAAGTTCAGCAGTATTTATAGTCCAGCCCCCCTCCCCCTAAACTAAAATCCCGAGTGTGCCACTGTCCATGATCATATCATCTATATATTATTATTTTTTTTTAAATTTAAAAAAAAATTGTGGAATTCCAAAAAAGATCGTCATTTCTGGAGTTTACTTGCTAAGTATTCCTGTTTCTTTTTGTATTTTTTCATATTTTAATTATATTTCTGCTTCAATAGGTCGGGGAGAAAAGTGCCTGTTGAATTCTATTTAATTGTAATAAAAAACTTTTATACATAAAAGTTTTTTCTTTGCTTTGCTAAAGAATAACACTGCTGCTTTTCTTCAACTGCTGCTTTTCTTGGTTTTGAAACAAAAACAATACACATTACATTTTAAATTTTACATATGAATTCCCCAGCACCAAGCTAGAAACCTAGATTTATTGCGAAGATCTCCCTCTGATGAAGCTCGACAATTTGTATAATTATTTTGCTGTATTGTATTTTGTACAGATATGGACTTGCAAGGTTGCTTTTATGGGTTACAAATAACTTTTCATATATGTATATATATATATACATATAAATATATAAAATAAGTGTGTTTTGGATTCAATAAATCAGAATATATTAAACATTAAAGACTAAATTATAAAATAGCTAAAATTTTCATACAATAAAGCTTATGACAATAGATTAGAACCACATTAAAATACAGATGTTTATGATATTTTATTTTCATAAACTATTACATACTATTTCTTTGTTTTACACTCAAAGGCTCGAGTAACATGGGAACCAGGTAATGAAATCAAACATTCTGCTTTGAAGTCCTGCATTAAAAGAATAAAATATTTACTGAATATATTGATTATAATTTCATAGAAATTTATAAGTTTATTGTAAAGTATTAAATTTTATAAAAGCAAAAGGATGTAAAATTTCATGTACTACATAAAAGAAAAAGGGAATTCTTTGTAGTAGTAATTTAGTTTCAACAGTTAGAATTTGGTTTTTTATATCTTTTAGTATCCAACAAAAATTTAAATAAAGAAATTTTTTTACTTACATTTGAATCTCTATAAATGTACAAAAAATAGTTCTTAAGAACAATCCAACGCTTAACCCACTGGTGACTAGATGGGGAAAAACCTGTATGTTCTTTTTGTTTGTAAAGGTAGCCTTCACAATCTCCTTTGCCCAAGTCTTTACAACATATTCTCCTGTTTCCTGAAATTTATATTTGTAGTATAAGATAAAATGAAATTAAACGTTCGGTTGAAAAAGTTCACATAATTTATCTTTCTTGATGACCAATTAAGAATATTTTTATAACTTTCAATAAAATCAGTTATTGTTTCTATTACAGTAGAAGACCCAAAATTCGCCGACCCGAAATCCGCAAGACTCTAAAGTCCGCACTGTCTGTTCAATGTAAACAATGAAATCTGCCCTGCCAGCTGCAAAGTTCAGAAAACTACACTATAACCACAAACCAAATAAGCTATTCCCACTTGAAAAAATATTTTAAGAGTTAATTAAAAACAGAAAGCCAAAAACTAGCCAATTATAAAAATAACAATTATGCACTAAACATGGAGGCCATGCAAATCATAACTACAGATGGTGCTGTAAACGATATGACACATGCGCAAATCGATCCGGGATGGAGCAAAACTTTGAGGAAGAGAGCAGAACAGTCTGGAGACAGCAGAGGCTGAAGAAGGTGGTGGCCGCCACTGAAAGCTGCTACCGTCGGATTTCAATGTTTATTTTAGCTTTTTAATGTTTTAATATTTTAAGAGTTTGTTAGCTCTGATGGTAACATTGATATCCTTGAAATGACTGACAGTGACATAATTAACACTCAATTACAGTCACATGACACAGACTCTGACACAGTAACAACTGAGGATGATCAAAAAGTTGATAAAATAACATTTAGTCATGGTTAGGCTCTGAGAAAGAAATGTCTCAGATTTGCAGAGCAGCAAAGCTGTGTTACAGAACAGGAAATAATGGAAAAAAAAAAAAACTATAATTAGAACATCCCAAAGTCTTAAACTACTATTGAATATACATGTTTAAATAAGTTGTACTATAATCTCATAATTTTGTATATTGTATTATCCCTCTGTATTTTTATATCATGATTCTGATAAAAAGTAACATGATTTGTTTCTCTTTATTGTTGTTTTCTTTCTGGGTGGGGTGGAGGGAAATGGAATAATTTTCCTATTATGATCCAAAATCCACAAAATTCTAAAATCTGCCCAAGGTCTGGAACCAAGCTGTGCAGATTTCAAGTCTTCTTCTGTATTTTTATTATTTATATCAGTATAAGTTAAAGCAGTTATACACATACTTTCCCATTTACAGTTTAAACTTGCATCTTGTTATGTTAAAAAGCTCGAAAAAGAAAAAATCAAATGAGAAGCTGACTGAAAGAGAAATAGTAGAGAAACTTAAGAAATGTCGTGAACAGGTTAGAAAATATAGATAAAATGACAGAAGAAAAAGCTGAGAAAAGGGCAAAGGACCGTGAATATAAAATAAAAAGAGAGAGGCTGATGTTATCAAAAATATAAACCAATTATCAAGTAGAGAGCAGTGGATAAAGCTGAAACAGTGAAAAAAAGACTTGCAACTATAGATTAAGACAAAATATAAAGAAAGATGAAATAGTGAATAAGGCAATACTAGAAAAGAAAAGATCTCCACAGATAGAAAGTGGAAGAAAAGTAGCCAAATGAACTTATATGAGAATGAGAAGAGAAGTTTAATCAATGAAAACTAAACTAAATAAAAAAGACAAAAAGATTGAAACAAAAGGAAACAAGATTATTGCCTCAAAAATCCAGAAAATAGGATCTTACCCCTCAAACAAAAGTAAAGAAAATTATAAGTAGAAAGAGTTTCACCTGCCATTAGAAAAAATTTACTGCTCACCTTTTCTCCAATATCAAGAATGTCAAATGTAAAGAAAAAGATCTGTCAAAAAGGAGGAGGAGAAACGAATGTTCAATCATATTTCCTTTTAAAATTTCAAAAAGCTTTAACAATGAAAAGCCTCCACTTCAAACGTACCTACAAATCACAAAAAAGTAGACTTGGAACTGCAACAAATAGTTCAAAAATGTTTGGAGGAGGACATGAACAGTTGCATGGCACCTGGAGCAAAAGATTGCATTACAAAATCAAAGTAAAATAACAGAAGAGATACTTAAGGAACACAATGCAGAATTTGCATAAAAAGTTTCTTGAAAGCAGTTCTACAACGATCAGCTATTCAATGTTTTGCAGGTTACAACATTTCTGGATACTCAAACCAAAGGTAATCAGCCAGGACACTTGTTTATCCACAAAGCATGCAAATTATGAATTTATGATTACAAAACTAAATTTCCTTCTGCTTCTTAAAGAAATGCAAACAGAAGAATTATACTCAAAGTCAGCTGTGCTGAAAAGAAACTGTAGGAGATGTAAAGACTCTTCTGTAACCTTAATTGGAATTTCATTAAAGGAAGATGATGAGGCATTTTATTACCAGTGGGTAACAAGAAAAGAAAACATAAGAGATAAGAATGGCAAGGACAAAGTAATCAGAATTATAACTAAAGAAAAAATTGTCTGTATGGTTAGAGAGTTATTAAGTAAGGCAAATATTGAAATCGGATTTTTTCTGAAGCAAGTGTATATCATGAGACATCAATTTAATGCTCTCAAGAAAATGAAAGGTTCCCTATATGCAAATGAAGTAATTGTTTAAATAGACTTTATATAAATTACACTTGTGAATTTGGATCCGAGATCCAGAGCATGCACTTTGGTGCTAGTAAGCCACAGGTACATTGCACACAAGTGTATTGTGCTACAACGATACACAGTACTGTGATTATGACTTGTCTAAGGTTCAGCAGTGCATATCCTTTTATTCAATTGTACCCTCTGCGTCAGGACCTAAGTACAATTTGGACACACCTCCAACCTGTGCTAAAGATAATAAAGGAAGATCTACCTAGAGTGGATATCATACATTTTCAAAGTGATGGACCAACCCCACAATATGGGGGGTGGGGGACAAACACAACATTTTTCATCTAACTCATTTTGCTTTTTAGGAGGTCACATGGAATTTCTCAGCAGCTGGGCATGGGAAGGGTGCAACAGATGGGATAGGTGGTGCAATTAAAAATGTGGCTGATCATGCTCTCTGTAGCTTGTGGTTATGATAATCCTAACTCCAGTGAACTGCTTAAGGTGTTGCGAGAAAACGAAGAATTGAAAGTGAATGTATTTGAAATTATGGAGGAAGATATTAAAGAAACATATAAGTTTGTTGAAATTGCATTAGAACCAGTTCCTAACACAATGAAATTACACCAGGTAACTCTGAGTCTTAAAAAACTCAAAGACTTATCACTGCGATTACTCAGTTGCTTCAGCTGCATGGGTGAGAAAATATGCAAACATTTTGCATCAAGTCCTGCCACATTTTCTTGAGAAAAGCCCCTTAAGCAAACAATAAAAAGAATTCTAGAATCTAGTTGTAGGTGATTGGATGGCTGTTATTTATGCCAAGCTGTGGTATCCTAGAAATTATTTAAAAACTCCACTAAAATAATAAATAAAGTGTAAATGTTTTGTTTAGGTTCAGTAAAGGAAATTAAGAATGATGGTTTTGTGCTGACTTTTATGCGTTGCTCAGGAGATAAATATTACTGGCCATCACCTGCTGAAATATTTACATTTCCAGAAAATGAAATTACGCATCATATCTCTGAAACACCAAAACCAATCTCCAGGAGCGATTTCATTATCAAAAAAATTATGATGACATCCTGTTTACTATTTTAAATTCATAGCCACTGAAGATTAATTATTATCATAAAATAAAATAAATGTGTTTATTTAGCTTGGTTTTGACAATCACATAATTTATTCCCTTTTAAATATAATTTATCACTCTGTTATTTTCAAGAAATGAGCTTTTATAATGAAATTCGATTTTTTTAAACAATGGATTTTTTAAAGTAACAATCTCATTATATAAAAAAATTGTAATGAAATAATAATATAACTTTAATAGATGTACTGAATACAAAACATCAGATCTGTAACAACACAAAAAATGAGTGCCCCTCGGAGGGAGTAAATAACTTTCTTGATCTCACCCCTATTGTTTTCCTGCATTCGCACCCAATTAGGAGTTAGAATGTACTAGTACTTTTTTTCTACAAAAAACTTCAGAAATGTGTAAATTCTGCTTTTAAATTGGCACTTTTTTTATAGAATAGCTCAGCTAGCTGTGCAAAATTTGAGTACACGGAACATAGCAAGCGGGCCGCTGCTTCCAGCTCTCATCTTTCTTTTCTTACACTAAGCTGTATAGTCAGGAGTTTACTGTAAAAATTGAAAAATAAACATCCCTCTGTCAAGTGCTAATTCAGTATTTTTACAAATAAGAAAATAGAAATTTCTCAATGAAGTAAAATAGCTATAGACTAGTTTAAAAGTAATACTATGACAAAAACATTTTTGAAAAGTGTTTAAGTTTAAAACTGCATTAATTAACCTAGAGCCAATTTTTTTTCTTTAAATATGCATTATGTTTGATACTTAAAATATGGAAACTATTTGAATTATGCTTCTTTTATCAATACAAATATTAGAATGACTGGTATGACTAAATTTTACTAACAATTTCTGAAGCATTTTGATTTACAAAATAAATGAACATTTTGTAGTCCAAACTTTATTCATGTGGGGACAAGTACCCCTGTACCTTCCTCTGGATTTGTAAACGTATTCACAAAATATTGATGCCACATTTGAAAAGAAAGCAAATTTTTCTCTCTACTTTTTAGATTGTATGAATGAGTCCATTTATTCCAGCATCATCCAGACCTTTCTCAAAAATCTTTTTGTATTTCTTGTCTTTCTCAAGAATGATGGCTAATAGGGTAAAAGTTTTCAAGTGGTCTAGGTAGGGCACAGGTTGTGCACCTCTACCCTGAATCTATGAAACATTAATGTCACTTCCCTAACCAATAAAACATTCTAAAAATAATTCAAAAAATGATTTTCTAAAAAATGTTGTAAGATTAGAGCCAATTATCTATATGTGGGATCTAAGTCGATGGGTGGGGTGCAGTACCGGATTAACAATATAGCAGAAGTAGCACATGCTACGGGCCCCGCGCTTTTGGGGGCCCCACGCCTTTACCTTGAAAGTTTTCTTTCTCCCCCCCTCCATGATCTAGCTTTTTTAACACTTTCCAACAAGGTAGAAAAGTGTATAAGATTTTGGTTTGTCTGTCTGTCTGTCCTTGATCTAACTCGCGTCAATAGGCATCGATTTCTACGAAATTTACATGTTATTCTTATCTACAGTACCATGGACCCTATTGTAAATGATCTATGTAGCATTTATAGTTTTCCTACAGGAGCATTCAGAATATTCCCAATACATTGCGCTCTATAGGAAGTTATTCTTTAAAGCACATCATCCTGCTATATAGTTGCGCTGAACCCTGACTTCAAGATAAAACTTTTTTCGCTATTACTGCAAAAAGATTACAAAGTCAAGGACAAAAAGCCTGATAACTTCTACACCGTTTGTAGAAGTTATTAATTAGGCTTTTTGTCCTTTTGTTAAAAGTCTTTTCCCCTCTCCTCTCTTTTGTTATCATTGGTTCTTTACGATGCTCTTCTTTGCAAATGTTTTACGCCACCAATTTATGCCATACGTGTCTCGTCCCAACGCCATTTAAGGTTTTTCCATGTTCCGATCAATTTGCGCACGAAAAAAATGGGTGTTGCTATTAAAAAATTTCGTCACTGTAACCGTAACTGTGAGAGCTTTATTGTTTTAAATCATCACAATCTGGACCCCATACATTCAAATAACTAAACTTTCATTTCGATTGGTTGAAAGGTTCAGCCTCTAGGGACTCTTATACAGGCCTGCATTATTTAGTCAACTCATTAAATAGGCGAAACTGAATGGGTATAGAGTATTAATATGTGATGTCACTGAAATTTTTTTTAGGTCAACTCGGATATTTAGGGATATAACGTCAAGTTTTCAGCCAATGACCATTCTCAAATGAACGAATGTTTGACCAAAAAAAGTTGGTTGCTAAGGTGTGACGTAGTGATAATGACGTAGGTGAAAGAGCTTTATTCTAAAGTCATCAATAAGGACACACACAAGAGTATTCAACAATGCTGAGGAAGCAAAAACACAGTACTCAGAAAAAAATTCAGGGAGCGTCCAAAAGGTGGGAAAGGCAGAATTTTAAATAAAAGAAAGACAGAAAGAAAGGATCTATCATTATCTTTTTGTTGACTAAAAGCAAAGCTCGGACAAACGGAGGAGGGGGGTATCCAGATCCTTGCACAACCCACCTATAGCGTTTAGAAAATGTATTCCAAACCAATAATGCTACATGTTTGTCTTTATTTGAAGAATGAATCCAGAAATAAACAAAATATTGAAAGAAAACTAAGTGCCAAAACAAAAGAACAGACTCAGTGTGTGATTAGGGAATGCAATTCTGCTTTTGCGGGATTACTATTAATTGGCTATAATTTTCATATTTATGTAAGGTATTGTTTTAATTATGAATTAAGATAAAGTATTAAACATGATAGTGCTTATAAACTTACTTTTTCTCACTTTTCTCTATTAAAATTAATTTTCCTTTGAATGAAATGTCAATCCCGCGGGATCCCGCCATCTCGTGCGGGATTGACATTTCATTCAAATATAAATTAATTTTAATAGAGAAAGTAGGAAAAAGTAAGTTTGTAAGCACTATCAGGTTTAATACTTTACCTTAATTCATAATTAAAACAATACCTTACATAAATATGAAAATTATAGTCATGAAATAGTAATCCCACAAAAGCGGGATTGCATTCCCTAGGTGTGATCAAGGGCGGATTAAAGGGAGGGGTTCGTAGGAGGCGATTGCCCCTCCTGAGAAAAATGAAATTAATGCAAATAATCCCAACTTACTTCTATAAAATGGATATGTATGTGAATCTTCCATCCAAACCTCCACCCACAAAATTGTATTAATCCGTCAGGGGGCTGGATTATTCATTAGGCTGTAGCCTATCTGTCCTGATCATTTCAGGGACTTTTCAGTAACCTAATGAAATTTTTAATGAAGTTGTAATCAAACTTTTCAACATGACTCAATAGAACAGAAATATTTGTGGCTATTTCTGAAGATGTTCTGTGAAAAGCGAGTTGACCTTTTGCATTTCCCGAGAGATGAGATCCATAGGATTAGGATTGTAGGAAAAACCCACCCCATAATAATGATATTCCCCCACGAAACAATAATTTTTATTTAAATATTAGACATAAACTTATTTTGTTTTCCAGTAAATATGAGGATGCTATTTTAATCAGATGTTGGGCAGCCTCTAAGTTCTTTTGTTTTAGAGTAAAGGCGAGTGGCTTTGGCGAAATTCAAAGGTGTACAGGGTAGGGTGTAAGCCATGGCTTTTGGTAGTTGGCTTCCTTTGTTTTTATTTAATTATTTATTTTACATTTTACAATATTTAAACAAAGGCGAATTATTTTTTGGAACAATAATAATGTATAGAATGTAAGTCATTTTTTTATAATTGGGGAATCTACAATTACGGTAAATTATTTTATTAATCATGGAAGTTAACCACGTTAAATATAAAAGAATTGATTTGGGCCGGTCGAAACCACAGGTCAAGGGCACGAATGCCAGTACCTTTGTTCAAATAAAATAATTAGAACTGAGAGGATCTTCGCACAAAGAGAAGACAGTCGGGGTATCCGAGAAGCCATAACCCCATGCAAACTGAAAACAAAGAGAATTTTTGGATACTCTTGATCCACAAAGAAACTCACAAATTACTTGATCACATTTAAGATTATTATATCTTGCAAAAACATTTGAACGTAATACGATAATGAATCTTTTATCCGATTTTTTCATTATTTATTATATAGATTATTCTATTTAGAAAAGATACAATCCTCTTATTAAGATTTTTTAAAACAAAATAATTTATATTACTTTAACGAGGATAAGTTGAAAAGTAATGCACATATGCTTGTAGAACACGAACCAAATGACCTTTAGTGTTCCAAGTGGTATGTGGAAGTAACAATCCCCCTGTACATGCATGTGCAGTTCAAATGCCTTCCTTTTCATGCAGTGTATTTTGAGTAGCAGAGGTATTATTGTGCAAGATCTTGTTGGGTATTTTTCAGACGTTGAATTGCCAGAAACCATAAACTACCCGAAACTACCAAGAACCAACCACGGAGCAGAAATTCCCGGAGTGAATGACTGCTACGTATAAAAGAAGTATGTTGGACTTAAGGGGAGCAACGAACAAGAAGCGAGGTATCGCTGGTGGATGAGTGTCGTGCTGTATGTAGCAAGTAGCTACCTATTTAATTTAATGTTAATTTACAAAATAAATTACTTTTAATTTTACTTAAGTCGGTTTTCTTCTGCTCAAACATTCCATTAGATCTATCTAAATTCAGTTCGATTTCTTATAAATTAACCCATTAAATAAATTAACAAAAGTTAAAAATATGTAACCTATTATTAATAAAGACCGTGCAGATAAGGGAATAAATTTACAAGCATGCATTTTTACATGGGGGAAAAATTGTGTTTAAAGGCACAGTTTAAAATACATATTGTTTTCAGAGGTTCTAAAAATTTTACAGAAACAATTATTATTTTATGAGTGTAAACTTCTCTAGTTATATGTTTGCATATGGGGAAAGGTGGGAAGTGTTAGAAATTCCAAATTTACTATATCCATTAGGGTGGTCCAAAATATTGAAGTTTTGAATTTTCATGTTCTAACCCTCCAAATTTGTTTCAATATATCTAAAAATAATTATGGCAAAATTTAATCACTAACAAACAATATTTAGAAGTAGCTCAAGGAAGCTAAAGTTTCATACTTTGAGGTCATTTTGTTGTTTTTTGCTTTTCTTATTTAGAAAAACATCTCTCATCTCAATATATAAAAATTATTTTAATGTATTTAAAACTTGTTTGTATATATTACACAAAAAATTATATTATTTATAAATCAAGAGTTTGTTTAAAAGTATTTTTAGCACT
The DNA here is from genome assembly GCA_038373885.1 of Cheiracanthium punctorium. Lineage (NCBI taxonomy): Eukaryota > Metazoa > Arthropoda > Arachnida > Araneae > Cheiracanthiidae > Cheiracanthium > Cheiracanthium punctorium. The sequence continues at coordinate 165,160 of JAWZYV010013920.1, forward strand.
TACAGTAGATAATATCTGTTATATCCCAGTAGTCCACTTAACTCTCATAGATGGCGGCACCAGAATTTGAGAACAGTTTTTTTTTTTTTATTATTATTTTTGCTTTCAGTTGGTGGTAATTGTAAATTATTTTTTGGTCTTTAAATTATAATATTTAGTATTTTTAAAGTTACTTTTATTAAGTTTTACTACAACTGTATTTTTAGATTTAACTAACCCATTAATCTGTAACCATGCAACCTTAACTGCAACCATCTGATTTAGGTTTATTTAGTTTTGTTCTTAGTTTTGTTGTTCTGTGTTAGAAACATGGAAACAAGATCTAAAAATGAAGTTTACCTTCTCGGAAATACTCTGAATAAACTTAGCGGTAACAAATTGCCTTCAATAGGTATGTCATTGAAATATTTTCTTCACCACCATATTGAGTTGAAAGCTACAGTGCAAGAAGCATCTAAGGCAACAATAGCAGAGATTGCAAAGTTTTGGGTGAAAGCCAGCATTCCCATGCGGGATCCACAGCATTGTCAAAAAAAAATTAAGAGAAACTGTTTGAAGAATGGAGATTGTTAAAAAAGAACAAAGGACGTAAAACACCGAATCAAAAGACTAAAGAGAGTGTATTCTCTTCAAAATTAAATAATTTATTTGATATTGCCCATGCCAATGCATTTGACATAATAAAAATAGCTGAGGACAGAGATTTCTTGCTAGCTCAGCGGGAAGATGGAAGACGAAGATCCATGATTAGTGTTGATAGAAATCTTTTTCAGAAAGAAAAACTTGCTGATGAAAAAAAAAGCCTTCTGAACAAGAAATTACAGAACATGAAAGATTTGCAGGAAACAGCATTAGATTTTATAAATAACTCAGATGAAGATGAAAATCATACTGAAAAGGCAATAGAATTGTTTGAAGATGACAGAGCAACAACGGGTCCTGGTCCATCAAAAGCTAAAAAAAAAAAACGTTACAACATTATAACACCAGAATTAACAGCAGCTCTAGATAGGACAAAAGTATCTGGCAGAAAAGCTATGTTTGTGGTTGCAGAAACTGCCAAGAGTTTGGGTATCGATGTGAGAGATGTCAGCCTAAGCAGAAGTTCAATTCGCCGACAGAGAATCAGAAGTACTTTTATTCAAACGTTTCCAAGATTTGTGGCAGTTCCTAAATAGAGACAAATTTGAAGCAGGTGTGAAAGATGATAATATTTTATCCCTTGTGCAAGATGTAAAAGATGATATTTTGGAGTTCGCTGCTAGACAAGAATTATCACTTATAACAAGAGATGATTTTCAAGAATTTCTAGAACTTGTTGTTATTTTCCTTGGAGGGATACCTGCCAGAGGGATTAGTTTCAGGCATCCAGGAGCAATGCACCATGCTCGTTGGATGTCTAAGGTGATATATTCTTTGAAGATATATATCTTTAAATCCTAATTCAAACTCAAAAAAAAAGGAAGAATGTGGTCTACGCGATGTCCGTGTTTTTATAGTCAGAGTGTACTTTAAAGCGTGGATGACTGCTTCAGTTACTGAAACCTCGCCATACAATGATTTTCAAATAATGAATAGTTTGTTAGACTATTGTAAGATTCATCAAGGAATTTCAAAAGCTGCATCAGAAAAGTTTGCAAAACATCTGTGGTATTTGTCTGAAGATCTTTCTGCACTGACTCTTTTTGACAGCCAGTTACCTCTTTCGACAAAAAAACTGGTAGTTGAAGCCCTAAAAAATCAAAAAGGCACGAAGAATCCTGAGAAAAGGATAACAGTTTCCCTTGAAACTTTCCATGAAAGGAAGTTTGAGGAATTTGTAACCCAACAGTCTTTCAAGATCTTTAAAGTAATGAATATACCACATGGATTCCTCCAAGTAGACCCTGAACACTGGAACTCTGATTTCGATTACTGCACTCCCTTAAAATGTGTTCAGGCTATAAATGTTGTAAATGATCATGCCGAGAGAGGTATTACTTTGGTAAAAGAATATACTGGACTTCTTATACGAAGCGAACCTAAATTTCAGGTTGTGATGAAAGTTGTCGATGATCATCGAAAAGCCTATCCTGATAGCAGAAAAAAGGACTTGACAAATTGAAATGTACTCAAATTAAAATTTAATCGATTAATTTAATATTAAAATTCTGTCATTTTTGTATCATCAGTATTAACACAATTTTACATGCAACTGTGCAACTTCAACCACCTTGAGCTACCTTTAAATATTATTATTTTTTTTTCATTCAAACTTTTCCAACATTGTTTTCTACTGTAAAGGAACAAATTTAGAGGGTGAGACTGAAAAAAATAAATAAAAAGTTAAAATCGGCCTTTTTTGGACCACCCTAATATCCATGTACATTAGGGTGGATCGAAATTTTTTTTTTTTTTTTAATTGTTAGCCCTATCAGGCATTAAAGCGATATTTTCGGTCTTGTTACTTGCAGCAATAGATTTTGTTAAATCCCCTATCGAGAACTATCGGACTAAACATATAGATGTTAAGTTATTTTTTATACGTGAACTTATTTATAAGGACATTTTTGATATTAAACATATAAGAAGTAAAGAAAATCCCACAGACATATTCACTAAACCTCTTACCAAAAATGAACTAGCAAGTTTCATAATGAAAGTGATGCAAATGTGAATTTTTTCTCCCTCTATCGTATAAAAAAAAATCAAGAAAAATAAAAATTTTGTATAGAGGAGAGGGTATTTTTTTTCACATATCTAGTCTTTTTCCACCCAATAAGGATTAGGATGAGTTACAATTTTTTTTCTGTCGGGTAAGCGATTTAATAGTCCGTCTGAATGTTCTTACTGCCCTACGTTAGATTCATTCCCCGGGATTCGAGTGGCCGGAAAAGCATCTTGCCCAGTGGAAATGTAATCAGCCAGAGAATCTGCAGGAGATAGTGGTCTTCGTAGTGTGGTAGTTCAGGAAGGCCTTGTCGCGGGCATGTTATTTTTAATTTAGTAAGTCCCTCGTTTTGATAAATGGAAATGCCACTAGGTCCCGCTTACCCTTCAAAATTTAAAATATTCAGTGCTTTTTGAAATGTTCATTCATTAAATGTTATACTGAGTGTATATTTGCAAGTGTGTTTATGAATTTTTGAAGTATTTCATAGTGTTGCGTATTAAAAATGTTTTTTTTCATGCATGCATTTAAAAATTTGAGCTCATATCTAGAATTAAGTACCATGGTCATACAAATTTCTGTTTGCACATTGTTTTAAACAGTTTCAATCTTTTTCACTCTTCGCAAATGTGTTTATACATATGATTAATTTGATATTGCACTATGTTAATAAATATTGTGTGAATGTGTGCAGTCAGGGGCCCCTGCATGGTGATGGATGTTTGTATTGTGCATTTGTATATTTATTGATATAGTACCTGTATTGAACTGGTGTTCTTAAAAATTCAAAGGTATTTAATGCAATATATAAATTTTTCACTTGCATCATGAACTGAAATTGAAAAATGAAGAAGTTTTTTTTAACGATCAAGTAGATCGTATTTTTCTAATGGAGGTATTATATATTGGGCGCGGGCGTATTTTGGGCGCGGGCGTCTAGCCCCACATCCCCCTTAACTTAGTTTTCTTCTTAGTACCAGTCCCCTACAATAATTAACCTTTAATTTCTCCACAACATTCCTAAATCCATGTTTTAATTGTTAAAGTTTTGTTTCCTTTTTTTTTTTTTTCTATTCTACAAAAATCGAATTTTTTTTTTGCAAGAATCATGTGTATCTCAGCCGAAGTTTGAAATGTGCTTTTCTACATAGTTATCTATGTGTGCTTATTGTTATTGAAGTGTTACCCCTTTCTTGGGAGGCCTCTCAGGACACAAATAAATTTGACATGCATGACGGATAATCTCAAATCTTATATGTAAATCTTTGGCCTAGTGCCCTGTGAAAATCTCTAAAGCTGTAAAATGTGTTAATTTATATTTCTGAAGTGCCACAATGTGGTGAATCATGTGTGTGCCAAAAATTTAAAATGTCTGTGAAACGCTGAGTGTAGAAGTCGAAACTTATGCCATCTCTTAGTGTCTTAAACTGCAATAGTATATCAATTGGAATAAAATGTTAAATTTTTCTTGCAATAACTTGTGTCTTTCTTGTGTATGCATGTTTCAACCACACCAAGTTCCTTTTCAGCTGAGGCAATTCCGACCGTAACCAGGGGTTCGGGTAAATTAATGTTTGGTGCTTTGCCTTTAACTTTAGAACACAACGCAAATCTTTCAAATTTATTTTTAATGTATATCTAAAATCTTTATGGCAACACGGCATAAATAAAACAACACTATTTGATAACGATGCAGTATCAATTCGTTAGAATATAACCTTTTGTTCAATAACAATTTAAATACGGTATGAGACCATAACGTTAAAGGAACAGAACGACATCTTCATACTGTTATAACGCAATAACCAAATGCCATTCATATTGAAACAATCCGTTACAAAATATAACAAATTGTTCCAATATATTTAAATACGGTATAAGATCTAACCGTTCGAGTAACCTAAAAATTTTGATCCGAATCAGCAGCTTTTTGGACTGAGAGGAGGGTGAATGAAAGGTAAAAGAATTGAGTGGGTTCATCACCCGCATTTGTATTCCGTACGTAAAACACAGGACACATGCAAGGACTGATTTCCAGCAGGGTATTCGGGGCAATCGGCCGGGCCCCCAACAATAAGGGGCCCTCCCTAATAACCCTAGTCTCAGGCAATTATTCAGCGCAAACATCATTTAGGCGTGGTCTATGTAGTGCTTAATATTGTAAAAAAGTAACATGCTGAAGCTTTGTGGGCTTCAGCATGTTACTTTTTTAGAATATTAAAAAATATTTTGTTTAAAGTGTGAATGTCTAGCATTTTGTCTTATTATGCGGCTGTCAATCTATCAGTGTTGAGTTTTGGTCGCTTTTCTACAGATGCAGCGTGAATACGCGTTAGAATCCTTTAAAATGTCCTTCGACCAAGGCACCCCCTATCTTTTGCAGATAGCCCTTGTGTAGCTTTTCCATAATACAATAAAACAACCAAAAAAAAAAAATCTTTTTAAGACAGAACGCTTTTAAACTCTAGTCCTGCCAACTGTTAGCAATAGGAGGTGTGTTAAACAGTAACACTTTTAATTAGTAATAGGTTGGTGCATAATTATCAAAACAATCCCAGCTTTCGATTCAGGGTGGTTTGTCTGTTTCAAACCTGTTGAAATTTGCTTGGAAGATAAGCCAGGAAGAGGTCGACCATCGGATTTTGACGACCAGGCACCTTTTTCAGACTGGAAGGGAACGAAAGCTGGGATTGTTCCACCCGATGGGAGAAGGGAAAAAAGGCCTGATAATTATGCACCAACCTAATAATTTTAAATGTTAAAGTAATCAGTAGTTGTTCTTTCTGCACTTTAAAGGAATGTAAAAATATGACGTACTGATGTTGACTCCGCCCGTGAAAAGGTTAAATAGTAGGTCTGTTAAGGAAGTGGGAGTTAAGGGCTTAGCTAGAGTCCCGTATACTCCTAACACCGACATTTTTAGATCAGATAGTATTAGCATTAATGAGTATGTGTGTATTTTGCAAATCTAAAAGACGGGCATCTGCTTAGTGGGGGACGCTGCCTTGGGCGGAGGTCTTTTTAAGAGATTCAACGCATATTCACGCAACATCTGGCAAAAATCACCCAAATCTTCAGACTGTTAGATAGACAGCCACGCAGTTGGCCCGAAGCCTGGAATTTGATACTTTAGCAATCCACCATGCTCAATGTTTTTTTCACTTGGCCACGGTACGGCATTATAAGCATTTAGATTAATATATCTTGCGAAAATTCCGTTTATTTATACACAACTCTAATGTATGGCTCCTTCCAAAGAAACGACTGTCTGCACTCCTGTTCAAGAAAGTGGAACGAAATTGGGAATCACTGATCTAGTGCTATCAGCAATGTTAATATATTTAAAAAGACATACTGTTTCGTGTGTTTAATGTCATATGTAACTCATTCATCTCATGAACTCCGATTATGTATCAATCATCCATCACTTCTATGTTTTATCTTGTTTTTTGTATGCATTTCTTTTTTGAAGGAAGGGGAGGAATGATGTTGAGTCGAGAAATAGTACTCTCTTTATATGCATGCAAATTATGTCCTCCCCCCCCCCCTTGCAAATGTGAAGGAGGGAGGGAGGGAGGACATAAAAGACCCCCTCAAGAGGGTGACAATTAAAGATCCAATAAAGAATAAAATGGTGGAAAACCGTGAAAGTGTTATGATAAAAAATATATATATTGCTATAACGCAAATGTGATGACTTTTCGGAATATTTTGTCATTTCTCTCATGTGTCAATGATCCTCATCTCCAAATGTATCGCATTTTTACTTTCCGAACCTGTTCTATGTATGGAAGTATTGTAATCCTGAAAATATTCGACTTTTAAGATTTTCATGTATTTATACGTTTTCGGGAATTAATTCATTTATGTTGCTCTTGCGGTAATGTATTTATGTATGTGTGTAATTGTGTACGTGAGCAAACACTATAGCTCCTAAACAGTGCATTTGATTGAGCTGAGATTTTGTATATATATTATAGACTACCCTCGCATGACCCATATTGATTTTCACGTGTACAGGATGTATAGTTTTTTACAAGGCTGTAGAAAGAATTTAATATAGCGGCTTCAGGACGGGAGCTCTTGAAAGTGCGCTAGCGTCTATTGGGAATTTCGGTATTTTGTGTTATGGTAAGCCTACATGAAGGGCATCTACCCACGGTTAGAGGGAGCTTTGGGCAGAGAACTTTTTAAAGGGGTTTTAACGCCTATTTACGTTGTATCTGCATGCACATAAAACCATCTGAAACTCCAGACCCTTCGATTGACACATTATGGTCTATAGACATAAATAATTTAAGGCGTACTAGTGCCTAAATGGTGCATTCCTATAAGTTCAAATTCAGTATATATATCATAGATCTTCGTTTTAAAGCCTGTTTAGAATACTAGATTCTCGTAAATGTAGGATTTACCATTTTTTTTCTTTTACCATGTCTGCAAAAAAGTATTCTTACACATTGCGGTCTATGCACTCTTGTTTCAAGTACATTAGCATTTGAACATTGTATTCGATTGAATTGAATCTAGTTTATGTGAATGCTTGATTAAGATTGAGTTTTCTGAAAGTAGACTGGAGTCATTCCATTCGATTTTTATTTGTGAGTATTTTTTTTTTAGTGGGAGGGAGAGGTAGAAGTAGCACAGTCTGTTCAACTGCATGATGGGCGGGATAGTATTTTGTAAGCAACACTTCTAAGTTTATGATGAGTTAAATTCTCAGTGAAAACGTGAAAAGTGCTAAGAAAACTATACGATGACATGTGGTGCATATGTGATGATAGCGGATTTTCATGCGTTTGTTTTATGAATTCCAATCCTGTTAATCAGATACGCCATATTCTTTTTAATACTTAGCTTTTTTTTTTTTTACATTTCTTTCTTTATTTACTTTCTCGTATGAAGTAAAAGGAAGTACAGTAGAACTCCAATTATCTGAACTCCGACTATCCGAATCACTTTCAGAATTTCAGAAAAAAAAATTAAGACAGAAATTTAGTGCGATTGGCAAAATATGCAATTCTGTCTACGTGCGCTACTGTCCTTTTTCTCCATGAAGCTAGTGTAAGCGCAGCACGAACAATGACTTTCATTTACAGTAAGGTACATACATACTGTACTAATGTACAGCACTTGTAAGTAAGCTTAACATGTAACGTGTTCCCTTTTCATTCAATTAATTAAAAGCTCTTTTCTTTAAAAATATTTTTTTAATCCCATTTTCAACATACATACACACAATAATTAATTAAAATACATACTACACCCATTTTTTGAAAAAATCCAATTATCCAAATTTTTGAATCCTAATATCCGAATAGGGTCCGGTCACAATTCATTCGGATAATTGGAGTTCTACTGTAATGTGATCGCAAAAAATTTCGTTTGCGTATACAGATTTTGACGAAATAACCAATTTTTACTACCTCTAAATTCACTTTTAAGAGTTTTTGCTAGGCATCTCATCGTACGCATGTATGTGTGTTCATATAAATGCATCTACAATCCATTTTGACCGACCACGAGTCCATGTTGATGAGATTTTCCCACCTGTATGTACATTTGTAATTCGCGTATCTCAAAACTATTAGTTGTAGAACGTTGAAATTTTACAGGGTCAACAAAATGGCTTTAAATATATTAAGGTGTATGGATACATTGAGTTCTTTGAAAGTCTGTGATGAAACACTATTTCCGCTATTGTCCAAAATTTCCCTAACTATCTCAAACTTGTCGGCGTCTGGCAAAATATATCCCGATTAAGTGCCAAAAGCAAATCTTTCAAATACAGCCCAACTTGGCGATATCTCAAATGTTTGGCTAGAAATCGCTAAACCATAATATTATTGCAGTATTTTATCTTTTTGAAACAAAGTAAATTTAGATGAAGTGCACAGAAAATACTTTTAATTTTATAAACGCGCAAGGAAATCATGTGGTGTCCACATCAGATTTTTGTCTATGATAGGTAGGTGCAGGGCCGATCCCAGAAGAAAATCTTGGGGGGGGGGGTGAAGAGAGGTAAATTGCCGACTGAAAAAATAGATTTGCCGATTTAGTTCCCAAGTTGGACACCTCCCTATATTGGACCATTTTCCGAGGAACAGAACATGCCCATATCATAGAAACAGCATAAATACCTCTTTAAGCTGTACAGTGGGAGCCGCTAAAGTTCGACTTTCAGAAGATTCACATTATTTACGCATTAATGATCAATCTGGTTTTTACATTAATAAAGTGAATTTGTACATGAATAAATTGCAGAGGTCGTACGTAAAAGGCGGAATTTTTCATAAAAAGGCTTGATTATTATCACTTTGCCAAAAAAAAATCCACATTTTTGTTGGGTAGGGATGGTTACATTCCTGACTCTGTTAAAAGTAAGTAAATTTTCATAACTTTTAATTTAGTCATAAAATATTCTCTCAGGAATGAAGAAAATATTTGCCTATCCATATGCAACCAAACTCCTATCTTCCCAGAGATCGGCAATGGTAAACCTAAAGTTTATTGCTTTTCTCCCCCTCATCCCCCGTTGTTTAGAGAGGGGGAGTACAGTTTCACTTAGAGGACGTTCCCTCATACTCCCCTCCATTGGAAATAAAAATAATTACTGCTTGCTCTGCAATGCTCTTTGAAAGCAGCTACAGAAGCAGAGTTGGGCAAAATACATAAATAAATGTATTTTCGATGCAAAATACAAATTACATTTATTCAAACACAAAAAATTACAAAATACAAAATGCTTTCTAAATTGAAAAAATACAAAATACATGTATTTTCTTAATACGCACAAAATACGAAATACGTCTAAAACTTCAATTAAGTAAAATTTTCTACAGAAACTTCTAGTTTATTTTATTCCAGTGTATTTTAAGATGAACAAACAAATATAATAGTAACTTTTTTTTTTTTACATATACATGAATTTTTCCTGGAATAAATTGCATCTTATAAGGCATGAAAGCAAAATTGTGTGACAAGTATTTATTGAACGTTATTTTTCAGTGATAATGAATGGAATTGAAATATAAAATTAAATATATTTCTAAACGAAGATGAGTTGAATTATATTTCTACTTTAAGATACATTTATAGCCTTACCATCGCACAGTAGTTATGTCACTGAAAATGGTAGACGGCCGAAGAGTGAAGATCCCGGGATCGGGTCCCATCGAGCAGCTGTCGATCTAACAGTCTGGATTTTTGGTAGGTTTTTTCCAGATGTAACGTGAATACGCTTTAGAACCCCTTAGAAAGTTCTCCTACCTAGGCACCCCCTCATCCTTGGCAGATTGCCCTAGTATAGCGTTGCCATAATCACGCAAACACAAGATGCATTCATATATTACTACAAAAGATTATATTACTACAAGATTGTGATGGAGGAGTGGAACAAATCAGCCTTGATGTTTTAAGTAAAGGACTTTCATCTTTGAAATCAAGATGTAATATGATGGTTCAAAGAAAGGGCTATCAGACTGAACACATTAGAAAATAAAATTCTTATATTTATTTCTATATATATCTTTGCAAAATCGTTACAAAAATGTGTGAACACCCTCTGTAGGGTACTTGTGGGAAACCCTGAAAAAAAAATTATTGCGGAATATTACTTAAATGAAATTAATTTACGTTTCACAAATCACCCGTGCATGAAGATTTTCTTAACATTAAACTTTTAAACGCCTCTGTCACATTGCTCAAGAGTTCTTTAGGGGAATAGCAAAAAATATTTAACATGAATGAAAGAAAATACTTTAAAAAAAATTTAACAGGTTTTTTTTTTTTTTTTTTTTTTTTTTTTTTTTTTTTTTTACAATGTTCTATATACGGTTAATGGGTCAAATATTTCAGGCTCTACAAATACTCAAGAGAACACATTAAATTACGATATATGTTTCCGAAATCTCATTCTCTCTTTTCTCTGACCAAAAGTTTAAATTTTAGAATGTCTAAAACTTTAGAGGATTTTGTCGAACTACTTATTAGTTATCAGCATCAGATATTATTAAATTTATACATTTATGCATAACTTGCAACTATCTTTATAAAATAAGAAAATACATGTCAATTTATGAAACTAAACTCTTCAAATAATTTGTTGGATTCAATTAAAATATTCAGATAATTTACTTTGATTTTCGGGTAGAAATTAAACCTTCATAATGTGTGAAAGATTATTTTAGTACGTGTTTTTATACTATCTGTGCAGTTTCTAGGACAACTATAAAATGGAAGATCCATGTCACGTGCTCCGAATACCCAGCCTAAAATAAGATCCTGCGTCCACAACTAAAACGAATAAGTAAATTTTGAGGTAAATATATGTAAATAGTTAACGCAATTTTCTTCCTTCAAATTTCCTTTCTTTTCTTTTTTTCCCTTCCTTCCTGAGACAGCGAGCGCACGCATTTTAAATTAAAATTAGCGAATTTTAAAATCGTGAAAAAAAGAATAAAATATTAAAATTTTTTTTTTTTTTCAAAACAAGCGATAGTAAGTGCGATGCTTCTAGCGTTTTAAAATATTTTTCTAAAGACAAGTTTTAATTATTGCTGCTGATAAAGGAACTCTTATTATACCCTTGCTAGACATCTCAGATATCAATACACGAAATTCATTGCAAAATACTGTACTTCAAAGCGTTGCATGTACCACACACGGATTTCACAATGACACTGGCTGGAGTAATTTATGGGTTACTATCTTCCCGCTTTTTCCATCCCCTCTTTAGAACGGGGGCCATCCTCGTGATATTTTCCGTGAGTCTAGATCTGCAGGGTCACCCACAGATCCTTCTTGAAAAGGGGGTGAAATTGTTGGCGATCTCTTGGCGTGCCGATGTGTGGGAAGTAACCGACAAAACTATCTGTTCTAGCTTGAGTTGGCGGAAATGAGTTTGGGGGGGACCCTCAATGGAGTCTTTACCTTTACTTAAAAAAAGGAAAGGAAGCCATACCAAGAGCACTGTATATAAAACACTTTCCAACACTGTCTTATTTGCGTAAATACTATTGCATACCTACCAACTCTACTGGATTTTGATGGTTTCTCCCGATTTTGCATTAAAATCTCCTGGTTTACTTAAATTTTGAAGCTTTAATAATCGACACATTTATTCCCCACCATTTTTGAAAGATTACCGCTCTCTGGGTCTATTCATTCAATATGGACCAGTATACCATGGTATTTTGGTCCAATAATAAAGATTTGTGCTTATATTGATTACTCATTTGTGAAGGATTCTTGAAAATGTGAGAATTAGATGGCAAGTCGTTTAATTGTATCATTTTTTGAGAAAGTCCCAAAATTTTACTACTTTTTTTTTTGTCTAAAAAGAAGAAATTTTGTAAAATTTCGAACATTTAAGAAAAAAACTTGTAGACGTAAAGAAATGTTGAAGTTTTATTCATTTTATGTTAAAAGAATTCTTCAATTTCTCCGAGCTCTTTTACAAATTCAATTTTTAGTATCACGATCACGACCTTATGTGTGATTGAAATTTCAAACATAAGTTGTTATAAAAAGCAAACTTTTCATTTAAAAACCATAACTGTGTCGTGCCATGTCAAATTATATTTTTAAAAAATTATATAAAGAATAGGTGGCGAAATTTAATGTGTGAAAAGTTTTCGAAGAGTGTTTTGACTTAGTGTGTGACTTAGATAAGTAATTAGGACTTTAAGATTATGATACCACATAAATCTACTGGATTTTCTTATTTAGATGTTGGCAGGAATGCTTTTGTGCAACGAACAGTTAACTGTTCGCTCCCAACATAGCTAAAGACGCGACAATAGAGATTCCTCCCTTCTGTGTCCATCGTTGCTCCCCGGCGCGAGTCTTAGAATGTTTCTGCTCTGGCGACAGCCTTGCACAAGCGCATGACTGGGCCATGCTAGGGCATTCAAAGACCCATGCCAAGAAGCAACGATTTATACAGGAGGGAGGAATTTCTGCCATTTCGTCTTAGCAACGACGGTAGTGAACAGGTTAAAGCCAACAAGAAACTAAAATATTGTGATCTATGAGTATTTTGTGAGACCTGTAGAGGTATCAACTCTACATTCACCCATGCCGATGGACAGAATGCTCTCATAAACCTCAATAATAAATACCAATTTTTTTTGCTTGAAATGATGAACGCTTCTAAAATGCACTCTAAACATTCTCTGCCCATAAGCTGCAATGCATTAGAATTATTTTGTGTGCTCCTGTAAAAGAATTATAAATGGTACCTACATACTTTTCAATATGGTACATGGTATGATAATTTTCATTATTATATAAAAGTTCGATCGATGCATATTTATGGCAGTTAGAGCACGGACAGGCAGACAGACGAAAGTATAAACATTTCAAGTTCTTTGGAAAGTGTTAAAAAATAGAGACTTAAAAAGAATGTGAGGCTTGAAGGGAGGGAAAAAAAAAACTGGAATAAGGAAAGTAATTCTAGCTCGAAAAGTTAATTTTTGCTTTAATTTAAGATAAAATGGAAAATTAAGCATATATTAATTTTGAAGCTCCTAAGGTCGCGACCCCCAGTATTTGTTCTGCCATCTAATCCTATTTTAATGGTGTGATCTATACTCTTGTATTTTATCTCTTATTATAACTTACCCATCATTTTTCTAAAATTAAATTAAATTACAAAAAAATTGGGGTTATTTCTATATGAATAATATGAAAGTAAATCATAATAAAAAGTAGTACAAATATAATCTAGATATATAGTTACCAGATCGGCGATGATCTTTTTCTTGGAGAATGGATTTGACGGAGCTCCAATAGTTTGTATGGAAATTCTCTTTCCATTATAACCGTTATTTTGCTTCTTCTTTTAGTCATTATCGAAACAACTATATATCACATTTTATGCGCTGCACTTTTTGTCGTTTTCTTTTATTTACAACTAGTTTCGTGTTTTTGTTTACAACTGGTTTCAGTCTTCAGTCTTAAATGAACACTACAGCAAACTTTTACTTCATTTTGTTAAATGCTAGAAATTTTTTTTATTTATTAATTTTTACCAAATTGATGTATTAATTATATCTTAAAGCTATAAATGGTTTTCTTCTAATCAAGGTATGCTAAGGCTCCTCCAGGTATATGTTCGATCGACTTTGGCTCGGTTACTGTCCAGTTAACCGAGCTAACAGGAATAGGGGACACATTATTTTCTACTGTACAAGCGAATTTCTTTTTCCTATACATTTCAAAGAAGCAAAGAAAATACATCTATTTCCCAGAAAAGACCGAGCTGGACCAAAGGGTGGCGACAGCCTCTGGCCAGTTACGGCCTCATTGCACTACTTATTACTAATTCATACAGAGTGGTAGTTCATAGTTTTTCTCAGTGCAATATATGAGACTGGAACATTCTCGTTCTCAGTCTTTCTCCCATAGACATGTGCACAGAAGACTCTTAATTAGATTACTATGGACATGTGAAATGACTATTTGTTTTGGGAAAAATGCCGAGACAGGTGTCATGGGACGTATGTGGTGTCAATTGCAGAGAGCTGATAATCCGACTTTCCCTTTTGCGTATCTAGCCACCCAGTGTGCCGAGTGCTCTTTATTCATTCCCTCTTCTTTCTTTTGATTGATGCGAATATGCAAGGAATTTCTCACTCGGTTGTATGTACTGGAAGTAGGACGTCAAAGGGACAAAAGTTAGGAAAAGTGCCGATTAAAAACTCTTGTAAATACTAGAATGAAGAATTTTGGAAGTCCAGAATAGCAATTTTGCCGACTGCATTTTAAGTGGGGGGGTGTCTCACCCCCCCGTGGGATCGGCCCTGGGTAGGTGAACACCGGGAATAGTAAGGGAAGGGGGGAGGGACAAGATGGGGTAGCGGGCAAGAAGGAGTACTGGGTCTCATCGGTCCTACGAACGACCTATCACAGCCGCTCTGGCTCATAATGGCGCGCCATTGTATTGTTTATCAGTCAGCGCTGTCACCGGCTTGTGAGTCTATGCGTTTTTGCCCTACCGCCAAAAACTCTGTTTTTGTCACGTTCGTTGTAATTTTCGTGTTATACATCGCATGTGTTCTGTACCTCAATATTAGTTTTCTAGGACTAACTGAAAGTTATTCTTGTTTATCAATGATTACACCAGCAGAAAAGAACATGTTTGTTTCCATATTTCGATTCAGTTTTTTAAGGTATGCTATTTTATTGAAATAAGCGTGGGCAGGCAAAATGGGATATGGGATACCACATCTTGCCCCTCGAAGAAAATTATGATTTCTCTAAGACAATTTATGATCCTTTAAACTTAACTGAGTTTTATCTTGTTTTAGGATGGTGATAAATTATAAAAGAAAGACAGAGAGGGGGAATTGGAGTGAAAGAGTATGTAAAATACGGTAGATGTGGTAATTAAAGGGAGAATGGCGTATAAATTAGCATCGAAAGCATATTCTGTGCCACAAACGATCCTTGAAAGAAAAGTGAAAGAAGCTCGTGCAGCCCTAGAAGGTTCTGCTGCTCCTACAACTTCGGTGAAAGTTCCTTTAGGCCCAAAAAAGCGAACATTTTCAAAAAATGTGGGATTTGGTTATACGATCAAACAGTTTTTTCCAATATTGATTTTGCTCCTCAATGGCGACAAATATTCCACAAACAGAGAGATTATCCATCACTGAAGCATTGCCACAAACCACTACGTCGGACAACGGAGCAACAGCTCTAAATAGACCACTCGCATGACCATTTTGCTGAAGCTTCAGTTGACCCTGAGACAATAACGGCTGAGACAATACCTGCAAAGATAACTTCAGTTTCGACAGTTGAAGATTCTAAAGTAACTATTGACGAACCGCTGATATGTCACATGCCTGTTGTCATGACACCATCTGAGATTGAAGCAGAGCCTGAGCCAGGATTCTCCACTTGGATGTCCAATATCGAAATAGATCAAAGGCCAACTACTCCACCATCAGTATTTACTGTAGTTAGTCCTTAGCAAGTGATGCCTTATCTTGCAACTCGCAAAATTTCACGCGTGACAAGGTAACGAGGAAAAATGGCTATCGTAACTTCTTCCCCGTATAAAAATGAGTTAGAAGAAAGAATGAAAATAAAGAAACTGGCAGAAGATAACAAAAAGAGAAAAAGAGAGGTAAAAAAACAAAAAAAGAATAAGAAAACCGAATTTTCTAAGAATAAGAAGAAAACCAACAATAATCCTAATTTCTCACCAGAATGTGACAACGAAGAAGATAATATCCCTTGCTTTTACTGCTATGGAAAATACTTGGAATCTAATGAAGGATGCAGCAATGTTCTCTCTGTAGGAAATGGGCATGCTGTAGGTGTGCTGGGATAGATGATGAGGACGACCATGCAGTATTTGTTTGCGAGTTTTGCAACCAAAAATAGAATATGTCTCCCATACCCCATCTTGCCCAATAGGGTACCCCGCCTTACCCTACCTAGAAGGCAAGATGGGGTGTTGGATATTTTTGACAAAATTGGCCATTTTTTTCATTTTCTATTAGTGTAAAATTCCTTAAGTTCCTTATTTCTAAAGATTGATTATGTAAGAGTAATTATAAATAAATAAATATTCAAAATACTTAAAGATGTGGGTTTTATTACGCTCCAAACATTAAGTAGCCCGTCTTGCCCCCCTTCCCCTACATCTTTTGGTGTTCGTCCATACTCACTGAAACACGATTGAACTCAAGGGCGGCTGCAGGATCATTTCCAGATCTCCCAATGATGCACCCAAGATATATAAAATTCATATACAGGATGTTCCTGAATTCATAGGTCAAACTAAAAGAATAAAATGCATATAAAGAAGCATTTTTTGTATAGCAGATTAGCAGTGTGGGGTTAGAAATAAAAAGTGTAGATGGAAATATAGCAAATGCAAAAGAAATGAAAAAGCTCTACAATAAATGCTCATATGTGCTGGTAGTGTCTAGCAAGTGATTGGCGTACCCTTTCGAAGATGCCAGGTGCTCCACGAACGGTTGCAGTGGTTACTAAAATTTTGCAATGAGGCCCTCATCTGTGTCAACTGGAGTCTCATAAACGAGTACCTTGAGGTGTCCCCAAAAGCAAAATTGGATACTTGATTAATCTAATGAATGTCCTGGCCAAGCAACTAGTTTAACTTGTCCAATCAAAGACGGGGTCAAAGATGACAATGGGGTCATTACGCACATTATTTTTGAAATAGGCTTATAGTGCTGAATCTATCTACATTTTTCATTTCCGACCAAACGTAGCAATGCAGAAAAATGCTTCTTTGTATGTATTTAACTACCTTCAGGGACACCCTGTATGCATACCTATAAAAAATTAGACTATTTGGCGTTTGAAGGAAGAAGAATCTTGACTGGAAAATTTAGCATGAATATATGAAATACACATTGTCAAAGTTATTTTGGCGCAGCTGAAAAGTACAAAATCTTAAACTATTAATTTGGCCTAATTAGTAATACCTCAATTTAAGTATACTAATAATTAATTATTTAAATTATATGCAATTTTGATAACATTGTTTCATATTTAAACATACGAATTTCCCCAGAAAAACTGAAGCGAAATGTTTTTTTTCTCAATCATTGATGTATATAGCAATTTTTGGCTTAGGGGTGGGTCCCCGCCATGTCCAGTACTGAAAATGGTAGATGACTGAAATGTGAAAATCAATAGTTCTGATCTGCCGCGTGGGTGTTAATCTAACAGTTTTGAGCCTTGGCCAGTTTTATCTACATGTTACGTGAAAACATGTTAGAACCCTTTAAAAAGTCCTTTGCCCAAGGTAACCTGCTCCTTCCATGAGAGATAACCCATGTGCAGGTTTGCCTTAAGTGCAGTTAGCAATGACATCCACGTATTAAAACTGAGCCCAAGTTTCGAAAATGATGCAGTGATGCCTTCACTTAATATTTGAAAAACCACCATGTCAAAAAACTCAAAATACAAATTTTCATCTAACAGTTTGTGAGTTTAAATCTCTGAAAAATTAACTCTCTAATGCTAAAAAGAAATGTTAAACTTTAAGCGTTAAGTCTTAAAATAATTGCATTTAATCATATTCACAAAAGAGTCTGGATAGTTCGGGTCTCGATTGTTCTAGTTTTCCATACATCTCAGTTAGTGAAAAAATCAGTTTAACTCCCAAACAATGACCAACACATACGAAACAGGCAGTTTTTTTAAATTGCAGGACGAAAATTCAAATACTTGGTGCAACCAGAAGCCCTATCAGAAATCCCTCTCCCAAAGAAAGTGGGTGTATTTTTTCTGTAGATGTTCTCATAGACATTTCTGTGCAGTATTGATACACTGCTTTGGCAATGGTGCGATACTGCTGTTCGGAAACTAGTCAACGTGTGAATGCAAAACAGTTGATTATTGTATTCTGATATAATTAACCTGATCTAATCAGTAATATGATTATATGTAACTACATTTTTCATTTAAATATGTACTCAAATCACAAAAACTGCTTTATTTCCATTTATCTGTTTATTAATTTGATGATTTTGATAATTCGAGACAAGCCCAGCCCCGTCTACCTCGAATATTATCGAGACTATTTCAAAATAGTTTTTCCTAATTGCGGGCACAGGCCGTGACGCATTCAACACTACTACGACCGTAAGTGTTGGTCAATACATTATGAGGGCTCATGTGCATGCGCCAACATTATCCAAAATAAAAATGTGGATGACTTCTCAAAAGTTTCAAATTCATGTACAACTAGCTGGAACCCGTCGAATTCGACGGTCACTTTTTGACTGTAATATTCAAAAATAAATGGGAACGATCAAGAATGTCACCAAGGTCTTGAACAAAACTAACAGGAAAAATCAAAGAGCGACACGGACAGAACATGATCTGTGACAGAAAGTAAACAAAAGGTTTCACGCCAGTTCTTAGCAACTGTACAATGACGATGAAATGATTGAAATCTTTAAAATTTGTTTTTAACTATCTTTATTAAGTAAAAAAAAAAAGAAGAGTAGATATTAAATGACGAATGAGCAAATACAGTTACAAATTCTAATTGAGCATTTCGTTGAAGACGATATTTTGGGTATATAAGTCATCGACCACGAAACATCCAGGTGAATTCTCTTAAATGATCTTGACTGCCACAGCATTCTTTGATCTAACCTTTGAAAGAATGACATACAACATTCCATGAGAAAATAGGGCGCAGAAAGGTAAATGCCAAAAGTATGAAGTAGTTTAAAGGGTGGGCCCGAAAATACCCAGGGTGGGCACAATTTTTGAATTTGCAAACTAAAACAAAACAAAATAATTATTTAACCGCTAAAACAATATTGCCAAAAATCTTTATATTTAATTATCAAGGCAGCCTAAGGAAATACGCTCTAAGGAAAGTAAACAGCAAATACTTAAAAAAAAAAAAAAATCCACGGAACAGGTTAAATGTGGGAATTAAGAATAGTATCTTGAAAATAAACAATAAACTTTGTAATTACTCACAGGGCCTTTTAAAAAGATATAAGTATTTCGGAAGCAACAAAAGGGGGCTTTCTTCATCAGTGACTAATACGCACCATTCAGCAAACAGCAAAGCATAAAAACACAAAATAATTTTTTTTATTTTTATTTTATTTATTTTTTTGCATTTTCGTGCTTTGCTGTCCGTTGTCCGTTGGATGGTACATAATTAGGTACTAATGAAAAAAAAGCACTCTTTTGCTGCTTTTGAAAGGCGTATACCTTTTTTAAAGGTCCTATGAGTTAATAACAAAGTTTATTTATTGATTTTATTGTAGTATTTTTGAGTGTTTTTTCTTCTATAGACTCAATGGACGTTTCAATAAAGCTGTAGACGTCGATTCTTTGCATCATGGAACCTCTTTAAAACAAGCTCCACTGGAATGCTGTTCATGAGTTTATGTTCAAATGCAAGAAGGGGATTACGTAAGCTTTCCTATCAAGCAACATGGATGCACAAAATGAAGTTAAGATTCTTGAAAGAGTGCTAAATGACGCCTAGCAGGTTGCTGTAGATGCTCTTATTGACAAGGCAGAAGCAAGAAGGCAATAAATAGAAGAAAATGCATCTCTGTAATTGAACATAACTGCTGTCATTTCATGCAATGTGGCTGAGATTTTCGACTCTGATATTTTCCTTTGCAAGAAAGTTCGTGCCGCCTTGCTATTTCAGCAGTTACGCCCTCCAAATCGATATAGCATAAATTTGCCAGACACCTGAGGTGCTGCATGTCGAACAAATTGCTGGTCATGGACGTCAGAGCTTTCATACTCTTTAACTCTTTATCTTCTCTGGGCTGAAGCATAAATACCACTCTGCTATTGTTCGGTCAAAGGCATCATAGTGCATTCTTAGTAATTCTTGTTGCAGCATTTCCTTGGATTCCCAGGAACACGTGCGTCCTCTTACAGACTCAGTCATGATGAAATATGTGAAATGGATTGGATCCACACATCTACGTTTTGGAGTAGGAATCTCTTCAGCGTGGCCAGAAGATAGCATTGTCATCGATTTGTATGAGGTGTCAAATTGTTCAACATTTCGATCCTTTTTAATTTCTTCTACAATGCTGGCAACCTTGAATCATCGCTTGTAGCAGGTCAATAGCTTTAGACTGCAGTGCATTATTGACTGCATCTAACAGGGATAGAACCCAGACAGCACAGCAAACTTGCAGCAAGCTTGATTTATCAAGTCAATAAGCTTGAAAATTCCAATCGTCTAAGCTTGAATCAAGTGTTCTAGTTTACAC
This sequence comes from Cheiracanthium punctorium, assembly GCA_038373885.1. Lineage (NCBI taxonomy): Eukaryota > Metazoa > Arthropoda > Arachnida > Araneae > Cheiracanthiidae > Cheiracanthium > Cheiracanthium punctorium. The sequence goes on from JAWZYV010013920.1 coordinate 185,566, forward strand.
TTGCCCAGCTTGCATTAAGCTTGATATTTCAAGCTTAAAAAATTTTCCCAAAAAAAAAATGTTTTTAAATACACGGGGCGCCCGCTGGCTAACGCGCCCAACATAATTTATTTTTCCGCGTATTTTCCCCCTCTACGCTGAAATTTCAATTTAATTTAATCTGTTTCCAACGAGTGTTCGTCGCTGGGATAGAACACGGGCCCTTTGGCTTCGCAGTCGAGCATGCTATCCATTCTGCCACAGTAGCCTTGTGCAGCTATGACTAAAGTTTGAAGTGACTTACCACGCTGTTTTCTCGCCAAATTGATAAGTGGGCGATGTGTTATTTGTTTCTTTTATTTTTCCATGGGATGCATCAGAATTAAAATAATGCATCAAAATAAATTAAATTAAAATCAAAATTAAAATAAAAAAACACGTTTTAAAACTTTCAGTACTGCAACACTCATGAAGCAATACTGCTGGCCAAAATCGAGACAAACGACTAATTTTGAAATCAATTTCGTAGTATAATTGTATTTTATTTTGAAGAATTTCCATATTTGGAAATATAGAATGGGTTTACTCAACACAAATTTTGTGTTAAGTAATCTGAAATGAAAGAAACAGATAGTTAAACGTTACTTCGAAATGCTATATCACAGTTGCTAACATGTATGGAATACAAACACTTTAGTCATTTTTGTAAATATTTCGTAAAATAACAAATAATTGAAAAATTTTGCTAATTTTTAACGCTAAAAATTCTCTTTACAAATGTGGATATTTTCCTACATATTGGTATGCTATATTGATATAGAGCATTTCGAAGAATTAAAAATAAGTTAAAATTAATTTATACAAATGTAAATTTGAATTATTTTCATTGTTCTAACTTCTGAATTTTTTTTTTATCCTTTGTAATTTTATTTTAAAATTACAAAAGTGTAAGATGTAAGATTTTTGGGCTCTAAAATCTGTAGGCCCTGGGCAGTTGCCCCGTTTGCCCTGCCGGTAATATGGCACTGGTAATATAAAATAAAACACATCTTTTACGAACTTTCAGCAAATATTAGGACGCTAGACAATTAATGTCCATTCTCTTTCATAGATGGTGCCATCAACGCTCCTTTAAAAAGGAAAAATCACGCGAGTATCAATTTTCAAGCTTAAAAGCTGTATTTAAACTTGACAATTCAACTTGACTCCTGCAAGCTTGCTGCCAGCTTAGAATGAGTTGAACTGTCAAGCTTGCATTAATGCGTCAAATTCAAAGAAATGTCAAACTTTATTTAAGCTTATGTGCTGTCTGGGAAGGGAATGCCAAAGAGTTCCAAGAAACACAAACCGGGGAGTTCTAATTTGGGAAAGCAGCCCAGTTGCTTCCATTGAAATATCACTACAGTTTGAGTCCGCACACTTCTGAAGAGCCTTGATAAGTTCTGAGAAATTATTTAGTATTATTTGACATTTCAAGCTTGAATCAAGCTTGACATTTCAAGCTTAATTTCAAGCTTAAAAAAGTTTCAAAAAAAAAAAAAAAAAAAAAAATTTTTTTTTAAATACATGGGGCACATGCTGGCTAACGCGCCCCACATAATTCATTTTTCCGCGTATTTTCCACCCTCTATGCTGAAATTTTAATTTAATCTGTTTCCATCGAGTGTTCATCGCTACTGTATAGTGGTAATCTACAGACCATCGTTGAGGCAACAGACGATTCAGTGCTTGCCCCTCATACACATTTGCAACTGATACTTTCTAGTTAATTTATAGAGCAGACATCGAAGAAACTGCATAAATCTTTGTCCCCTGAAATAGCATTTATAACCACTAAGTGCAATTTATGATTGTAGCAATGAATGTAAGGAATTTCTTTCTTGAGTTGACACTTGAGTTTAGCCTGCACACCACCGTATGCTCCAGCCATGACGGCAGCACCATCGTAACATTGAGAGATGATGTTACGATGGTGCTGTTTGGATCCAGTCCCAGTTTATTAAGCTCATCCAGAATTGTTGTACAGACCGCATCTGCATCCAGATAAACTGTAGTAGCAATACTAACTAAATGTTCAAATGGAATTCCTTCCTTTACAGCACAGATGACGATAGACTAAGGTGACCATACGTCCTCGAAATTCGAGGACAGTCCCCAAATATAGATCATTTTTTCATTTTGCCCCCAAAAATGCTTTGTCCCCAAATTTAAAGATTTGTACTTTTTTTCCCTGAAAGTTTCCGATTAGTTTATTTCTTTCAGAAAAAACTTAAGAAATAAGAAAAATAAACCAACTAAAAGTGCCATCTACTCAGAGAAACAACTAAATTCTATCTCTGAAAACGTTTGTTGTCATTGTGTGTGTAGCGTGTACAGACATTCAATAAAGTATCCAACTATGAGCCGAATTTCCCATTTCAGTTTTGTTAATGATTAATCCCTTTTCATGAAGAACCATGCTTGAAATTGATGTACGAAAATTTTCTTGAACTCGAATACTTTTTTTAGAGGGTGTACAAAGTTTCATGGAAAATTATCACAAAATGATCCAATATAAAAAGTAATGTCTTCTGAAAAATACAAATACTATTCCAAGAGTTAAATTTTGAATAAATTGCAATATTTCTACATGATATTCCTTTCATACTTGTTTTAAATAAATATTTATAAATGAATGAAATAATTCCATTAATTTATTAGAAATAAGAATACACAATTGATATAAAGAGCTATTAGATGAGTTCATTTTTAAGTATCGAAGCCGGTCAAAGTCAGTCAAGATTTAAAGTATGGGTATACTGGTATATACCCTCCAAAAAAAGTATTCGAGTAAAAATTTCCTACTTTGGTTTCGTATATTAAAAATTATTTATTATAGAACATGAATTAGGCTATGTATAAATATGTCTTTCCATATTTCTGTCACGTTTTACGTTTTTCAAAAACTCAATTATTATTCGCAAATCTAAAATAGGAAATTTATCTCTTACTCGAGTACTTTTTTTGGAGGGTGTACATGGTAATATGTTGTGTCCTCGAAAATATTTTCTAGTGTCCTCAAGTTTTGTTTAGATTCGAGGACAATGCTTGATTTGTCCCCAAATTACTGTTTAGAAATATGGTCGCCTTACGATAGACACATTTTCAGTCCCACTTCTATCTTTTGTTCCATCCACTTTGATAGGGAAGAATGGAACATCTGCTCCCTGAATTCTCCTCACAATTTCTTCTTGAAAAATTTTCGCCAATACAGAAATAATTTCATTCTGCATTTCCGGAGATTTGTATATAGCATTCTTTGGTATTCTGGTTATGATATCAGCTAGTTTGTTGTCCTTTCTAAGTGTATATTCAAAAAGCTGCGTAAATAAACCTGAAGAAAAGTCATCAAATTCATGAATTCCTTATCACCTCGCAGTGGCATTTCATTAGTAATTTCACTATGTCCAACAGTGAAGAGATGTAATAACAGTTATTATGCAACTGACTATCACTGACAAGAGTGCTCACTTCTTATGATGTTGTTTCCGTATTTGAAGATCTTTCCAGGTACACATAGCAGCAACATGATCACCCAACATTTCATGCAAAGCAAACCACGACCTTTCTCCAAAGCAGACTTCCAATTACGGAATCCTCCTCTATGATACGTGTATTCATCAGTGGAGGCACTGTTGCAGAATTTTCTGCAACGAAAGCAGAACGCTGCATCTCTTTGAACCGAGCATTCCAGCCACGGATGACCGATGTACCACTTTTCTGAGAAGGATCGGAGTTTCAATCCATATAAAGACTGAGGAAATGGTCCTTCAGGTTGAGAAGGCACCTCCTCTCCCAAATCAAATGAAAAATTAGAAGGAGAAACACTAATTAAGAAGATGTAACAGTTGGAACTGATGAGGAAAGAGGATCAATAGCAGCAGATAAAAGGGAAGAAGCACTAGAAACAGTTTTACTTGAGGATGGTGTTGCACTCGTAGTAGCTGCAGCAGAACATGACACAGGTGTGAAATACCTTAGTAAACACATACTGTTTAGTAATTCACCTAACAAAAATTAGATAAATAATTAAAAATACTTATTTAAATCGCGATTGAAATCTAAATTTTGAATTTTGTTTGTAGTTTTATAACATTAATAATTCAGTTAAAGTTGTGAGGTAAAAATACTTTAAATAACTGCTAAATTACATGAAGTTATGTTAAAAGCTTAAGAACCTTTTTATTTCATTCAAACATTATTTTAATCCATTCGCCCACAAACATAAAATGCGATCATTCATATTCTTGTTCTCGTGTATTATAAATGCATTCATGATTTGAAATGCCTACAAAAGTAAAAATAATAGTGGGAGTTAAGCAGTGCTTTACCTGCTTTGCATTTCCGTTAGAGTTTGATCGCATTCTGAATGCACGCGTTATTCGTCTTCAATATGTTTTCATGCTATCCCAGCCCAGAAGCAGGGTGGGCACGGCCCTCGTAGGCCCACCCGTAGTTACGGGCCTGGTATGAAGCGAAAATAGTGAAAAATTTCAGAATTCTGCAAGAAACAAAAAAATCTAATCTGCCAAATGGCGATCACGCGCTCCCTGCTTTATTTGCCTTTTCTCAAGCTACCCTCGATGGTAAAGATCCAGTATCAGACAGAAAACTGAAAAATTAAAGAAATAAAAGATAAATCGCTAACTAAATAAGGAGTTTATAACTGCCGTCAATGTCGTTAACAAACCACAATGTATTTGTATGCAGAAAAGTTTGAAAAAAATCTGAAACACTTTCATATTTTAAATACTCACTAAAGTGCTGTATATTAAAAGCGTATCATAATCCATGTGCCATCCCTATTTTTCTTCCTTGTTTCATTAAATTGAAAAGTTTATCATTATTCATGGCCGTGCCGTATTTTTCTTCCTTGTTCCACAAAACACTTCTTTGGAATCGAAATCTACAGCTGCTAAAACTGTTTTACAATCTTTGCCAAGCATATTCCAACTATACTTCACCATTTTAAATACTGTTCAGTATGAGCATCATAATCCATGAGTGTGCTATATTTGTCTTTCTCGTTGCATAAAACACATTTTTGGAATTAATATCTATATTAAATTGTCCTACTAAAGCTATTTTACAACCATCGCCAGGCATGGTTCGGTTTTTAAGTTTTTTTTTTTTTTTTTTTTCCCAGCAAACTTGGCGATCAATTATCAAAAATCGCAAACCTTGTCAGACTTATTCCCCACCCCCCCCTTCTGCGTTATGTGGCAAACACATTTAAAAAGATTTCCACCGTGACAGTTCATCTCTACAAAACCTGTCTACAAATCATATCGACAGAATCGAGTAGACAAAGTTTGGGCGTGAACGAAATAGCACCCTAGTAAAGCACTAAAATAAAAAAGGCTTTTTATGATAGCAAAATGCATTTAATAAACCACAATGTTATTTCTATGGCGAAAAATTGCACATTTGAAGTTCTGTTATGCCTGATCCCTCCGACTTAAAAATTTTTTCTCTTTAGATGACACATCTACGGACCAAGACCTTTTTTAGACCTCTCAACCAAATTTTTACACATAGCTGTTCTTTCAATTTAGTGGATACCGGACAAACATGTTTCAAATTAATATACAGAAAAAGTTAAGGAAATAAGCAATAAAGCGCCAAAATAAAGAAAGCTTTTATGATTTCCAGATGTATTTAATAAACCACAATGTTATTTCTATGGCGAAAAATTGCACAGTTGCCGTTCCGCCATGTTTGATCTGTTCGACTTTTTCTCTTTTGATCACATATCTACAGGCTAAGGCCTTTTTTAGACACTTTAAAAATTCTCTTACACCTAGCCGTTCTCTAAATTAGTGGATACAGTAAAAACACGTTCCAGATTAACAGATAAGCGATAAAGCATCAAAATATTGAAGGCGTTTTTAGCTGTCAACAATGAGTTTTAATAAACCACAATGTTATTTTTATGGCAAAATATTACCAGTTTTGGCGAGTTATTGCCAAGTTTGTCGTCAAAAAATAAGTCTCCACGACTAAACTCAATTTGGCAATATCTGCTATACTTCGTGAAAATTTGGCCAAAGCCTTTTAATTTAGAATGTGATTAATTTTTATTTATGGTGAAGTAATTCGAAGTCGGTTTTCATTTATTTTTTTTTGAATCGCTCTTATTCTAATCAGAATTTAGAACAACACATTTATTATCACTACACACTGTTGCCACATTTGCCACACAACAATTACAAACGGATGCAATACAAATATTTTTCCAAATAAATCAAACCTTGCGGAGCTAAGGCGATCGTCTGCGTCATCAGTCGTCTGCGTTAATAAACGGCAATGTTATTTCTATGGTGAAAATTTGCACCTTTGCCGTTCCCCCACGCCTAAACCGTTCGACTTTTTCTGATTTTCTCTTTTGATGGCACATCTAGGGGCAGAGACCTTTCTTCAGACACCTCAACTGAGTTTTTACACCCAGCCGTTTTCTCAATTTGATTGTTGAAAGAAAAACATGTTTCAAAATAATATATAGATGGTAGAAAATATAAAGCCATAAACACAGGTCTAAACAGCTAATTTAATGCGACAGTTACACGTAGAATTCAAAATATCACACACACATTCAGGCTATTTTTTTTATCTAACTTAAGTGTAAAACAAATTACTTATATTTTCAGGTTAATTATACTTTTTTCAAACTCCAGGGTGGTGCAAGTGCACCCCCTTTCACCCCCCTCCCGGCTCCATGTTTGAACTAAACAGAAATCACAAAATCATAAAGAGACCATGGTCAGTTCTTTTTACCGTTAATGAGGTGTAAGAGGTTTCTGAGATAGTGAATAAGCGTACTTTTATGATGGTACGTAATAGAGAAAAAACGTAAGTAATGTTAAAAAAAATATCAGTACAAAAAATGTAAGTACTGTAATCTCCACTCCTCCTCTTCTTAATTATTGAATGTTCCAACATACCGAGACAGAATTAATGTGAAATCGTAAAGCTGCCGTATTCAAATTCTGCGCCTAGTTTTATAGAAGCTATGTCAATTTGTACTATTTGATTTATTGTCTTCCGAAGAAATTTTGTACAACAAGCAGTTCGTGCATCATGACCACGATGAGTTTTTAGTCATGAGCATGAGGAAAGCATGATCACATTGTCCCCCTTTAAATATATAATTTCATTTGACAGATGACCGACAATGTAAGAACACATGAAGCCGGGGTTGAGGATATCGGGATATATCATTCCCCGGGTAATTTTAGCATGAGTTAATATTTTTCCATCAAGCCGAATTTAAGTTTATATATGTACGGCCATAGTCGTTGACTCCATGGGGCTTTCGGGGGCTTCAGCCCCCTCAAAAATTTCTTCCAATCTTTCTACTGTCAATTTTTTTTTCTATATTGGTTGAAACTCAAAGAGTGTGGTGCTACTATTTTTCGATAAGACAAAAGCCTGTGGATACGGAGCTTTTTCACAAAGAACTCAAAGGCTTTTGTGAGAAGGGTGAAAATGTGCTTAAGCCCACCGCTTGGAGATTGTCAACAAACTAGCGAGTTGGCGCTTTTCTGTAGAATGTCTCTGGGATTGAAACCTCTTATGCTGTGTTCGGGTCATAATCTATGGGTTCCGTTATTTTGTTTTTTCTCATTTGTCAATGTCCGTGTGACGCAAAAGGCTGCGAGATTCAGCCATAGAGGAAGCGCGTTTGATTTTTATGGTCATTTTCCCAAGATGCACCGTACACAGAAACGTGAACAAATGTCGATTTATGAAAACCAAATATTTCTAAAAACTTAAGTATTTAAAGTAAAAATTACGAACTATTAAAAACAAAAGAGGAAGTGCCTCTCGAAAATATGCTAACGCTGGCCTTTTACGAGACCCAAAAAAACATCAGTGGGTCCGGCCATCGCTTTAAGGGGGCCCCCTCGAAAATATGCTAACACTGGCCTTTTGCGAGACCCCAAAAAACATCAGTGGGTCAGGCTATCGCTTTAGGGGGCCCCCTGGAAAATATGCTAACGCTGGCCCTTTGCTAGACCCCAAAAAAAACATCAGTGGGTCCGGCCATAACTTTAGGGGGCCCCCTCGAAAATATGCTAACGCTGGCCTTTTGCGAGACCCCAAAAATCATCAGTTGTTCCGGCCATCGCTGTAGGGGGCCCCCTCCAAAATATACTAACGCTTTCCCTTTGTGAGACCCAAAAAAAACATCAGTGGGTCTGGCCATCGCTTTAGGGGGGCCCCTGGAAAATATGCTAATGCTGGCCATTTGCTAGACACCAAAAAAACATCAGTGGGTCCAGCCATCGCTGTAGGGGGCCCCCTCAAACATATACTAACGCTGGCCCTTAGCGACACCCAAAAAAACATCAATGGGTCCGGCCATCGCTTTAGGGGGCCCCCTGGAAAATATGCTAACGCTGACCCTTTGCGAGACCCAAAAAACATCAGTGTGTCCGGCCATCGCGGTAGGGAGCTGCACGAAAATATGCAACCACTGGCCCTTTGCTAAACTAAAAACATCAGACTATCATGTAGACCTCAAAAAAAAAAAAAAAAAAAAAAAAAAAAAAAAAAAAAAATTAATTTTCAGTGTATGAAAAAAACGTAAGAAGTTTCACATTTACTCGAATATTTTTTGACAGGGTATACTTATCGTAAGCTGCACTAGTTGCAGCTGCAGCAAATTAGAATAGCTAGATTACAAAATGAGGAAAAATAACAATAACGCATGCGCACAAATGCAAAATAACAGCTTGGTGACGTCATATTGAGCAAGCGAACTCGTTACATTCATCTGTTTACGTCACACAGTAGCTAGAATAACAAATAACAATTACGCATGCGCGAAAATGCAAGATATTTCGAATCTTTCCACAGTTATGATAATATCCAATTTGCAATATTTGGCGCAGTATTGCCCCTCCTAAAAAACTTTGCCAAGCGGTGGGCTAAAGCACATTTTAGCCGTGAGAAGTAATCGTCTCAAATGAATTAGTCAGAAGTAGCAAGAAATATTTCTTGACTTTGCAGATGATTAGCAGATAAAACAGCCATAAAAGGATGACCTTGAGACTGAGGAGGCGACTTTCTTGCAGAGGGTTGTTTTGTTCCTGGAGGGGTCAAGAAAACTGCAAACTTGAGGTGGTCGACAGCTTTCGGTTGAGAAGGAAGAGCAACAGCATTGTAGCTGAGGTGTCATGCTTGCTTCTGGCAGGGTTTGAATTTTGCGCCCCCGCAACACAATGTTTGGAAAGTGCTCCTCACAAGGGTTACGCCCCTAGCAGTGGTATACAGTAAGCCTCCAAAACCCCCGAACACACACTTGAAAGTTACCCGTAGTGAGGGGGCAGGAGGGCGAAGAGACCTTCACACAAGGAATTATTTTTTAAATGAACTTAAATATTTTGTAGTTTTAATTTTCCTTTCGTTTTTTTAAAGAACGTTACGTTGCCTAGCTTTGAAAACTTTGTCGAAAATTTCTCTAGGGTAGTGGGCGTCTTGAGATTGTTTCTTTATGAAAGCAATTTCTTTTTGAAGGAGGTCGTTGTTAGAACACACTTTGAAAGCGCGGTCGATATAGGAACGAATAGCAGCAATTTTATAGTTGAAAGGGGTTTTAGATTTAAAATTTACTATATTAGTATTACAAGTAGGTTTTCGAAAAAAGGTGGTCTCAATGAGATTATTGTTTCTGGTTATGTTCACATCTAAGTAATTGAGGCTATTATTGATTTCTTTTTCGAAGGTAAATTTAATGTTCGGGTCTATGGCATTTAGTTGATTGATCAAATTATTTTCTTCATTATTGTGGGTGGTAAGGATAGCGAAGATATCGTCGACATAGCGAAGCCAAAGTTTGATGGTATTATTGTGTGTCTGTTTAATCTGTTCTTCAAGGATTCTCATTTTCCAGTCGGCAATTATTCCGGATATGGGGGAGCCCATGGGGACTTCTTTTATTTGTTGGTAGAAGTGATTATTATATTGAAAATATGAATTATTTAAAATTAGATTTATTGCACTAGTTAGGGTGTTAATTATGTCTATATCTTTAAAACTACTTTGAATTTATTTGTTAATAATTTGGTTCATTTCCATAATATCTATTGACGGGTATAGATTTACAACATCGAAACTTACCATAATATCGTCTTCATCAAGTTTATAATCGCGGATGTTTTTAATGAAATCGTCGGTGGAAGTTAGAGTGCTGTTAGAGGGGGGTATAATTTCTTGCAGTATATCTTTCATATATTTTTCAAGAGTGTAGGTGGGGCCTTCACATTTGCTCACGATTGGGCGAAGGGAGGGGGGATTTTTATGATCTTTTAATTTAGCGAAAATCCGTGGGGCCAAATTAGCGGTATTGTTATAGTTCGGACCTTTCTGATCCGGCCAGGTACCATTTTTTAATAAAGTTTTTAGTTTATTATTGATTTTCGTGGTGGGGTCTTTGGGAAGATGTAAAACGCCGTATTAAATAATGTTTTATATGTTTTTATTATAGTTATTTTCGATCCCCAATACGTCCCTGGAATAATATAGACCCATTGAAAACTTAATTGACTCCTTTTGGAATCTCAGCTTTAGAAGTTCAAGTAATCTAGCTCATGCACCCGCTATTAGAAAAAAAGGTTTTTCTTCAAGATCATATACACAGGGCCCTTGCTAAAGGGGGAGGTGGGGGTAGGGGGAGTCTACTCCCTAATACTCGCAAAATTCTTATAAACTTGGCAAAATTAGACTCCTAATTGGCAAACTTGGTAAAAAAAAATAAATAAATAAAATAACGAAAACCATAATTCATTTCTGATACGCTTGACAAAATTACGCAAACCCAGTTGGCATAATTAAAAGTTGGTAATATAGTTGATAAAAATATAAATAAGTTGGTAAAAACCGACATTTGACTTGGCAGTTTATTGACATATCTCCCCTCCTTAAATAAAGTCTTAGCAATGGCTTTGTATGTACCCCTTTATATACCCTTATATTATTCAATATACTCCTATCATACCGTTTGACTCGCGACTCCTAGACATGGGCGTCGGCACAAAATTTTCCGATGTGGGGGTGGGGGGAGGACAAAGATTGTTTCAACATATGGTTATCGTATTGGATAAAAGCTAAAAAGCAGAGAAAAAATGGCATATAATAATCTAGGGGGGAGGCAAATGATCCCCTTGGCCTATGCTTCCGAAGCCCTTGTTGTATTGTTTTTGGGGGATAATGTTTTTACAAATCAAATGCAGTAATTTTTATTTTAATTGTCTTAACCTTTAATTATTTATTCTCTAAAGCTTGTAATTAACTTGGAAGTTTAATTTAAATACCTTTTGTCAGGAGATATAATGGTCTGGATGACTCTTCTTCTATAACTCAATAGCTTGTCTTTTTAAATTACTACTAATTACCCTTTTTTTTGTTGGGACTTTTAAATAATGACCTTTTTTTAAATTAATTCTGTCGTTGTTTGCCCTGTCTCCGGAGGTGTAAATTTAATTATCTTGTAAATTCTGTCGATTTTCTGCTGACTGTTAAGTTTCCCTCTCTCTTCAATAGCCTAACTCATTTCTTGCAATATCTCTTGTTCATGTCCGGTTTTTAATTATTTTTACTCTCTTCTAATTCAATTTTTTATTCCAAATTTTACCCAGGGTTGTCTCGGACGATTAGCTATCTCCCGCTAAAATTTTAGGAAATTTAACAACGTTTTTAATGCCTTTTTGATCAATTAAGCCTTTTTTTCCCATTTCAAGATGGCCGTTCTTGCCTGCGTTTCTTCTCGGCCAAGTTCGTTTCTTTCCCGTGTGTAGTAGTCGCTGGCCGCCATTTTCTTCCTTCCCCCGACAATCGAATGTTCTCGAAGTTTCCCGGCTGAGATGGCGTGCTCTGATTGGTCCCCGCGGTCGGCGTCTCGGCGAAGCTCCCCACGCGTGGGGCAGAAAGCGTCATTCTGAGTGCTGTCGTAGTGCGGCTAGGACGTATTCTTGATCGGTTTTTTCATCGCGCATTTTAGGGGCCTAGCTCGGCGTAACAGTCGTCACTTACATCAAGTTCATGATGTGAAGTTTTAGCACGTAGGCCAGAGGGCCAGCTACTCCATTATCACCGTATAAATTTATTCTCTTTTTTTTTGTGCGTAAGCACACAGTGACCCCACCACGTTTGTAACATGTTCGGTTTTTTGGCCGTCTGCCTCTATTTTTGGCCACCTTGCCGATGCGTCTCACTTTTGATGTGAATTGGGCTTAAGGCCCCCACCCCCTTTTTTTTTTTTCGACGAAGATCAATTACCAGTTTCGACGTCCCGTTTCGATCTACTACGCTGTGATCATCTTCCCCAGACCGGGAGCCGCTAGTGCTTCATAGTATGCTCCGTGTGGATTGCGAAATCTCCGACGCCTGATTGTGCCGTCCGGAATCCCTTTCAAGGAGAGACCTAGATGCCGGCTCCGGGAGCCACCAGCGTCCGACCGTCAGTTCCCTGAAACACCGAGACCAGGCCTGCCATTGGATCCGTGGGTGAGATCGATCTGATTTCCTTTTCTCTATCATCCTTATGCTACTATTTCTCCACCATAAGCTGGATCAGCGTCATCATGCTTCAAGCCGTGCTAGAACTATTCTTTCTTTTTTGGAACTTGTAACGTTTAATAGGGGGGGGGATTTAAATCAATAGCTAAATGACTCTTCTCTACAAGTAGTAACCAGTGGTATAACTTCCTGTAATGCCATGTTTAATTTTTTTTGTTAAATGATGATTGTTGATGCTGTGTTATTTTTTTTTTCCTTCCTAGTTAATTTTTGGAGTGTCACAAAATCTGTTTTATATTCTGGTTTGGCCTATGCTAATCTCTGTAATTGTTTGAGTTGTTCTGCACATCAATGTATTTTGCTGCACCCTTTGGTGTAAAAATTGCAAAGTTCCCCTTTTTATTTATTTTGGTAACTATTTAAACTCATCTGTTGGATTGTAAAAGTGGGGTTTCAAGTAACAGTTAAGGATTTTGTGTGGGATTTCATTAGATGCCTTGTGTGGCTTGGGGAAGGTGGGGACTTGTTTGCCCAAATTTTTCTTTTCCTTTTTTTTGATAGGAATAAATTTTTTTTTTTTTATGCTGCAGCAAAGCCTTTTAACTTAAATTTTGGATCCAATGGAGCTACTTTTGTCATGACAATTTTAATTATGCATTTCCCTTTTATTTTTATTTTTTTCAATTTACAAGGGCTAATAATGGGAAATTAAAGCACTCTTATATTTTTGTTTTTTTTTAGCATAACTATCGCGCGCAGTAATACCCCAGCGCTGTGTTTTACTTACTTTTATTTCTAAATACTGATGTCGTGAGGCCACTAGTTGTTTACCCCTGTTATTGTTGAATAAAATTTGTATTTTGGTGATCTGATGCAATGTCTCTGTGTTTATTTTACCTCACTTCTAACACACACTTCAGGCAAGGCTGAGATCATTGGGTTATTTATCTACTTCAACAGTCACAACGCAATGGACAAAATCTTAATTCTGTTTTGGTAGCCTGCTAAATTTGAAAATCTAAATTTTTACCTAGGTAAACTAATTTTCACGGCAGTAGTAGCAAGAATACTACAAATGGTGCCGTGCCCTCTCCTTGCCAATCTTGTGTGTGTTGAATAAGGTGAAATGGATACAGACTATTTTCATTTTTTGATGCATTTACATCTCTCTTTGTAACTGGGGACTGTCTTGAGAAGCTTATTGGGTGGTTAACTTTTATTTTGGGGTGTTTCAATTTTTTCTATATCCCAGTATGGCCCTAGAAGATGGTGCTAGGGCGGCGGCATTGCCAGGTCCAGCTTTTATCGGCATGCTCCCAACGATGTCCGGTAGCAATTGCTCAAAATTCTTCCATTCTCTTGCCTTGGTTCAGCCTTTGGCAGCCTGGAATGATGACCAGGCCATGGCAGTCGCTAAATTGAAAATGGAGGGTGCTGCTCTCCAATTTTACACTTCCACCTTAGAGGCAATTGATGGTCTAACCTTGAAACAATTCAAGGACCGCTTCATGGCACATTTTGCAGAAGCGGGATCCTTGGCCCAGGACATAGAAAAATTAACGTCCTGTAAGCAAAAATTTGGGGAGACAGTGCGTGATTACGCCACTAGGCTGGAAGGAATTGCCCATAAGGCCCTCAAAAATCCCATAAATTCCTCGGACTCTATACCTCAGAGTTTCTCACAGGAAATGCTCCTTTCACAATTCAAAGCGGGTCTTCTCCCAAACATTAAGGCCCAGGTTGTTGTTGTAGCTCCTGGACAACCCCTATGTCCATGTTTGTGTGCTACATGCCAAACATAAGTCCGGGTGGCTCTCACTCAACACTACGAAAAATTATCTTTGACCCCCAATACTTCAATAAAATAATCTAGCTGAAGTAGCAGCTTTAAAGAAAAAAAAAAAAAAAAATCCCCTTCAATATACATTGTTAGCGATCCAGAGTGGGGGGAGGGACACAGGAACATGTACCCCCTGATAATTACAGTGTAGAATATTGACTTCGTTTTTAAATTCAAGTGAATTTATTTACCAGAAATATGAGCCAAATATTTTGTGCCACTTCCAGAATTTTTTCTGAATCCGCCACTGTTAGTATCTACCCTGTTCATTTTAAATTAAATTCAAAATGTGTAAGTTAAAGGCTTATTTGGGAGCGCCCCTTATTGTTGGGGGCCCAGGCAATTGCCCCGAATGTCATGCTGAAAATCAGTCGTTGCATGTATCCTGTGTTTTATGTACGGAACACGAGTCCGGGTGATGAACCCACTCAATACTTTTACCTTTCATTCACCTTTCTCTCAGTCCGAAAAGCCGCTGATTCGGATCAGAAATCTTTTAAGTTATTTGAACCGTTAGATCTTATACCATAGTTAAATATATTGACACCAATTTGCTATAATTTGTAACGAAATGTTCCAATATTATTGCATATAGTTATCTAGCTATAATGGTATGAAAATATCGTTCTCTTCCTTTAACGTTATGGTCTCATACCGTATTCGAAACGTTATTCAGCGAAATGCTATATTCTATAACTAATTGATACTGTATCATTATTAAATAGTTAGGTGAGTTTAACGTTATAAACTAAGGGTTAGCATGAGTAGCCGAATGCATTCTGTTACTTTTTGTTCAGTTTCTGAGTATAACACAAAACGGAATAACGTTATAATAAGTATACCATTGAATAACGTTATTGCAATAATGTATTCATTTGCGTTCTGTAGATTTGTTACGGTACGATAACAAAATACAAAATGTAACGTAACTAATACATAACGAAAATCAAGCAGTTAATTGTACATATAAAAATTGTATAACAAATTATTTTGTTACAAGGCCGATTAAGGTTACATTTTTGTTACGTTAAGTTACGGATCCCTGAAAATAAGGAACATGTGGCGACCATGCTACCTTTTCTGAGTCATTAGACGACCGGCGGATACAAGGTATCTCACCGGACAGAAAAAAGTTCAAAGTGGTCCCGGCGCTCATGCTTATGCAAAATAGGGTGTATCCAAACACCAGGCATGTGCACGGCATGCAATCATCCTATAAAAACTGGGCTCGCGAATGAAGCCGAGCAGTCTTAGCAGCTAGCAGCGTGATAGTTGTGTGTGTCTGTGAAGCAACCTTCCACCCGTCAGCCGTGCTTGTTCCTGGGATAGTGACGTCGTTCCTGCTACCTCAAGCCTTCCGTCTGCCAGCCGTGCTTGTAACTGGGATAGTGACGTCGTTCCTGCTGCCTCGTCGTTGTCATCTGCCGTAGAGTATCAGCAAGAAGTTCCAGCTCAAGGAGATTAGAAGCTGCCCCGACGCCGGCATCTGAGCATAGCAACCCCAACGCTGCTTAAAGTAATTTAAAGAGTTAACCTTGTTATGTTTAGTTATTTCGTTCCGAGGGTTATGTTCTTCAGTTTTAATTAAGCAAAATAAAATTTCTTCGTTTAAAAAAGGACTTGTATCTTTTGGCCACACTATTAGGACAAAACTCAAAGTTAAGTAAATTCCTGCCCCTTATAAAGACCTCCTGAAATATTTGCTTACCTTTTTTTTCTTTCTTAAAAACGTAACTACATAACAGAAGTCCCATTAATATTTAAATAACTTTTGTCCACGTTTAAGCTATTACGCAATCGATCTCAGCGATTACTGTTCCCAATGGCTATTTGTGAACAATAAATATCCCAACTCTTATGTGTATTCAATTTCTGACTTACCTGAATTGTGAAACTCTCCAACTTTAAGGGCCACAATAAAAGGTTAAGATAAAGTTTCAACAACTTAAAGTTAATTAAATAAATTCCCAAAGGCAAGCAGTTTAATTCAAATGCTAAATGAACTTAAAGGAATAACTTTTTGTTAAATTTAAACCTTGCTTTAACCGTGGCTTGCATCAACAATCGTTTAAGACGCACGGCTCTGATCTCCAGTTTGTCAACAGCCGCCATCTTGGACGGGCGTAATGGTTGGTTGACGAAGTGAGTATCGCCCGGAGAAAACTGTTTCAAGCTATTCATCCAATCACTGATGCGCTCCAGAAGCCCGGTAAACGCCATTCAACCGCGCAGCCGGAGAACAACTCAGAAATGAGATGCGCAGTCGGCAGTGACAAATAAAAGGAGGGGCTTTCGCCGCAATCGAAGCAGTTAAGCAGACCGATAGCAGTTCGTGGCAGGTCGACAGCAGTCGAGGCAGTTAGGCTGATCATGGCAGATCGTCGCTGTTAAGCAATTAGACAGTCAGGCTGTATTGACAGTTGACAGACGTTTTGGCGAGCGGTAATGCTCTTTAAGTTCCAGATATGTTATTTTTAGCCAGCTAAACCTGCTTCTATTTAATCTTTAAAATGATAGTACGTTTTTAATCAACATTTAATGCCGCTATTTTTTAACCTGTTTTTAAAGTGAAATAGAAGTTAGAATTTCTGTTTGAAGTGCCGTCATATAGAACTTCGAGTTTCATCGTAATTCTTACATATCTTAAGGATCGGAAGTTTTCCCGGTGGACTTGTTCTCTTCAAGGTAAAGCAGCTTTTGAAATTGAAATCTAAACGGCTTGTGAAGTTTAAATTCATTAAACCATTTTTGCCAGTACTTACGAGTTTTTTCAGACTGTGATATATTCCTGTGCCTAGCTGTGATAAAGCATAGCTGTGATATTTAATAGTTTCTTTTGCAATGAAATCCTGTTCTACAAGTAATTGCTGACTGTGATACATTTCTGTGCCAGGCTGCTATAAATAAAAGTAGATGTCTCTCAAATCAGTTGCTATCCTTGTTTCCATAACACTCTTCACTCATGGCCATCCACTTCTCAACACCAATTTTGTTTCCCGGGTGTTGTCATTCCAAATTTAACCTGGATTGTCGGCACTTGCGGGAACAATAAGGGTTATGGGCTTACGATGTAGAGTGAAAGCCCGTGACTGAAGATTTTGAATGGAAACCCCCAGTGCTGAGATGGAGGGGCAACTGTAATATTTGAAGAAATTCTTTAAAGAGGTTTAAAGCTTACCCTGAAATCTCCGGAAGTCTTCGATGTTTATCCTGAAATTAGAGATGATTCTGAATCTAAGTTCAATTTGAAGTTTAAAGTTGAAATTTTTGACGATTTTGAAGTTTAAAGTCGAAATTTTTGAAGTTTAAAGCTGAAATTTTTGAGGTTTTTGAAGTTTAATGCTGAAATTTTTGATGCTTGTGAAGTTTAAAAATTGAGAGTTTTTTTGAAGTTAACCCTTGGAAATTTTTTTGTCTTTGAAATTTGACATTTTTGAAGTTGAAATTTAGTACATTTCTTTGAAACTTAGAATTTTTGAAAATTTTTGAGAAAGATGGCTAATTCACCAGGGATCTCAACTTTCTACCAAACCGAGAAGTTAAATGCTACAAATTACTCCTCATGGTGTGTTGATATGAAGTTCCTACTCTTGGAGAAAAATTGCTATGAAATTGTGTGCGGTAGGGAGAAAAGCCCGGTGATCAAAGAGGGCGCTGTCACAGAAAAGGATGTGGAGGCATTTAACGTCCGAAAAAGGCTTGCATTATCTATGCTGTACCTCAATGTGCACAGTGATTTCCGACAAATTATCGGTGATTTAGATGACCCGTGTGAAGTTTGGGACCTGTTAAGAAAAAATTTCAAGCCCGACAACCGCAGTCATCACATGCAGATCTTCAGTGAATTGATGCAAAGTAGAATTCAGCCGAATGAGAACGTCAATCTTTTTGCCTCACGGATCCAGAGCTTAGCCAACCAGCTCAAGGACAGCGGAAAATCTCTCGATGAAGTTTTTCTGTCATACCAATTTCTTAGAAATCTGCCGTCAAAATTTGATTCAATTGTCCAAAGTGTTCTACGATGGGACAGTGAAAGATTTGTGTTTAAAGACATCGTCTTGGAAGTTGTGGCTGAAGAGACTCGACTAAACCTCCGTGACTCCGATAGAAAGACGTCAACGAAGGAAGCCTTTAGTGTCCAGGGAAACCAGGCAAGGTGTTTCCGGTGCGGTCGTCTGGGACATTTCCAAAGGAACTGTCGTGTCCGTCCAAGGTCTCCTAGCCGTCCCAGGAACAGATCTTACAGTCCGGGTGCGTGCAGAGTCTCCAAATCAACATCCAGCCCAGCAGAAACCGAGCGGCAAAGGTCCCGAGGTAGACGCCAGAACCCAGGTAACCAGTCGAATAAGAACACTATCCCCAAGACCATTAAAGGTAACAATTTAAGTTTTTTTGTGGCAGAGGCCAATCTAAATTGTAATGTCGACAACCATACGTGGATTTTGGATTCGGCCGCCAGCCACCATTTCTGTAATGATCGCAGCATCTTCTCTAATTTTGTGACTGTTGAGAATGAAAATATGGTGCTCGCTCTGGAGGATCTAGAGTTTCCAATTAATGGAAAAGGGGATGTAAAACTTAAATTCGGTAAAAATGAATGTGTTTTGAAAAATGTCTTTTTCTCTCCAAAATTAAGGAGAAATTTACTATCAGGCCCCATGCTCGATCAGAACGGTTTTAAATTTGTAGGGGGAAATGGAAAGATTAAAGTCTTTAAGAAAAAATTTTTTGTATTTTCTGCTAAACTCGAACGTGGCTTGTACCACGTATACCCCAGTCCCGTTAAGCCAGCTTGTAATGCAATAAGTAAAAATAACCTGAGAGAACTCGAATCATGGCATGCACGTTTCGGTCATGCAGGTGTAGATTTCATCACAAAAACTAGTACTCTAAATGCTGTTAAAGGTTTGCCTAACCTAAAGAAACACCCAGAATTTTCATGTGAACTTTGCAAATTAAATAAACACAGGCGGGTATCATTTAAGTCCGTTAGTGGGAGCAAAGTGAGAGGTCCATTAGATCTAATCTGTTTGGACGTTTGGGGTCCATCAAATGTGGTAGGCAAACGTGGGGAAAGATACTATCTGTCAATTATCGATGAATTCTCTAAATATATGACCATTTATCCTATGAAGGAAAAATCAGACGTTTTTGACATATTTACTAGATATGTTTCCCGTGCCGAAAGATCACTTGGGTTAAAAGTTAAAGCTGTAAAAACCGACAATGGGGGTGAGTTTACCAGTAATTACTTTGAAGACTTTTGCACTGAAAAGGGCATAAATCATGAACACACAAACATTTACACGCCCGAGCAAAATGGATCGGCTGAACGACTCAACCAAACTGTTGTAGATGGAGCCAGGACCATTCTCTCAGAAAGTGGTCTTGAAAAAAGCTTTTGGCCAGAGGCCGTGTTATTCTTTGTTCATGTGTGGAACCGGTTATGCCATTCAGAACAGTCTAAAACCCCTATAGAGTTGTTTAAAGGAATCAAACCTTCAGTAAGACACCTTCGAAAATTCGGATCAAAAGTTTACGTTGGTACTCCTCGACCCTTGAGAGGAAAACTTGACCCGAAAGCCAAAGTAGGCATTTTAGTTGGGTACGCGTTTAGTACCAAAGGGTATAGAATTTGGATCCCGGAGGAGGAAAGGGTGATAGAAACCTGTAACGTGTCATTTCCAAAAGTTTCGGAAAGTGACAGTGGAGCGGTGCTGGCGCCCAAAGATGATTCTAGCTTTTCTCAAATTGGTGAAGAGAGTCGAGAATCGGTCGAAGACGAAAGTCTCCCGAGTTCCTCTCCCACACCCAGTATAGAGTCTGATGAAGAATCTGATGCAGATGAAAGTATGGATGATAGTACAATTAGCTCTCCTACTTTTCGAGATGCGATTTGGGTAAGAACCGCCGTCCCTCGACCGGATGGATCCAGGACAGATATTTACTTTCATGAGGAGGGTCAGAAGCGTAAACTGAAAAGCTTAAACGAAATCCAGAAATACTGCGAACAGAATAATATTAAGTTTGATGATGTAACTAAAAGTATGTTCAGTTTTAAAGGAAAGGATTCCTTCCAAGGTGTCATTAACCCTAAGCCAAGCAACGCGGAAGTTAAAGTTAAAAACAAAAGCTGACTAGTACCTGAAGTCCCTCGTACCTATAAGCAGATGCTCAGGTCCCCACAAATTGAAAAATGGAAAGAGGCCATGGATACAGAGTATCAGAATCTAAGAAATAGAAAAGTTTGGGTTTTAACCAGCCTGCCTCCAGGCAAACAAGTTTTGGGGTGCAGATGGGTATTTAACATTAAAAGAGATGAGAAGGGAAACGTCGCGAGATATAAGGCCCGCTTGGTGGCACAGGGATACAACCAGGTCAAGGGCGAATCCTATGACGAAACCTTTTCTCCCGTTATAAACTTTTCTTTAATTAGGCTGTTTTTTTCTCTGTTCGTGGTCTTGTTAAAATGGAAACATGTGCAGTGCGATGTTGCCTGTGCGTATCTGTATGCAAATTTGGAAGAGGAAGTTTACATGAAACAACCTGAAGGGTACGTAGAGGCTGGTAGGGAAAATTTAGTTTGTCACTTAAAACGCGCTTTATACGGCCTTCACCAAAGCGGTCGTGCTTGGTATTTCGAACTCAAGAATGTTTTGCTAGAAATTGGACTTGGAAAATTCGAATGGTGCAATTGTACTTTCTTCTCTAATAATTCTGCTGTACTTTTAGTCTATGTAGACGACATAGTCATTTTTGGAAGGACTGAAGATGAGATAGGAAAAATTTTAAACAAACTACAAAGCAAATTCGATTTAAAAATTTTGGGAAAAACCAAAAGGTTACTCGGTGTAGAATTTGAAGAGGCTGATAACGGTCTTATAATCCACCAAATTCCCTACATTGACGAAATTTGCAAAAGATTTGATAAATTTAAATTACCAATCTCATCACTCCCAATCACAAAAAGCGTACAGTACAGTAAATTACAATCGCCTCAAACCAACAGTGAACAATATCAAATGCAAATCTACCCATATAGAAGCGTCTTAGGATGCCTATCGTTTCTAGCTAGCCGCACGAGACCCGACATTTCTTACGCCGTAAATATCTTTTCCCAGTTCCAGAGTGACCCGGGCATGGAACATTGGAACGGACTGTTGAAATTACTCGGATACGTAAGAAAGACTAAATCATACAAATTAAAGCTAAAATGTGAAAATATGAATTTAATTGGGTACTCGGATGCAGATTTCGCAGCGAATAGAGACGACAGAATATCCATGGGGGGAGAGTTCATATGTTTAGATAAAGCACCCATAACTTGGCGTACATTTAAGGAGAAGTCAGTTAGTTTATCCACTATGGAAGCTGAATTTCTTGCCATGGTTGAGAATATCAAAGAACTCACCTGGCTAGATAACGTTCTAAAAGAGGGTAATGATTGTGGGTTAATCAAATATAACTCTAAACCTACTCTATTTGTGGATAACCAGGCTACTATTGATTTCCTTAAAAGCCCGATAGAAAATCATAGAACTAAACATATAGATGTTAGATTATTTTTTGTAAGAGATCTGTTTTATAAAGATAAATTTAAAGTAAACTTCATCAGAAGTAAATCTAATATGGCTGACATCTTTACTAAGCCTATCACTCAAAATGAATTGAAAAAGTTTGTTGAGGATGTGTTTGAGATCTAAAGTTTTTGATATTTTTGATCCACCACCATATTTTTGAATTTTGATATTTAATGTTTGATAAAGTATTAATGTATTTTGAAAAGTGTCATTTTTCATTTTGTAAATATGTCATTTAAGCAACTGTTTTTCATGTCATTGAATGAAAGTTTGGTGTGTGAAAATCCTTGGCCAAGGTATGTGTGAATTATGTGTAAGTTATGCGTAAAAAGTATGAGCATAAAGATTGTGTATATTTGAATCATTGGTGATCACCAGGTCATTAATCATTATCATGTCATAATGTTGTTTGAAATTTTTGCACTTATATATCGTATTTTTCTTTTTAACGATTTTTGCACTAATATACTGTGTTTTCTAGTTAATTAAGGTTTTTGGTGGTTGGATCAGTGTTTAAGAGTTTAAACGTTTAAGATTTTCATTGTTTAGAATTGTGCTTAGAATTCAAAGTTTAAGGTATCAAAATTAACATTTAGAATCTTTGTATTTTTGATTAAGTAGAATTTTTGAATCTTTTTAATTGCCGTTCGCGTCGTTCGAGCATGGGACAACCTGATTAGTTAAAATCCTAACTGTGAAACTAAACATATGCAACTGTGTGAAGTATAGTAAATTTTTGTAATGCTTTAGTGAAACCTTTTTGCATGATTAATTTTGAATCTGTTGGAATTACTTGTGGTTTTTAGTAAAAAGGTGTTTTTAAGGTTTAAAAAGGGACTTTATATTTGAAAAGTATTTGAGAACATTGTTTTAAAATTTTCTGATATTACGTAATGTAACTGCAAAAATTAATTTTTGAAACTTTGCCTGCCTTCTTTTTTCTGAATTGTATGGAACATTGTTTTAAAGTTTTCTTGGTACATTGTTTTATTAATCTTTTGAAGCATGTTACTTGCTCGTTACTCGCCTACAGGTATAAATTGATTTGCACATTGTTTTATTGCATTTGTAAATGGTTATGATGTTTGATTGTTATATTCTTCTAAGTGCTGGCAATTGCAGTCCATAAGAGCTGGGAGGAGGGGCTTTTGTTCCCAATGGTTATTTGTGAACAATAAATATCCCAACTCTTATGTGTACTTAATTCTTGACTTACCTGAATTGTGAAACTCTCCAACTCTAAGCGCCACAATAAAAGGTTAAGATAAAATTTCAACAACTTAAAGCTAATTAAATAAACTCCTAAAGCCAAGCAGTTTAATTCAAATGCTAAATAAACTTAATAACTTTTTGTTAAATTTAAACCTCGCTTTAACCGTGGCTTGCGTCAACAATCGTTTAAGACGCACGGCTCCGATCTCCAGTTCGTCAACAGTCGCCATCTTGGACGGGCGTAATGGTTGGTTGGCGAAGTGAGTATCGCCCGGAGAAAACTGTTCATCCAATCGCCGATGCGCTCCCGAAGCCCGGTAAACGCCGTTCAACCGCGCAGCCGGAGAACAACTCAGAAATGAGATGCGCAGTCGGCAGTGACAGATAAAAGGAGGGGCTTTCGCCGTAATCGTGGCAGATAGGCAGATAAGCAGTTAAGCAGACCGATAGCAGGTCGACAGCAGTCGAGGCAGTTAGGCCGATCGTCGCCGTTAAGCAATTAGACAGTCAGGCTGTATTAACAGTTGACCGACGTTTTTGGCGAGCGGTAATGCTCTTTAAGCTCCAGACATGTTATTTTTAGCCAGCTAAACCTGCTTCTATTTAATCTTTAAAATGATAGTACGTTTTTAATCAACATTTAATGCCGATTTTTTTAACCTGTTTTTAAAGTGAAATAGAAGTTAGAATTTCTGTTTGAAGTGCCGTCATATAGAACATCGTGTTTCACCGTAATTTTACATACCTTAAGGATCTGAAGTTTTCCCTGTGGACTTGTTCTTTTCAAGGTAAAGCAGCTTTTGAAATTGAAATCTAAACGGCTTGTAATGTTTAAATTCATTAGACCATTTTTGCCAGTACTTATGAATTTCTTCAGACTGTGATATTTTTCTGTGCCTAACTGTGATAAAGCATAGCTGTGATATTTAATAGTTCTCTTGCAATGAAATCCTGTTCTACAAGTAATTTCTGACTGTGATACATTTCTGTGCCAGACTGCTATAAATAAAAGTAGATGTCTCTCAATTCAGTTGCTATCCTTGTTTCCATAACACTCTTCACTCATGGCCAATCACTTCTCAACACCAATTTTGTTTCCCGGGTGTTGTCATTCCCAAATTTAACCTGGATTGTCGGCACTTGCGGGAACAGAGATTCAGGCGGTTTTATGTGCATGCAGATACAAAGTAAATATGTGTTAGAACCCCTTAAAAAGGTCCCCTCCTCAAGGCCTGCCAAAGTCTCCCTCTCCCGTGGGTAGATGCCCTTCGTGTAGGCTTGACATAACACAAAATACTGAAATACTCAATAGACGCTAGCGCACTTTCAGGAACTCCCGCCCAATGTATTAAATTCTTTTTGCAGCCTTGTAAAAAACTACACATCTTGTACACGCAAAAATTAATATGGATGGTCTATAATATATATACAAAATTTCAGCTCAATCAAATGCACTATTTAAGAGCTATCGTGTTTGCTTACGTACACAAATCCATCACCGCAAAAACAAAATAAATGAATTAATGCCCGAAAACGTGTAAATACATGAAAATCTTAAAAGTCGAATATTTTCATGATTACAACACTTATTAAAAATAAAAATCTTTATTTTCCACTAGTCGTAATACTGTTTAAAAGTTACTTTTAGTAATTCTTAGTTGAAATTTGTGTCATAGAATTTTCTATGACCAAATAAACAGTATTCTATATAATAGCAGTTGTTTAAAGATAATATTTAACCGTAAGGATTTAAAGGTATGTAAATGCATCAGTTAATTTTTATTGAAAGGAAAAGATGTTCATGCAAACATAATATCCAATATTTGTTCATTAGAATATTTAGAAATAAAACAACCATTCAAATATGAGATAATTTCTTGGCTGTATAATAAAAGCAGGTCTGGTTGCACTAACTATTGAAATTAGATTATATCACTGGATTAATAAATAAATACCACAAAATAAAGAAGTACACATTATGGACTGAAAGGAATTATAACTGTGTTATTCATTAACTATTTAAATATTAAACTGAAATGTGCAGGTAGGTTTTTGCAATTAATTTTTCCGTATTTGGATATCTATCTATACCAGTTTTCACAGCGATCAGTTGAACAGCTTTTTTTTGCTGCAGTGGCATCAAGCAATGAATGAAAGTAAGAAGTCGATGTGTTGCAGCAATATCTATTGGCGAGTTTAAGTAATGATGCGCTAGAGCACAATGAAGTAGCTATTTATAGCAAAATGGATAGCACGAAAATATTCTGTGTTCAAGTATCTATCTATATCAATTTTCGTAGAGATAAATTGTCCAGTCATGAAGTTGGTACGTTGCATTGCCATCTAATGGCAAGTTAAAGTAATAATGCACTGCAGTGCCATCTAGTAGTGAGTAACAGCTAAATGAATAGTCAGAATATATTCTCCGTGCTCAAATGTGTAAGCATAAAAATTTTTATGGCGATTGGTCGAATGGTATAGAAGTTGATGAGCTGCAGAGCCATCTTGCAGTAAGTTACAGCAAAATAGATAGTGTAAAAATATTCTACGTCTTCAAATATTCGTGTGTACCAATTTCATCAAAATTGGTTGAATGGTATTTTCATAGCAAGTGGTCGAACAGAATAGAAATCGACATTCTGCAGCATCATCTAGCGGCAAGTTACAGCAAAATGGATAGTGTAAAAATATTCTAAGTCTTCAAATATCCGTGTGTACCAATTTTCATCAAAATCGGTTGAATGGTATTTTCATAGCAAGTGGTCGAATGGAATAGAAATTGACGTTCTGCTGTGCCACCTAGTGGCGAGTTAGAGGAAAATGGATACTGGAAAAATATTTTCCGTGTTCAAATATCCATGTATAACAATTTTCATCAAAATCTGTATTTTCATAGCAAGCGGTCCAACAGAATAGAATTCGATGCTCTGCAGCACTACCTAGCAGCAATTCATGGCAAAACGGATAGTGTAAAAATATTCTCCATGTTCAAATATCCATACCTACCAATTTTCGTCAAGATAGGTCAAACGGTATTTTCATAGCAAGCAGTTGAATAGAATTCGACGTTCTGCAGCGAGCTAGAGGAAAATGGATAGCATAAAAACCTTCTCCGTGACAAAAGATTTAGGTGTACCAAATTTCATGGTGATCAGTCAAATGGCCCCTGGTAGTTTTTCAATGTCATACACACCCACAAACATGCATATATATATATATATATATATATATATATAGAGAGAGAGAGAGAGAGAGATAGATTTATAAATAAAAAAGTTACATTAATATAGTTTCTTAAACTACAAAATAAGACGATAAACATAACCCAGGGTTTAATAAAACCCACCTGGGTTCGGCTGAATATATCACACACACAAAAAGAAATAAAGAAAGAAAGTGCCAATGTATCATGTTTGTTAAATTTTCTTTTTCTATTTTTCTTTTTTTTAAGAAATAACTTTCTAAGTGGAGAATGTGAGTATGGCATGTAGAACCTTCATATATATTAATTTATGACACAAAGGAATAATAATATAGTCAACAATGAACAACATAGTCAAAATCAAAATGAACAAACCTGTAGCCCTTTCTATGAAACACATTGTTCATGGCAAAATCAACGACCTGTGGCATATTATTGTTGCCATATGTCGTAAAAATAATGTTTGCCTGACGCCATGAATGTAGCCACTATATTTTACTTTTCAAGACCTGTGGGATATAGAGATGAGTTCGGGCTCATTTTTTGAAGCCCGAACCCGCCCGAGCCCGAAGACTTTTAATCCGAGCCTGCCCGAGCCCGAGCAATATTATTAAAGTTGGAGCTCGAGCCCGAAATTTCAGCTAAAGACAAATTAAATTAACTATATTAATAGGATACAATAAATTTTGGAGCTTCACACACGTTCTAGTCCCCCGTGCCGCTATTTTTTTTAAAAATAAGTATGTCTATTTATCCCATGAATCACTTTTTAAAATCTGTTTCAAGGAGTATGTTCGACAAAGCAGAAATTTTTCACGAGCCCGAACACAATCGTGAATTACAGAGCCCGAGCCCAAGTCGGGCTCGGGCTTTCGGGTTGAGCCCGTCTCATCTCTAGTGGGATAGCTATCACAGCTTAAAATAGGTGTCAGGAAACAGATTGCAACTTTCCAGCAAGTACGATGTAAGATTGCAAGGAAGAACATTTTTCAACCCCAAAAGCAATTTTTTTTTCAAGGATACCCAGCAGACTATATACAGGAAATGAAATATAGGTTTCATAGAAATATAGTCCACAAAATACACAGAAAGATACCTAGAAAGCAAAATTAACATGTGATACCTTGGTTAACTCAAAAATGCAGATTAATTTTTGAGCACGAAAGGATTTGAAATAAGTGGATAGACTGTCTCAACAAACAAAACCATTAAAATAAATATTGAATTTAATAAATTAAAACATGAGATAAATATTTAAATATAAAAAAGTTTTAGCTCTATTCAGCCTTTCAGAGAAAGTCTGATCTTAATTAATATTACTATCTTTCTACTGACAGACACAATAATTAGTATTTTTACCTTTAAAAGATTTTCTTTTGAAATGATATAGAACACAATATTAAGTGAAAATTTTAACACATAAAAGTATGTGGCATAAAATGTCAAGTCATCAACAAAGAAAAATGTCAAATAAGGTCTAATACTTTGCAACCAAGATGAAGAGTTTCATGTGGGGCTACAAGCTCTTGGAAAGTATCACATGCAGCATAGGACCATAGTGGAGTTCCACCAGCAGGAATGATACCACTAAGTTCACACCGTATACTGTATTCTTCATCTGCAGCAAATGATTCCAGTAATTTTTGTATATTTTTCAATGGAACATCTTCTAGCTCTCCATAATCAACAAACAAAACCTACAATATGATAATGAAATTGTGGAATTGTACATTTTAAACTGAACTATGAGGTCACTTCAGAAGGCATACAGAATTTTGAATAAAATAAAAGAGGAAAGAAAATTATTAATGAAGTTTTTAAAAGTACACTTCCAGTGTTTTCACTAGAGCCCAAGAATCTCACATTAAAATAATATTACTGGAAGAAATTCATGCACCCTACAAATAAGTTTCTAAAAATAAATAAAAATAATAATAATGAAAACAGTTGTAAGTTTTACACACAGTCTAAAAAGTGGATTCTCAAGGACTCCTAAAGTCTGTAAGTAATTGAAAAAACAAAAACAAAGGGCGGGGGTGTGTGTCCCTGAGGACATGGTTGTTCATCAACTGGGTAACTTTTGTTGCATGTAACTGGGACTGACTTGACTTGTAGGTCTAGTTACATGCAATAAAAATAACTAAAAATCATAAATACCCTGATTTTTGGTGTTTACCCGAGGCAAGAGTAAGTACCCATATATAAATACCTTGCCCACTGGGTATTTATCCAACCCAAATCTAATAAATAGGTGAAAAATTCTCATCTATTTTTTTTTCCTTAATGAAAACCCTGACTTCAATAGTGATAGAATTAATTAATCCCTTTCAGATGTTGAGATGATAGTAAACGCTAAAATGTGTATTCAGTTATAGTAATGAGAAAATACCACTGTATTTAACACCAAATAAATGGCAGATGAATAAAATTTTTAATGCATAATTTAAGTAATTCTTAAAATTGATCTTTTGATGGTTTGAGGAAAGGGGAACCAGTACTTTCTCACTTAGCCCAAAATGCAATCCTAAGCAGAGGTGCCCAGTATCTAACAAACCCAACAACAAAGAAAACTGATCTATCTGAAGATGTGTGTGTGTGTGTGGGGGGGGGGGGGGTGGATTGACATAGGATAAATACCTCAACTATACCCCACACCCTAAACCCTAAAAAAGTCTAAGGTAATATCACATATTTTATAAAACACTAAAAATTTTCTTTTTCTTTTCACTAGCCACCAAGATATAGTTGCACCAGTTATAGCAAAACTAAAACACTGGAAATGCATATCAAGAATTACAAGCCTAATCTAAGGAGAGGGATTGTACAATTATTAAATAGGGATGACATAGGTTTAAAATGAGCACGAATTTCCAATTTTTGATCAATTTAAGTAGTGCTAGCTATGAAACTTTAGTATTAAAATTTTCAGATGAGATGTTACAAGCAGGAGTGCAAAAGAGCAGTACCAATTCAGGTATTCAGGCAAAAAATCATAATCTTCTCATAATGATGCTCTCTTTAATTGTGGATTTAAATCAGGATTAACGTTAGGTCTCTCAAATGCATTTTTTTTTTTTCTTTTTTTTTTAAACACATTCTAGAGTGCAGTGAATTGAAATTTTTTTGTGAGCTCCTGTAAGAGAAACTATTGGTGTACACAACATTTTTAGCATATAAGGAAGAAAAGAAATGTGTATTTTAGGTCTGATTTGTTTATTGCACAGGAAAATTTATGAGAGATGCCAAAATGGTATTTTTTGAATGGTCATCTTTTATTCAAACATTGTTACAGCTTACCACAAATGCATGCTTCTAATTCAAATTGAGACTTTTGCCAACTTTTTCAATTTCCTGTAAATCGATAAGCATTTCCCATTAACCCTTTCGCGCTTAACGGGACACATACGTCCCCAGCAAATTCCAAAAAATTCTTTTGGGACAGAAACGCTTCTCTGTCTAATGGGAGACTTTCCCACCAGTCCTGCCAATATTTTTGAAGGTACTTTCATTCACAGAACATAGATGGCACTACCGTACATAATGTAATTCCAGCATTTTTAGCAGCTCATTCCATACTGTTTAGTTTCGTTTATAGTTAATAATATCGTTTTGGAAAATACCGCCTGAAAATTTGAGATTGTGATCCATAAATCTAAAGCCAGAGACGTTACTCACGAAGCGGATTACCTCTAATAAACTGGTAAGTGGCAAAGTTTTACTTTAGTTTTTATTATCGGGACATATGTGTCCCTCTCGTCTTGGTTAGTGGGAATACATTGTCCCAACAGTCCTATGTGATCATTTCTCTTGATATTATATTTTTCGGTTACTTTTGAAATAGTTGCTTATTATTTTTAATTTAGGCACAAATTAATTCAATCTAAAATGACTTGACGCCGGGGGACTTACTGATGAAGAAATAAAAAAAATTTTAGAAGAGTCAGATGACGAAGATATTGATTTGGATGATGAAATAGACGATTCCAATTTTCAAGATTCAGCACACAATATGCAGTACTCATCCGATGCAGACGAGTGTGAAATGGATATCGATCATGATACCATTCCCCAAAATACAAAGAACAGCGATGCTTTGAGTGATACTGATACGGCATCACTTTCATCAGTTCATGAGATACCATCAGCTAATGCTTCAGGCTGCAGACCAATCTTATGGTTTCATGCAGATTCAACTTTCCAACCTCGAATGACAATTCCAGCAGAGCCATCGCCTAGTTTGTTATTCAACTTAAATCGTTCAGCTACCGAATTGGACGTGTTTCTCAAGATATTTCCACGAAGTCTTATGATTTGGATCTCTCAATGCACAAACCAACGACTCGAAAAGTTAGGACAAACAATTCACCCTACAGACCCCTCTGAAATTATGCTTGTCCTTGGATGCGTGCTTGTCATGTCTTACAATAAGGTGCCGAAATTCTCTCATTATTGGTCATCTAATCCTTCTTTGGGAAACTTAGCAATAAAAAATGCTATTTCAAGAGACAGATGTAAAACGTTGTTGTCGAAACTATATTTTGCTGAACCAGAAAAGCCAGAAAATGCAAGTAAAACATATTACATCGATGAGGTTGTTTCGTGCCTGAAACAAACCTTCAAACAGTGCCGAAGCGAAAGCTCATATCAATCTATTGATGAGTCAATGGCGAAATTCAAGGGACGTTCGTCCCTCAAACAATATATGCCGATGAAACCTGTGAAAAGAGGGATAAAAATTTGGCAGCGATAAGATTCAAAAACAGGATATGTATATGACATGAACATTTATTCCGGAAAAGAAACGGGTGAAGTTCAAGGCACACTCGGGGAACGGGTAGTATCAAAGCTAACGGAGACAATCCGAGGAAAAGACGTTACGCCTGCGTTTGACCGATTTTTTAAACAAGCGTGCACCTGATGGAAACCCTGGACTTTCCTGCTGTTGGTACGTGCATCAAGACATGCAAAGATGTTCCTAATTTTGCAACAAAACTAAGCAAAAGGGGTGAGGCTGAGTTTCTCGTAACTAAAAATGGAACAATGTGTGCGAGGTGGCTTGATTCAAAGGAAGTGATGATTCTAAGTAATTGCCACGAAGCTAAATACGCAAAAGTGAATCGCACCATGAAAGATGGAAGCAAAGAAGAATTTGAGTGCCCTGTGGCAATCTAATTCTACAACAAAATCATGGGAGGTGTAGACCTTGCCGACCAAATGGTAAATGTCTATGAATTAGATCGAAAATCTTGCAAGTGGTGGAAAAAAGTATTTTTTCGCCTATTGATGAGTGCAGTGGTCAACTCATGGATTGCGTGCTGCGAACTCAAACATCGAAAAACCCCACTTCTTGATTTCATTGTACCTCTTGCAGAAGCCTTGATGGCGTCCGGAAAGCTCAACGCACAGTATCAACGCCGTAGAGGAACTGGACGCCCATCCAAAACATCCCGAAGCTTACTCAATGTTAGTGACCATCTGCCAGTAACAACAAAAACACGACGGCGGTGCCGTAAATGTGCACAACAAAAGGAATCGTACACTAAAATAATGTGCATGATGTGTAATGTCCCATTGTGCATTGATTGTTTCCAACCATACCATTCATAATTAAATTTTTATGACTAGAAAATCATTGGTTTTCTTTACGAAATTACTCATTGAAGACTACTGGGACACATATGTCCCAGTTGTCAGGACTGATGGGACATATATGTCCCGGTCCTAAATCAGTGTTTAAAATCTTCCTAAAAATATAACATCTTAGTTTTAGCATTCTAATGTGTCCTACTCATAGTTTATGCTACCAAAATTGTTTTGTTGTAAAAAAAAAAAAAAAAAAAAAAAAAAAAACTCGTCGCGAAAGGGTTAAGGTTGCCATTAAAATTGTTTTCCATAAATCATTATGCATAATCTTTTGCAGATTGGCATATTTAGCATTGCAAAATATTTCATCTAGCTGTGGTTGCAAATATCCAAGCAACCCAACTGTTTACTGAAAAGGAAAAGTCT
The DNA here is from genome assembly GCA_038373885.1 of Cheiracanthium punctorium. Classification (NCBI taxonomy): domain Eukaryota; kingdom Metazoa; phylum Arthropoda; class Arachnida; order Araneae; family Cheiracanthiidae; genus Cheiracanthium; species Cheiracanthium punctorium. The sequence continues at coordinate 217,946 of JAWZYV010013920.1, forward strand.
AAATTATCAGTTAAGGAATAAAATACTTATAGAATAAATACATAAGAGTGTAAATACTTATGGAAGTTTAAATACAGTCATAATTACTGAGATTCGACAAATACTGCAGTAATAATTTGGAGATAGCTGTTCCCCAATTTAGTAGAAGGACAGAAAAACAATCTTAAGCAAGGCCTCAACACAATGGTCTATGGGAAAATGTTTTCAATCATTTTTTCTAAATGGCATGAGCAATCACTACCATCTTGTTTCAGTAGCATCTACGTCATGACCTATCACTGTACCAAAGTTTGACACGATCACATGCGTGGTCCCAGAAGAGTTCGCAAACATAAGTCACAAAATTCAATCATTCCAATTGTGATTATTCCTTAACGGTATGATTGATCACTACCATTTTGCTTTTGTACCCTCTACGGCATGGCATTGGCACTATCATTGTGCAAAACTTGGTAAATATCAAATGACTGGTCTCTGAGGAATTAGTGAACAAATGGAAAATTTCTTTTCAGTGATTATTCCTCAATGATACGACAGATCACTACATCTTGCTTCATAAACCATCTGTGTTGGTTGGCTATCATTGTGCCAAATTTGGTCAAGATCGCATGAGAGGTCTTAGAGAAGCAAGTTTACAAAGTCACAAGATTCAATCATAAAGCTTCGCTTCACCTTCAAACTATACTCAGCAATGATACATTAATTTACACTTCATAGACATTAATATCCCAGATAAAACTTACTTTAACATTATTTTCATCAATTTTTGATAAAACAGTTCCTCGACACCATTGCTTTTTTACATTACTATACACAGCATATGATCTTCCTACACTGCAATCTTCAATTGTACTTTCAGAGTCTTTATACGTCTTCTGCATTTCACTCACAAGACTATGTTAAAAAAAAAAAAGTATTAAATAACTAAAAAGTAGGGTTGTTGATTTTTTAATTTAAATCATGATTTGTTTGATTTTAATGATTTAAAAAAAAAAACTGCATATATATACAAGATACATATTTATTTGACATTTGTATATAAGACCATAAAACATTCATTATAAAAATTAACAGCATTATGCTGATTTTTTTAAAAAGTAAATTAAAAAATATTTGTAAACCAAATATGAAATATAAATTATTTTTGAAATATATAGGGGTTGATCCAAATTTATATTTCAAGGCTCCCATTTTTGTAAAAAAGTCATTTTTTTCTTTCATTCACCAAGAATTCTTAAAATAATTTACAAAACAAATTAAAATATATGATGAAATGCCAATTAAAGGTTATTTTAATAGACTGTAATTTTGTGAGGGGTCCATTTAAACTGATTGTAATTTTGTGAAGAGGCCCTAAAACGAAGCCAAATTTTGCCTGCATTGATCCCTGATAAGATAATTGTATTTAGGAAAAGGAACAATATGATGAAAATTAAATTTATTAACTGTAGATATACTGTTAGGATGTTTGAAAATTTTAAATTCAGCTGTTCTTCATTGTTTCATTACAAGCACAAGTTTTAAAGTTTTCTCTACCATTAATTTGTTACATAATTTTGAAAAAATTCTCTTTATTTTTTAGTTGATAATTTAGCTATAATTAACATCTCAGTGGCAGAAAGTTTTGTAGCTGTCTGCGACAAGCTTTCAGAGTTTCATAATCAGTCTGCATAATTTTGCGTGTAATTTTAATGGATAATTCATAAATAAAACCAGCAATTTTTAACCACTGCTGTTAAATAGTGTTGACTCTAGAGAAAAAAAAAGTCCACCGGGTAAAAATTAAAAAAGGACAGCCTGTTTTCAAAAAGAGTACTTGAGTTCCCTGAAAAAGTATGGGTAGATAGCATATTACAGAAAACTGGTTTGAAACAACCTGAAAAGGACTAGGGCTTATCCCCAAAACTTGTAGGGTTGTAATGTGTGTTTTGACTTACGGTGCATAGTTAGTTTTTTTTTTTCTTTTTTCAGAGTCATATACAAACTTTGTATTGCATCCAACTGTTGGATGTACACCATTTAAAATCAAGTTACTGAAATGTATTTGTTCTTCCTCTTACACACACATGGGCACCGGCAGCATAGGGCAAGGGGGGGGGGGGCACTTGTCCCCTGGATTATTGTATTCAGTGTTTTCCCTTGCTTTTTTGTTCTTTTCCACATGGTAACCATACATTGAAGTAGTCTTCGTGCCCCCCCCCCCCCGCACGAAATATTCTGGCGATGCCCATGTACACACACACTCTTCTAGTTTGATGTTTGCTTATTCATGAAAAATGAATAAGTTTTTAAAAAAGCACTATTCTTTTATTCTTAAAATATATCAATAAAAGTTATTATTATATATAAGATATGTAAGTTTTAGCATAAATATAAATCAAAAACATTTTAACTCACAGAATTTGCAAAATGTAAGAAACAATGTTTAAAATAATTTAAATAGTTTTAATTTCTTTTTGTGGCATGCTAACAAAGTCTCTTTAAGGAAATAGTTTACCATTTCAGCATTTTTTTAAAACTATAGTACAAATGATGAACTGGATGCATTTCAATGTTCAACTAATAGTACATTTTGAAAAAATAATTTTTTTTTAACTGCACATTTAAGTAAAAATTTTTAAAAAATCTCTCTACTTAAAAAAAAAAAATTAAGATTTTTGTCCAATTAGAAAAAAAGGATTTTCAAAAATATATTACACAAGGCTGTGCATGGATTTTCAGATACATCTAATATTACGTCTAATATAGTTTTTGTGCTGATATACGATACAGTGTAAAACAATAAAATGTAACATATCTTCATATAATTTCTGTAAAATACAAAAGAAAAAAACTGAAGGCTAATTCCATGCACAGATTTATCAGATAAGAACTGTAATAAAGCACATGTACAAAAAAATTTTTAAATCTTTATCTCAACTAAAAAAAGAAAAAAAAAAGAGCCTTAGCATGTTTAAAACATGTAATTGAAGAAAATATGAACATGGAGAAAAGGCCATCTAAAAAGTTCGTTTGCCAATGAAATTGCACTGAGTGTAGGAACTAAAGTTGCAGTATCTCGTGACATTATTGGCATATGACTAAAAATAAGGTGTCAAATTTTCATAATTTAGCAAGCAGAAAGAAAATCGATTCTTTGACCTTTGGTGTAAACTGTTCCCTTAAAAGCAATAAATCATCTTTCTTAAACATCTTTCTAATTTCGTAATGTAAAAAAAAGTATATTAAAATGTATGAATTACAAATTTTATTTTAAGCAGCAAGTTTTGTAACTAGCTGATTAAAATAAATAACATTCTGTTACAGAAAGTATTTGAACAATTTCATAAGAAAAAAAACTTCCGGAATTATTTATAAAAAAATTGTTCTTTTTTAGTTTTTGAAAGCAAAATAAGCTTAAATTGATAATAGTTTATTCTAAGAATAACCTAACTGTTAGACTATGACAATTTGTTTTCTGAAAGCTTACTTTCCCAGAATTACTTTACCTTTGCTTTAATTTTTTTTTTTTCTTCATTTAGTAAAATGGTGAAAATTTTCAAAATTTCAGAAGATATATGATTTGTATATTTAGAATACCAAATCTTATCAATAGTCTGAATTACCTAATTCTGAAAGTACTCCACTTTTTTTTTTATAAGCAAAAGAGTGGCGTAATAAGAGAAGGGGGGGTGGCGGTCTGCAAAGGCAGCAAGATAAAGACAAAGATAAGCGACCAGAGAATATTGACAATTAAGGCCAGCGCAGACTCTAGTGCGATTGCCGTACGCTGCAGGATGAGGCATGAGGGGAGTTTTTTAAGGGTCAATTTGCACGTGCACGCTTTGTAAAAGGGGGGGAGCAGTGCAGGGTCGAAAATTTATAGGCTTTTTAATGATCCGTCGAGATTTGCCAACAAAGGATAACTAGTGAAACCACAAAAGCACGCCAAACATACAATGGGGATATTTTTCTCAGCAATCCATCTTGGAGATACGAAAAAATACATTGTGTACCCATTGTAGCATACGGAAACGCGCTGAAGTCTGCTCTGGCCTTAAGTAGAATGTGGCAGAAAACGGAATGACTGCACCGGGCGCAAATAACCCCAGCTACACCGATGAAGCAAAATGTCACTAATATGCTTAATTTTGGCAAAATATAATATATTTCAAGTGCTGTATTTGCAAAATGTCTCAAATCGCCCAATTTTCAGATCAATTTCTGGAAGTCCCACTTAATTTCAGAATCGTACAACGTAGTTTTGCTACGACACTTTTTATATCATTCGTAGTTATTTATGGTTAGTAAATATCTGTAATAATTATGAATAATGTGTAATAAGAAAGCCGGTTAAATAGAGTAAAGCGTTCAGGAAAAAAAAAGAGAGAAAAAACTTTCAAGTGTGCAAAACAATTAAAACAGAGAAGAGGAATAACTATACAGCTGGCGATGAACACTAGAATATTGAATTTTTCAACTATATTTTCTTCCCTCTTCCCTCATTTCCTAGGCGAAATACGCACGACGGCGATCGAGTTCTCACTTGAGTCAGCAAAAACAAAACATTGCAGAAGGTACACTTTCAGGTTACTCAGCCCTTCAAAGATAATGGAAAATGCAATAATAATACCGATCTGAAAAAATAGAACATTTGTAAAAGGCATTTTAACGAGTAATATTTGTGAGAAAGGTCCGATTTAGAAGGTAATTTTGTAGAAGAGCCGTTTTCAATCAGTCATTCCTATTTTTATGATGGGGTTATTGTATTTAATTGTATTTATCTGAAGGGGCCGTTTTAATAAATGCATTTTTGCGATAGGGTGCAAAACGAATCCAAAATGCTGCATGGGAAATAAAAAATGATTATCGTTGGCAAATAAAAATGTGAAACCAGGAGGGCGCAGAGGTGTGTAAAAGCTAGATTTGGCCGTTCCTTTTCGCGCGTTTTTTGCGTTAGTGACGTCATCGCAGAGCGGAGACAGCGTAACGAGCCGCGGCAAAATGTTCCCGAAAGTTGCAGACAGTTAAAAATAATTTTTTTTTACGGCAGGAATTAAAAACTTTTTTTTAAAAAAATATGCCGACAAAAACTGTCCGCAAGCAGATTTCTGTGTCCGCGACATTGTCGCCGTGTTTCTGCTACGGGGATTAACATACATACTAGGGGGTCCTTAAAAGGTGGTAACATGCTTTAACTCTTAATCTATTAGAGATAAGAGGGCAATGTAAATTGAAAAAAAATGTTCAAAATAAGGTAGGTAAAAAGATTATGCGAAAGAAAAATTCCTCTGATTAACTTTCAAAAAGTTACACTTTTTAAATTTGTATACGATCCCAAAATGACACAAAAAATTCTCAATTAGTAAAAATGTGTCCCATACATTAATTAGGTGGAGTGAAAATTTCCAGCTTTTTATAAAACGTCTCAGAGATATCTTTAAACAAAGATGATCTGAGGGTATAAAAGATTTTGATTGTAAACGTGCATTACTATGCAAAAAATTGTTTTCTTTCTTTATTTCTGTAGGACCCCCGAAACGCAATCTTTCAACATGATTTTTTTTCCTTCCAGAGCCATCAAAAAGTGGTTTAAATTAGTGTATGTTTCTCTTTATATCTTTCACACTTTTTACTAACTGCAAACTTTGTTGCGTGTGGGCATATAAAAAATTTAAAAAGTGTAATCCTTTGAAAATTAACAAGACTATTTCTTTCTCAACGTAGTCTTTTAAATTATTTCGAATATTTCTTTAACTGACATTGCACACGTATCTAAGACATAAAGAATTAAAGTGTGTTACCACCTTTCTAAGACACACCGCATAAATTTCATTTCATTTTCACTAATTATATCCCCATTATTATATCATATTAATACTAATTGTAACTTGATATTACTACGTTCTTTCTTTTGTGAATACTATCCTTTTGGAATATTTATTTCATTTTATAAAAAAGGTGTATCTCATACTTTGCATCTTATTGTGTTTCTCATTTGAGATTTATTTAAAATACGATTTGCTTGTATTCTCAAAAATAGAGATATTGAAAGTACTCTAGTTACATTAATTTGGTGAAATATTTTTTTTATGTTTTGTGTAGGGGAGTCTGGGGTCCATTGAAAGTGAATATGCATTTGTAATAACATTTTCTACAGCATTTCCTTAAGCTAGCATGCAACAGAAAATGATATGTAATAAGTTACATAATTGAGGGACAATACTTAGAGAACAAAAACCTAACAGAACAACCTTTTACTTCAAAGAAACAAAAACACATTATTCATCATGTCATAAAGACATTTTAACCCATTTCTTTCCAGTTTCAGTTCTTGAATTATTACAGGATACTATACTATACTACTCAGTCATCATACTAGTTCATGCATTAAATAGAAAATGTTAGAATTGATCCGTGTAACTTTTAACTGTCCAGTATCTCCTTTATTCTTTTTTAGAATATACATAGTTGAATTTAGTCAATGGAATAAATAACTGAATCCATGTATTTTCAACGTTACTTTTCAAAAAGATATTTGAAATATCTTTTGCTTGATATGTCACTGCCATTCAAAAATCTGTGATCTTCATGAGCTTTAGTGAGAATGGACCAGTTCCTCACTTAAAATTCAAGAAAATCACAGAAATAGATTCCTTTTATTTTCACTTTTAATCATGCTCGAACGAAATACAGAAGTTTGCCATCAGAACTCTGAATTGCACCTTCTCTCAAAATTTGAGACAATCCACATCTCTAGTTCACTTATATAGACACTGGCAGGAAAGTACAGAAGAACTGTGGCGAACTTTGAAAAAGTCACTTAAAAATCATGCCAACACTATATTCTTTTTTTGAGAATATGTTTTTATACCAGGCACATTACAAGAAATTCTGGGAGGGCCCAAAGGGCAGAATTTCTCAGAAAAGCTTGATTATTGATATCCAATTAACAAAAATCCAAATTTCAGGAGGAGCCTAGGCCCTTAAGTGTTTTTTTTATACATATACTAGCTGAAGTACCAGTTCTTCGCACGGGAATGAATGGACTTTTTGATATTACGATTTGTGGGGATTACTATTTATTGTAATAAGGAGATATAGCAAAATGGATATCGCTTTATATTGTGTTCAATAACCACTCATACCGAATTTCAAGGCAATCGTTTGTACGGTGCAGAAGGCCATGCGGCGTAGCGCAATCTAGTGGAGAGTTTTAGCAAAACGGATACAGCAGAAATATTCTTCGCATTCAGATATCGATGAATACGAAATTTCAGGACGATCGGCTGGACAGCCCTGACGACGCCACATCTAGTGGCAAATTATATAGGAAAATGGATAGCGCCAAAGTCTTCCCTGTGTTCAAATATCTATGTATACCTATTTTCATAGCGATCAGTTGCACAGTCAAGAAGTGATACACTGTAGCGCGATCTAGTGGTTAATTAAAGTAATGATTTGCTACAGTGCCGTCAAGTGGCGAGTTATAGCAAAATGGATAACGCCAAAATATTCTCACTGTTCAAATAGCTATGTATACTGATTTTCATAGCGACCGTTTGAATGGTCAAGAATTTGGCCTGCTGCAGCGTCATCTAGTGGCGAGACACACATACCAACATTCATTTTTATCTATAACCAGTATCATTATATATCCCAGTCTCAAATAAAATCCAGTTTCAAATCTAAGCCTTGCCAAAGTGCCAACATATGCCATTTTGCAAGAATTTTTTCAGGAAATCATTCCAAGCATTGACTTAGCAGCAATCAATATGGGAAATGGTTCGGCCGCCAAAAAGTAAAGCACACATTTATTTAAAAGGGGAATCCCTTAATACAACCGAATTTTTTTAAATTATCAACTATAACGTGTTTTATTCATCGTTACTCCGATGTACTAAATGAGAAGATTTCAATTTTCTGAAATTTGGCGGAATTCCCCCAACTTAAATCAATGTACTCAATTGGCGAGAATTCTGAAGTTAGATCGCTTGAAATCCCTTAATAACTGCATTATTTCTTCACGGATCATTAAAGTTTAACGCCGTATTCTAATAAAACCTTTGCACTTGCTTTCAAAAATCTATTTCCTTAAGCTCTCAATAAATTGCGCCAAGCCGAAAACTGTGCAAACCGCTAGAACTCACTTTCTCAAAATCAGCATTTGAGCCATTTTATTTTTTCGCCAAACTAAAAAAAAATTACATATTAGCCTCGGAAATCTTCAATTCTTATTGTTTTGCGTATAAAACATTTCATTCCTGCTCCGATTTCCCATGCACACGATATTATAATAAAAAATTAATAATCTTACAAATATAAACTAACAAAAAAAAATCATTATTATTCTTTTATTTTTACTTTGAGAATTTAAAACATCTTATTCGGCAAAATCGCCACACATGGCAACCACGATACTTATTTCACACTTTTTTCACTACAGGGGTTACAATTACGGAAAGATTTTTGCGTAAAGAGCATAAAAAATCTCTTAAATTCCGGGAACGGGTGGACATTCAAAGTTTTAAAGTGGACTATGATTTATTCTATATTATTTTACATATCTGTGCAAAATTTCAGGCTGATAGGTCCATTTTTGTGGATTTCTATACAACTCAAATCCACAAAACAAACAAACAAACAAACAAACAGAATTTCATTTTTATTTATAAGATATTCAATTCAGTTATCTCCCAATAAAAATTTTAAAATAAGATGAAACATAAGTACATATTATATCCATCATTAAAGAGCTTTCAACGGCACAGTACCAGTTGTCTTTGGTCATCCTCTGTTCAGAATTATTACTTCTATTTTTATAATTAAAAATTCTGCTTAAAGATCAACTTTTAAAACCACATCAGCAGTTTTATTGATCAAAATAATTTTTTTCTTTAGTAATTTGATATAAATTGATTTCAGTGATTTTTTTTTTTTTTTTTTAAATCAGTTGATTTAAATCACTACAACTCTGCTGAAAAGAAAAGTAGTTTTGACTGAAAATATTAGAGCTACCTCATATAACACTTCTTAAGATAAATATTAAACATGTAGTATCACTCATGCCATAACCGTTAAAAATATTCAAAAAACAATAAAACAGATTTTTATTTAAAATAAATTGCCAAATTTCTGAGAAACTGATACGAATATTGAATGTAGAAAATGTCTATATTCATTTTTCAACCTACTTTTAATTTCAGCCTAGTCTTAATGGTGGGATTCTTATCTCTTTAGTAAAATGATTCTGAGAACTTGGTATTGATTTGGAAATGAACTGTAGGTGATTAATTGTTATTATGGCATACCCAACAGACATTTACAGTGAGTTATAGGTTTAATGTGGCCAGAGGCGCAGAGAGCCAAGTTGGGGCCCTGGGGATAAAATCTTTGGGGTTCCTTTGCTATCCAGAAATCCTTTTGATGTCGTATTAGATCAATCATTTATTCCTTATTGAAATTATTAATCATTTGAAGAAACTTTAAATTAATAGTAATTGGAAAATAATTAATAGAATCAAAATTATTAATTTAAAAGAGTATTATACTTTAATAAACATCCATGCTCTAAAAAATACCAACATTTTGTTTTGTAGGTTTCGTCATCTCCACAGAGAAACTGTATTTGAAACAACATTTTTGCATGGAATGTTTCCTCAGTATTGAAAAAAATTAATATTTTTATTCATACTTCCATGCAAGCAGGCAGCCAAAAAAATTTCTGAAGGCCAACAAAGTGGAATTTCCAAAATTTCTCATAGAAAGTCTTGATTTTTAACATTTTGTTAAGGAAAATTCAAAATTTCGGAGGTTAGGTGGGCCCATAGTCTCTCCTGTGGCTATACCCTTTCTTCCACCATTTAACAAAGTGTCTCGAAAAAAAAAAAAAAATGATTTCTTGTTAAATATATCTTTTCCACTTTTAGTCATGGCAAACCGTTGAATAACACCATCAATGTCTACTTTCTTGCAAAAAAAGACTCAATCAGAAACACTCCTCGTTTTTGTCAAGTTGGTGATTTATGCTCTAGCTGGCTTTTTGTAATTTCATTCAAAAATTAATTTGAATCATCTGGGGACATAATCTGAATTTGGACTTTTTTTTTTACAAAATTGACAACACACAATTAAGTATCATATAAACAGCAAAAGCGGTGGCCCTTCACAAGCAGAGGCCCTGGGGATTTTTTCCCTGCTCCCCCTCCCTCTCTGCACTACTGAATGTGGCACCCTGTTTTGAATCTTGTTTACTGTAAATTTTTATTAGATCTATTGCTATTACAGTTTTCAGTGCTTATAATAAATATGTGTTGTTGGATATTTTTTAGCTTTCGTTGAGCATTTGAAGCATTTAAAAAATTTATATTGTGTTTAAAATGATCACATTCCAACATGTTTTTGTTATTTGTTTTAAGGTGTAACAGAGGCTTAATTTGATTTGTCATTTTTCAAGAAAAGATACCTAAAAGTCATGGTGCAGATGATGCAAAAACATATGCATTAATAAATAACACCAAAAACATTAAATAAATAAAATTTCCATAAAACCTATATTTTTGGTTACTTTTTAAATTTTTTCTCCATATCTCCAGCAATACGAACATAAAATGCACTTGGACTGATAATGTGACTGATATGAACTTCAATATGATGACCTTCAGTTTCAGGAAACTTTTTCACTAAGGAAGGCGCTGAAGTACTTTCAACAGGTGCAGCAATGGGTGGTGATATTGGTTCTTCAACAGACTCATAAGACAATGTTCTGTTCAAATTTACTTCTGAACTAGGATGAGGTGGCTCTAGAATAACAATTTTTTTCTTGGCTGTAGTAGATCTAGATTAAATAATAATAAGTGAATATGACAGATCTTTTTATATACATATATTTATATAAATACAAATATATATGAAAAATTATCAGCAAAAAAATTTTTGTTCTGCACAAAATAAAAAAGTCATCAGTATAACATAACATACACTTAAAGTAAATATTGGAATAAATTTCTATCACTACAAATATTTCTAAGTAGCATATTAACTTTAGTAAATATTAAAAGCTTGGAAAATAAATTTTGCAAAGCAAAAAGATTAATAATTATAACACTACCCAGGACCAGATGAGGATGCAAATCCTTCCTCAACTAATAAAGTATTTACACACACTTCATAATCATTTTCAACAAAATAAAGCAAAACTTCCGATTTCTTTTCAGCAAGGTCAAAACCTGAAAAAGAAATTACAACTTTACTAGATTAAACTAAAAACTGCAATAAATTTCCAGAAAGGCGTGTTTAAATTTGTAACCTAAACTAAATCTTCATACAACTGTTATAAAAAGGATAAGTCACAATATTTAAATTTTTTCTAGAAATATTGCAAATTATGTACAATAAATAAAGGTATTGGGCATAGTTAAATTATTGGTATTTGGCATTTTGCATTCACTTTTCTATTCATGAAATCTGTTGTTAGCCATAAGTAGTTTTTTTTTCTGAGATGAAAAATCTTTCAAATAATAGATTTTTCATGCATAAGAATTTATAGCTATACGATATTGCATCTTTAAGTATGCATATGCCTCATCTCTAATGCAAACATAATCTTTCATGCCAATGAAAGCGAAAGGGTATTTGTCCATGTCCTACACAGACATCATGTATGCTCACATAATTGACATAATAATGAGGAACATTAACAGTTCCAAGAATCTAATAACACCTTTTTTACATTATACTTCTTGCTTGTTAAATTTACAAAGGTTTTCTGCAACATTTTCAAAGGTTTTGTTCCCTGAATTTCTCCGTTCCATAACTAAATAACTCAAGAGTCTTATTGTGCTTTGAACGTATGCAATGACAGAGGGCATAATTTTATTTTACTTTATTATTATTATTATTATTTTTTTTTTTTTCAGTTCCATGCCATTTTGAAATGCCTTTCAAGGTAACATATTTGACTAAAAATTATATTTTTATTGGTAAAAATTGATTCTAATGTGCAAATGAAACACCATTGTTACAGAAATGATCAATGTTCAGAAATTGACCCAAGCCTTCATATTAGACTCAAAAGGCCCAGGGTTTCATTACTGAGAGGCAGGGTTCGTTGATTTAAGTCAGCTTGATTCACAGTAGTTTACAGGATTTCTTCAAGATAAGGGAAAAAAGGGACTTTTGAGTGTCAGAACAAAAGAAAATTGATCAGGAATATTGGCAACACTCTAGAAATTTTTCAGATTACCAGGCTTTGCAGCAGCAAAAAATGGAAATATAGGATTTTTTTAAGGAAAATATAGGACAATAAAAAATACCTTATATATATGGTATTGAGGGTCTATTCATCTAGACCATATACTTCTATGTGTGTAATATATACTATGTAAAATTCAAAAACAAACAAAAAATGTTGCAAACGTATACAATCTAACCAGAGACAATTTAAATGCATTGAAAATCTTATTTTTTTCTAATAAGTGAATAAAATAATAATATTTTATAATAAACACATCACACTGAATTTATTAAATTACTAGAGAAGTGTCCGAAAGTTTCATACATTCCGATACAAAAAAAGGGAAAACATTATTCAGTTATAAATTAAAAAAAATATATATATAAGGAAAAAAAACAAAGGAATAGAACAATATAGAAATCATGCCAATTTATTTTATGTTTAATGCATAGCTTGAGTTAATATTTTAATGAAAGAGGGGGTAATCCTAATTTTACACTTGAAGCTGGAAAACTTGTTTTCCTGTTTAAACATTTTAACAACAAAGCAAAATCACTCAACCACATTTATATTGCAATTCATGATACACAATCATAAATTTATTTGTGTTTCTAGAATGTTAATGTTTAAAAAGAATTAGAACAGGTACATTTCCATTATAGGAATGTTTCATACATAATACATTTAAAATGTTTTTCTTTAATATGTGATTTTCTTCTTTTATACTTTGATATTTTCAATAAAGACAGTTGGTTTAAAGAAAAGTTTGTTTTAAGTAATGAATTGAGCATGCTTTTACTCAATAGGCAAGTCAGAAAATCATTTTTATTTATGAAATAGAAAAATATTAAATTGCAAAACTTAGTATAAAGCAAATACTCATATAACATAGCACAATTGTTTGATTTATTTTCAGTTTGTAAATGCAAAAGAGAAATCACTTCAAATTAAATTAATTTTGTTTTTCCAATACAAAGTACTTAGAAATTAATATTTTTGTTGTCTTGCATGTTAAATTTGATTTGAATCATCATATTTGTTTCATATTAAAATTTGTTTATGTGTGCTCTTATCTTATTATTATAATATTTTGAGTTATTTTAACTATTATATTTTTATATATAGTTTAAAATGCTATACTACTTTTATAATATGTGGCAAAATGTTTTGGCATGTAACACTGCAGGGGGCAAAATGTTTCCCATTGTAGAAAATATTTTCAAATATGTGATACTGAATTTTCTTGAAATTTTTGAATGATGAGAGCGAATATTTTAAACATGAGTTCAAAAGTGGGTTAACCCCCTAGCAACTTGACTAAATTTTAGGTTTAATGTGCTCAAGGGAAGCCTCCTCATTGCCCTTCCCTTGTATCTGGTACTCATGCGAGGCAGGTTTTCAAGCAAGTATTCACAAGCTAACCAACAGGGATGGACCACCCCTTCCGCCTTCCGTTTAACGCCTCTGCTGCAGACATATCTAAGTGGGAGGAATTGGGTGTGATCCTGATTGGAGATGCATGCGAGATGAAAAATTGGCCTCTCTCGTCTCGTAAAATCCCCATATCATAATGAAAAATGGGCCTGTCTCGTCTCGCATAGAAACTACAACTAATTAAAACTCTTCCTGTCTTGCATCTGTCTGTCCGGTCTTGCATAAATCCCTAGTTATGATCAAACCCTCTCCCCCCACAGATTTTAGGGCACCCACAGAAATTGAATTAAGTCGACACCTCTGGTACAGTTGAGATAAAAATGGAACTCGGGAGAAGTCTGTTCAGGTTGAATGTTAGCAGAATATGAACAAGCAAGTTTTAACTATCCATTAGTCACTAAGGTGCCTAGATCTGCTGCCCTACTGCTTCAATACTCTTCTTGTGCTCTATACTAGGGTTGGAAAAATCTGAAATTTTGAATATGCACCATTGAGCATGTTACTCAAAAAAAAAAAAAAAAAAAAAAAAATCATGACCGCAAAGAATTTTTTATGACTTTTATATGACATACCCACAGTATGTTGATTTTGAAATGAATTATGACTAAAATTAGATAAACACTACTAAAGCATATTATTTTTAATACAGTGACCTCTCACTTGTACAACTTTCAGGAGACCGCAGAATTTTTTTTTATGAGTTGTATAAGTGAGAGACTGCCTTATTATACATATACAGTAGAAGACCCAAAATCCGCACAGCTTGGTTCCAGACCTTGTGCAGATTTTAGAATTTTGCGGATTTTGGGTCATAATAGGAAATTTATTCTATTTCCATTAAATTTATTCTATTTATAATAGAAAAAAAAATACAATATAGATCAAGGAAAACAAATCATGTTACTTATAATTAGAATCATGATATAAAAATACAGAGGATTAATGCAATATACAAAATTATGAGATTATAGTACAACTTATTTAAACATGTATGTTCAATAGTTTAGGACTTTGGGATGTTCTATTTATAGTTTTTATTTATTTATTTATTTATTTTTTTTTTTTTTCATTATTTTCTGTTCATAACACAGCTTTGTTGCTCTACAAATCTGAGATATTTCTTTCTCACAGCCTAACCTTCATTAAATGTTAATTTATCAACTTTTTGATCATCCTCACTTGTTACTGTGTCAGAGTCTGCATCATGTGATCATAATTCAGTGTCAATTATGTCACTGTCAGTCATTTGAAAGTTATCAATGTTAAGATTAGAGCTCGTAGACTCCTAAAAATTTTTTTTTCAAGTGGGAATAGCTTATTTAGTTATACTTTGTGGTTATACGGTAGTTTTCTGAACTTGCAGTAGATAGGGCAGATTTCATTGTTTACATTGAACAGACAGTGCGGATTTTAGAGCCTTGCGGATTTCGGATCGGCGGATTTTGGGTCTTCTACTGTACATTAATTATTTTATCTTTATTTAAAAAACTAAGTTGAGTACTAAGAACATATTTTAACAAAATTTATAAAATATATAAAAAAAATAAAACATTAAATAATTTAAAAAGTTCATAAAATACAAAAATGTAGTTTACTAATCACTAAATTTATTTAAAAGATCTACTTATCAGATTGTTTAAAAAAATGTAGTGATATTAGCTTGCCTTTGTAGACTATGAAAAGTATTTTTCTAAGTCTGATAAAGCTTTGAAGCTATTTTGGGAATAAGCATTTTGATAGACATACAACTATCATTCCGTCATAGATTTCATTGTTAATAACACAGAAATTTAAATAAGAAATGTTATTCATCACTGATTATGCACTTTAACAATAGTGAAATGATAAAGGGTACAGAAAAGGGCATGATTTGTACTGAAGATTATAAAATGAATTCTTGAGCGAAAAATTGCCTGAATCGTCTAAAGCAGATATGGGAAACCTTTGTAAAGTTGCAGGCCAAAATTAAGGATGTTAGCAAAGTCGCGGGCTGTATAAGTGGGATTTATATGAGAGTTTGATTTGGTTTATATGGATTGTCTATAGAAATTTGAAATGTTTTGTGGGCCAGATCAAAAGTTTTGACTGGCCACATCTGGCCTGCAGGCTGCCCATATGTTGCCTAAGGCATTGTATAAGCAAGAGAAGAGATGTATAACTGAGAGAAGTTTAGCATTATTTTCCACAAAGCATGGACTGGACCAAGTAAATTCGGCAAATAACCAAGAGAGTAGTAGAAGTGAGTTCACTGCACTCACATTCAGTGGTTTTACAAACAATTAGTTAAGAAATTAAAAAAATGATCAAATAAATAAGTTGGGCACTGATAATTATTAATTTAAAGTATATAACATTCTATTGCTTTTGCAATTTAATTAATTTTGACTACAGCTAGATACATACTGTTGAAGTACTGCTCTTAACAGTCACAGTAAATAGTTTAACACATTTACAACTCATATCTACATTGCTAGATTAAGATAAATTATCAAACTATGAGAAATATGATTATATCTTTAAAGTAAATACAATAAAGGGAAAAAAAAACCTTTCAAAGGGAATGAAATACTAATGTCCTAATCGGGGAGAAAAAACTGCACAACAGGAGTGCTATTCCAGGCCTAATCCCCCCCCCCTTTTTTTTTGTTGGGCAAAGGAGGGGGTGTTATAGACAATCATATGTTAAAAGGCATAATCTTTATGTAAAATCTGAAATATATATGTACTTTATGTTTAAAACAAATTTCAGCAGGGGGGGGGGGGGAAGTTGACTCCAACAACCCCCTGTCCTTTTTGCATATGCCACTGAGACACCTTGAAACACAAATTCTACCATAAAGTGCTGAACAAAGAAACAACATTGTTTACCCATTGATTTTAAAATTAGCTGCTTCTTTGATACTCTTTTAGTAAGCCATTCTTTTGCCTAAGAGGAAAGAAAAATCCAATATAAATATTTAGGTTAAAATACATAAAAAAGAAAACAAAAATGACAGTCTTAGAATTTTTTTCTGGGTCAGGAGAATGGGGATAATCAGATTATTCAAATAATTAAAATCTATTATAAAATGCTTTAGTAATATTCACATAGAAGCTCTACAGCAGTGCTTTTATCCTGGTTTCCATCACAATTTATTTATCATGTTTCTATACATCAATTTCATACAGGTTAACTTTTTTAAATTACAAAATTCTGACTTTCAATAAATAAATAATGGCTTTATTTTTACCGAGCTAATTTTATTTCTTAGATTTACAAAAAAACTCTCAAAAACTGCTGAATAAAGATCTAAAAAATTATGAAGAAAAGGATACAGCTGATATAGTTCTAGGAAAACAATTTAGTAAGTTTTTCATTAAAATAATTTTACAAAACAAATCCTTTAATTAAAAAGCTATATGCAACAAGTAATTAAACTATAACTTACATCAGGCAACCAGTCTTTACTTTGGTTATAAGTAACATCTGCTAACTTACAAGGTATAGCCTGAATGTTAAGCTTAGAAAATTTGTCGAACAGTTTCCTTATATATTTGTGATGAATGATCTCAGTGTTTCCAAAATCAACATACTGTACTTCAACATTGGCACCACCAGGCAAACCAATTACTTGTGCACGATACCATTGCTTGTCAACACTAAACTGGGCAGCACAAACCATACCTTAAAAAAAAAAAAAAAAAAAAAGTAATACAGTGTTTGAAAAAAATTGTATACGTGAAGTGAATAAATAAATTATTAAAGTAAAATAGTTTTATTATAAAATAAATGCAAAACTATTTACATAATGAAACATTAAAAAGTTATGTTATACATTACTATCACATTGTATGATTACAAATGATGTGTTTTAATTCATTCAACCCTATCCTAATCAGAAGTAATAAATCACATTTAAAATTATAATACTGTATACAGCCTTTGATGAACATACAAAACTAAGATTAAAAATAATATAAAATTAATTAACTCAATTGTTGAAATGAAATTCCCTGACTTTTTCGATAATCATTTTCTATAAATTTCTAGGTATATTGGAAACAGATATAGAAAATAATCAGTACTTGAACTATTTGACATTTATGTGCATAACACAATTAAAACTTTATCATCCAAAATTGCTAACAGAACAAAAGTTACCAATACAGCTTGTTGAGAAACTTGACTGAAAGAGTGAAAGAAAATATAATGTCATCCAAAAATTGGGATAGAACATGTTTAGGCTGAGTCAACATAGCCTAGCCCAAGGATTGAATCTTGGACCTGTGTCACAGCAGCAGAAAATGCTACCATTATACCACTGGTTTTCTTTTCTGTTCATTCAAAAATAATATCACAAGTACGACTTATTTTTACGTACGGTTATTAAGTAAATGTCTTTTTCACAGCTTCCCTGCTAATAAAAGAATTACGTTCTATTGTAATTTATTATGATAAAAGGAGATTCTTTCAAAAAAGCTCAATAAAATAATTTATAAAACACACAAGTAAAGTAAATTCTACATATTTCAGAGACACAAAAATTCTCAGATTTAAACAAAGCTGACACAAAAGAAATATTGCTTACCAACATGAGGGGCATATATACTATGAAGAAGTGAATTATTATCTCGACAATATGTATCACTCATTTCAATTATCATTGAAGATAAATAGGATGCAGTCGAAATCTAAAAAGAGTAACAATTTAAATTACAATCACAAAAAGTATTAATAAAAGTACCAATTCTAGGAGGATTTATACACATTTTTCAAAATTAAAATTTCAAGAATTTTTCTTAAATATTCAGGTTAATAGGTTAATAGAAGCACAAATCTGAGATTAACACACCCTGTTTAAATATTTATTCATTGCGTCAGTGGCGGATCCAGCAAGGGGCAATAGCCCTTTTAGAAAATTAAGTTTGTACTTCATAAAATGACAAATTAGACGAACAGAAAGAAGGGGGAAAAAAAAAAAACTTTATATATATATATCAGAGGCAGATCCAGCAAGGGGGCAGTAGGGGGAATTGCAGGAAAATTAGTTTGTTAGAACTTTTCACTCTGAGCCTTCTAATGATAATCATTAAGTAAAAATTTTATAATTTACAAGAAATGTTTCGTGTAATTTCGTTTCATATATTTATAGACTCAAATAATTAAATTAGAAAAGAAGTAATATGAATTTCACACTCATAGGAATTAAGACTTAATTATTTAATGTTCCAAAATAAATTCCTACCCATTTTAACACATTTAAACTCTAATAACCGGGAATATAAATTCTTACCTTCATGCTTAGTGCCTCCACAGAAAATAAGAGAAGTACTCTAGATTCCAAACTCATATTTAGCGCTTGCATACACAGTATTAGAAATGAATTTCGGGCAGCTAAAAACTTGCTTTACCCATTAATGCTCAAAACAGTGGCAACTAGAAAATAAATCTCATTTTCCACCATCTACAATTCCTTCCTTAGACCTCTACAATTGTATGTTTATCTAGAAAGTGTAACAATTTGTCTCCTCAGCTTTCTTGTTCCCGGATGATTATTGATCAGAGACACTTTTGTGCATTCACTATTCCGGGCAATTCAAAATAGATGTTAATGCGATTATTACTTTCCGAACATGTACCATGTAAAGAAAGTATTGTAATCATGAAAAACATCGACTTCGAGATTTTGGTGTATTTACACATTTTGAGGTCTTCTGAATTCACTTATGCTATTTTTACGAGATGTGTGTCTGTGTGAGTGAGTAAACACAATAGCTCCTAAATGGTGCATTCGATTGAGCTCAAATGGGTATACAGTCAACTCCCGCTAATCCGCGACTCTATAATCCGCGAACGCCTGTAATCCGCGATATATTTCAAATGTAAACAAACAAGTTTGTTTACATTTTGAATGACATTTGACTCGTAGTATTACTGTACTAGAAGTTATTTGATTGGCTGAATGTTATAAAGACATTTATTAATGCTTTTTCACAGGTATTTGAAGTACATAATTTCATATATTTGAGTATATTATCATGTAATTTAACGTACAGAAACTTATATCCTAAGTTGCATGTGTTCTGTGAATGAATGTAAACAACGAACTCCTAAGCAATGCACCATCCAATCACATCGCTTCACTCTTTCCAGAGACGGTCGTAAAGATTGACCGTTGCAATTAAAATTGGGTGAAAATATGTAACATGTTTAACTTTAAATGCAAACCGCGATTTGGCAGGCTACACAGCAGTTGCGCAATTTTCCGATTCTTTCCCCCCCCCTACTTTACCCTTCTGATCTTCTGTCTAGCGATTTATAATGCAACAAAAACTTTCTCCATATAACTGCAGTTCTGTAGGAAGAAAGAAAGAAAAGCATAAACACAGACCACATGGCGTTTCTCGTCTCTCTTTGTTTACATTTAACTGCCGGAGGAGCACCAGCAGAAATAATGAATCATCAGCACTTGAAATGAAATGCATGTGTGTGTGTGAAGAGGATAACATTCTTTTTCTTTTTAAAGCTTATATAATAGCATAGAATATTTTTACATAACGAGAAACCGAAAATTACCTAGCAAGATCGAAAATTAATGTAATACTGAGATATCAAATATACAAATGATGCACCGAAGCCCCCCCCCCCCCCTCCTTCGCAAGCGACCAGTGAAATTCCTCCCTTTCTGATTGAGCTTTTTATAAGATATATTTAGTTAAAAACAGTCTTTCAAAGAAATTAAAAACAACAACAACAACAACTGCCCTTAAAAAAAAAATTGTTTTTTGAAAAACTTCCGGATTTGGGTCCTCTACTGTACTATTACTTTTGAAGAAGGGTTGGCTCTGGGAGCATGGGTGCCGGCAACATAGGGCAAGGGGGGGAATGCCCCCCTGGATTTTTGTAAGCAATGTTTTTTCTTGCTTTTTTGCTCTTTCCAACATGGTAACCATACGTTGAAGTAGTCTTCGCCCCCTCCCCTGAGAAATATTCTCCCGGCGCCCATGTGGGAGACAAGTATTTAAACATTTTGCAAAAGCAATCATTTGGCAGTGACCAAGAGTTACTGACAATTAGAAGGCTTCAGGACAAAATTTCTGAAGAAAAATTAAATCTCTTAAACAAATTACAATCACTGCAATGTTTGAAAAAATGAAAAATAAATAGAAAATTTAGAGAGAATTTATTCTTTTAATTTTGTATTAGTAATTGTATTTAATATTAAAAATAGTGTTTTAGTTCAGCAGCATAAATATTTTCTTTCATCAGTCCTTTAGTAAATTCTCTGTAAATTTAATTGTATTATTTATTGTATTTATATTGACATTTAATTGTGTTTTTATTCAACAGCATATGCATTTTCTTTCCTCATTTCCTATTTGTTTACAGTAAATTGACTATAATTTAAAGGGAAATTCTAAATATAAAAATGTAAACAAAAAAAATGATCTATAATCCGCAAAATCCTGTAATCCGCACAACCCTTGGTCCCAGTGAGTGCGGATTAGAGGGAGTTGACTGTATATGTTATAATCCAGCGTCACAAGACCGGTATTGATTTGAGTGTGTATAGGACTTATAGTTCTTCTACAGGGCTACAACAAAGATTTCTTTTACATTATGGCCTATGGGAGGAAATTCTTGAAAGTGTGCTAGCATTTAAACGGTACATTCGATTAAACTCAAATTGGGTATATATATGTGTTATAAACCACCATCGTAAGACCGGTATTGATTTTGATGTGTATAGAACTTAAATTTTTCTACAGGGCCAGGGTTCCCGCTAGAGTGCGAGACCGTGAGAATCTCGTATAAATTTCTTAAATCTTGCGCAAAAAATATTACAGCGCGAGGTATTCTCGCACTGCAAAATATTCGCCACCTGCACGAAATTCTCGCATGCTGTTTGAAAGTTTAAAAATGCCAGTTTACAAATACAAAAATTTGTTTTTACTCTACTACTGTCTGTCGGATAACAAGCGTGCCGCGGCCGCAATGAAGCGCTCCCCCCTTCCTATCTTGAGTTTCTGTTCAGAGATAATACGGTTAAATCATTGGAATGCAGAGGGGAAATATTAATTAACTAGCTGCGTACCCGTTTTCCGCACGATAGGGAACGAAACTTTTTTTTACATCTATAATTCGAATTGATTCCAGTGATTTGGAATCTAAAAATAAGCAAAATGATTTGGCTCTTGGCGTAAAGTTACTCATTAGTTATTCGTAAAGTTAGTATAAGTACTGACCTGAGACCATTGTTAATATTATGACACAAGAACTATGTCGGTGTCATTCACGATCAGAAAAAGAAAAGCGTGACGGTTTGCAGTGAAAATTCCTAACTTTCAAAATATCTCATTTCTACATCATACTCTTTTTTAGATTTAAGTTATACCACCTTAGATACTACATGATGTGGAGAACAGTTTTATTTTATAGTTAAATAGTTGTGTACCCGCTCTTCGCAAGGGAAGAAGAGAACATTTTCCCAAAATGTCATCATAACTACTTGTGACAAAACAGAATCTCCAAGAAAAAAAAAAATTTCTGTTACGGTCTTTTCTGTTGAAACTATCGCGGGATATATTAAGGCGATGTAGAATTACTTCATGTTTAGTTAGCTGTGATGTAAGATGGTTATTAAAAAAGGAATAGAACACTTAGTTTCACGAAATAGTTATTAATGTGGTATATTGTGCTTTGATCAATATTGCCCTAGCATATCTACTAACTATTACTTATACTATCTTTTACTGATACCAGTACAATATATTTTCGTTTTTCAATCGTTAATGTTTAATTTACAGAAACGACTTAGATATTTACCACGAATGTACTCTTTAATTTTTTGGTGACTTATCATTTATGCATTAGTATAAACGATAATCATTTCACTTTATGGTTCGCACTAAAACAGCTCTCCATACATTTGTATGCATAATTCTTGTCAGATTGGTATATTTAGCACCAGGGCCCTATTATCTCACGGGCAAATCACGACTTTGCAAAGTGCCCCAGGCTCGAAATGGCCCCCAATTTGAAATGTTAATCTGAAATATTCTTTTTTATAACAAATTTTATGAAAAATAAAACAAATTTCATAGATGGAGGCCCCTAAATTCATCCATCCCCGGTGTCCCTGTTTGTCATAATCAGGCCCTGTTTAGCACCGCAAAATATTTCTTGTGATTCGATAAGGTGTCCCATTTAAAATCTGAATTGAAAATAATGCTGGATAATTCACTGGTGAAAAAACAGCATTCAATTCCTTTTCTGACAACGTAAAATAAAATATGGAATTATTTCATGCGTTGCGTATGTTTTGCTTGTGAATCCGTTTTCTGATTGAGATTCGAAAGGGGTTTTAAACTCGTGACACCAAAATGACGCACATTTCACATGCAAAAACCCAGTTATTTTAAAGTAGTTTTATTAATTTTTTTCAACTGGCAATTTTAATCACTGTTACTGCATCCAGGACAACCAAACCGCAAGATATCAAACCAAAATTTGTAAGCAGCTGCTCTTGAAATGAAAATACTTCTTTACTTAAAAATTCGTAAAAATTCTCCTAATTTATATTTTTCCTCCATTCTTCTTTTAAAAGTGGGCGAATTCTGTGCTCCGTCTTTTGCCAAAATATAAAAAAGTTATGACAGATAGAATTCAAGATGCAGCAGTTTTAAAAATATTTTACGAAAGTCGTTTATAACGTTAGAAAGTCAGCGTCAAATTTAATATTATTTGAAAAATTCCCAAAACTCTGCACATTATGTTACACAGTCCAAACAAACAGTTTTTAAAAGAAAATTTTCTCCTCTATACGATGATGTAAATATCTTTTTCTTGTGAGTGCAATTACTGGCGTTATGTAGTTACCCAAGAAAAATCGCTAAAAATCAGACAAAACATAAAATAAAACATTTTCTAATTCGAATTTCGAAAAAATCGTTTCGAGGTGTGTCAAGACCCGTCTAGGAGAATTTCCGTACAAAATTTGGTAGGTCTACGATCACCCGTTTCGGAGCTACGCGACAGACAGACACAAACTAATGGACAGTTTACACATTGCTTTATTTATGTATAGATAATGCTATCGGCACTGAGCTGACGTGTTGATTTTTCTCCCCCTGCTTGCCAGCTGTAAAATGTTTTGTTTTTGTATGTGTGTACATCGTATATGATTTTTGAGAGCATTTCATCTGTTTGTTTTTTTATATACCACCACCATTCATGGAATTATTGATAACCTCTGGCAGTTTGAAATTTGGACCCCCCCCTTCCATTCTAAGTTTAGTTGTCGTTCACGGTAAGAGTTAATCTTTTAAGAAGACCCCCCCCCCAAAAAAAAAGAAGCTGAAATTTTTGGGTTAAATGCCGGATAATCTAGCTTATACTGTAGTAAGAATTTGAGCTTAACTATATCTGTTTTAACTTTTTCACACATATTTGTATCTTACCAACTTTGTAGTATAATATAATTTAATATTTATATAAATATATTATATAAATATTAAGTTATTTTATATAATTTTATTATACTAGATAAAATATTATAGTTAATAATTCTTTTGCTCAGTTAAACTGGATGTGATTCTTTGAATAAATTTGAATATTCATTAACTTTGAATATCCATTAACAATTCAAATGCAAATTTCAGTGCAAATTTAAGCAATCTTATTAGAATAGCTTATGGAAATATCAATTTCCATAAGAAGTAAGTTTTCCATATGATCAAGCTGTAAAATTTTTTAATGAAAGGAAAAATCGATGTTATTGAAATTGTACTATAAATAAATAAAATGATGTTAAACAATATTTATGTTCTCACTTAACTTTCAGAAATCTCACTTAAAATTTTTGGATGGGTGAGAAATCTCCCACAATTTTTTTTTCTAATGGGAACCTTGAGGGCTACGACAAAGATTTCTTTTACATTATGGCCTATAGGGAGAAATTATTGAAAGTGCACTAGCGTTTAAAGGAAGCATTCGATTGAGCTTCAATTTGGTATATATGTTTTAATTATTCAACGATTAAAATGTATTTAAATGCTTGGTCATGATCTTAATCGTAAGTGTTTGGAAAGTCGAGTGGAATCACTCCAGATTTTTTTTAAAACCGTAAGTGATCAAAACATACTTCTAATTAGAAAAGTTCGTTAAATTAAGATTAGCTTTCAGATATGACACTTTTTTTTTTTTACTGGCAGTTGTATACATATTAAAATACGTGGCTAGATTAGAGAATTCAGAACAAAAACTGAAATTCATAAAATAGTTGAAACAGTTCAAAGTAATTTTTTTTTATTAGTGTTAGTTTCTATTTTTGAACAGTGGATAGTTTTTTAGGGGTACTGAAAGTATAACGAGACAAAAAGATTACATCTTTCTTTGTTTTAAGGAGGAGAGGAATTGGTTTTGAAAACTATTCATTTAAAATTTGCTTTCAAACCTTGAAAGAAATTTACTAATTTAACTCTTAAGTATATAAAATCACCGCCCCCTTTTTTTGTCACGCTGTGCTTATTTGTCCAGTCAAAACATGCTTAGTAAGAAAAAATCTTTTTTTAAAAACATATAAAGCGTTTAGAGCTATTCAGAAACATCGGAGGAGTGCTTACCCAGCAAACACACACAGATTTTCTGAATGTCTATTAACGTTCAGAAGACGTTTTCTGAACGTTCTAGACGTTCAGAGAACCTGCGTGTGTTTGTTGGGTAGGTATATTAGAGATTTTATTTTATTATAGTTGTTTGATTTATATCAGCTCTAAACTATGTTTATTTTAACATACCTTTTCTCTGTTTATTCTTTTGATGGAACATCTGCCTGATTCTGATTGCACATCATTTACTAGACATGGTAAAAAGTGGCAGGATGTTTTGACTATGCTCTTGACGACCTTTGGTACCTTATTTACACAAATCTATTAAATAAAGTGCTTGTGAGAGGAAAAAAATTCTAAAACCATTAAGTTTTTTCTTGGTAATTGTTTTTATTTTACAATTATTAACTCTTACAATGCTTACTTTTAAAGCAATAAAGTATATTGCTCCGATTTGTTGATTTCGGGGAAGTTCGGTTTGCCATTTCGGATTGTATGTGCTTCCTGAAATGAAAAATAGAAGTTTTCTGATGGAAACAGGAAGGTGATATTTTAGTATGTAATTTTTGGTTTTATTTATTTTTCGGTACCGTGGGGCGGCACTGATTTGGAGTAGAATTTGTTTAAACTACACTTTTTTGTATCAGAAAATATCAAAAGATTCTTTCGGCGCAGAGGCCTTCAAAAATATGCTTTTTGTATCAGGATGTATCAAGATATTCCATTTGGAGCAGTTCGGCACAATTGTTGCAGCTGTAGCACCCTCGTAATAGAAATCCTCAACATTCATCATTTTATTTTCCCGTAATAATTACTTTTGTGTTAACGTAAGTTTGATAGTAATCAAAGTTTTTGAAATTACTAGCAACAAATGGTAAGACACAAAATTTGTAATAACTACATATATCTTTTAGAGTCAAGTAAATATGTCGACCCCCCCCCCCTCCTCCTCTCCACAAGTATAAACACCACAATTTTATTACACATATGGATTATTTCTCATGCCCTATTACTTCCATACTATAGCACACATCTCAGGAAGATTTATAGAAAAGAAAATTTCAACATAGTGTTTCACTGTTGCCCCCTCCCCGACATGGAACTCTGGATCCACCTCTGCATTGAGTAGCCATCAGAAAACTATATATGATACAGAAAGTACAGACAAGGGAGAAAGCTAGTTTAATTTTAGATTAAAAATTGAACTTCTATGTTTTAAAAAAGAATAATAAAATCTAACATTTTCAAACTTTCTGTAAATGAGTACATGCTGAAAAGTGACAAACTATTTGAGTGCTAGATGGTAGGATAGCATTGCATGTTCCAGTACAATTCAATGCAATGCAGAAAACATTCAGAAAAAAATATGTACAAGAGCTTTAACCTAATAACTACAGCAGCAAGGTCACCACTACATCACATAAATATGCATTCAATTGATTTAAACATACAAAACAGCAGATTTTTTTTAACCTTTCAATTTTTAGATGTATAAGAGTTCAAAATTAATTTAAAGAGAGAAGAAAGCTAGAAAGACATTACCAACTGGACATAAATATGCGCTGGACTTTCAACATGGCTAACTATGACACCAATATCAACATTTAATGTTAAGCGTTCAGGAGGAAGAAGCTTCTTTTCAGTATTAGGTCGACGAGCTGTAAAATAATAATTATTGATGAAATTCGGGTACACTGATGATTTGCGATTGTAAAAGGAAAGAGAAAATTGTTAATTGACAGAAAGTTATTTCAGTTATTTCTAAAAATAATCTCCAACACCTCATGAAACCTACCCTGTTATTAAGTGAAGAAAAATTTATGAAATGTAATAATTTCGAGTATTATCAAAAATTTATATAGGAACAAGAAAATTGGGTGAAATTTATCTAAGAAAAGTAGTTTTCTTTTGTAATCTGTTAATTTCATATTTTTATCTTAATTCTTTTCATTGTAACTACAGCCCACAAATGTCTAAGGCATGGTTGCCACTCAATTTCTGAAAAAAAATTTGCTGACTTTTCCAGACCATCATGTAATAAAAGTCCACACTATTTTTTATGTTTATGGCATCAACTTTGCATATGTACTTTAATATTTTTTGCTAAAAATTTTAAAATACAGCTTCTTGACTGTCTGCAGTCAAAGCAGTGGAAAATTGATAATTTCTTGGCCATTTTCAAAGGCGCCTGTCAGGAAGCTGTCGCACAGTTCCGTCTTTTGACTGGTTACAACTGCCTTAGAGAGCATTTCCATTGTTTAGGGATTTTGGACCATCCAAACTGCCCTCTTTGTGGTACAGACAAGCCAATGAATCGAGACCACCTTCATCGTTGCATGTCACTCTATGGCGACTCTGAGACGGCGTTGTATTGGAAAGCGAGAGAACTTTTGAGGCAATGACTTCGGTCAACCTTTGTATCATCTGTCATCTTTGTATTTTTTTATTGATTTATTTTTTTTCCCTTGATGTTCTACTTCTTTCCCTTGTATTGCCTTTGCCATTGGAAAAAAAAAAAAAAGAGCTTCCCAAAATAAGGTTAGACGTTTGTTTACAAACACCGATTTTCCAATCCAAATTATATGATTTTCCAGTTTGAGGGGGCAAAATTTGCAATTTTCCATGACTTCTCCCTGACTTTTTTTTGCCAAAATGAAATTCCCCGACTTTTCCAGGCTTTCCCTGTTCTCTCTGGCCAGTGGCAATCCTGTAAAGGTTAGTTGTTCTATAAATTAATTTAACAGGCAAATAACCAGAGCATTTCCTACAGGTTGGTGTGAAAATTTTTTTAATTGCATTTAATTTTGATACATAAAAAATGCATGTATTTTTTTACGAATGATGCAGACTGAGATTTTAAAGTGATTATTGTTCTTCTATTCTTACTTTAAGGCTGTTCCTTTTAGAAAGCAATAGGTGTCACAGGACTTTTGAATAGCTTTAAATACTCAAAGAAATTAATTATTCTTCACCAATTACACAATGTGTATTATACTAACAGTAAACCTATATAAAGTAAATAAAAAACTTTGTAAAAAACACACATAAGAAGTTATATGTAAGAAGATACGTACATTTCGACCAAAAATTGTTTTGGCCTTCGTCAGTCCAAGCCCTTCGTCACAAGGAACACAGGTTGAGTTCCCTGAGACAAAGGGCTTGGACTGACGAAGGCCAAAACAATTTTTGGTCAAAACATACGTATCTTCTTACCTATAACTTCTTATGTGTGTTTTTTACAAAGTTTTTTATTTACTTTATCGCTTAACACCAGTAATTTGAGTGTTTTTTCTGCAGTAAACCTATATTTCTGATGCAAGTGTCAGAAAAATTCTTAAGCACAAAAATCGCCATAAAAAATACGTTAAAAACTGTATAAGGAAGGGGAAATATTGCAAAATTAACTTATACTCACTCTCATTTATGCACGTTTTTTCTGTGGTTCTCGAAGGGGACACAGGATAACAATGATAATTCTCACTGCTTTATGTGCCCCACTAAAAAAGCCCTTCTCATTTAGCATGTCACAAAAGAAACGCTCAGTTCAAAAAGTAGATTTTTCAGCTAGACAGGTGATTCTTATCGGAAAAATTTTACCCCTTTTATAAATTTTCGATTTTGATTTGGGCACATAACTATCTCTATTTTCTTGGTGTTCATCAAAAATAGTATAACTCATTTAAAAAAAAAAAAAAAATGTTGCATTTTGAAACTTATCCTACTTACATTTTTCAGTGTATACATAATATTAATTGACAGTACAATGTGGTTCTATGTACTTATATTTCACTTTTAATCTCCTTTTTGTAATTTTCTCACATGTTTTTCTCGCTGTCCCTTGCACCTGCGCATAAGTGAGCGATCATGCATACAAGGACGTATTTAGGGGGGAGGTCTAGGGGGTCTGGGACCCTCCCCCCAAAAATTTGGATTTTTGTTACTAAAATGGTAATGATATAATATTTTTGTGTGAAATTTTGCCTTTTTTACTGTTTGGACCCCCTCCCCCAAAATTTTCAGACACCCCCCCCCCAAAAGGTTTTTTTGGATACTTGCCTGCATGCATACTATAACTTCTAAAGAGGAAGTCTACTTTCTTTGTATTTGAGTCTTTGTCGCAATTGGCTTCTTTAATAAATTGTTCATAAGTTGTATGATTTTTAAAGAGCAACCTTAATATTTGCATATTATAACAACAAAATCAATTATTTCTTTTTTCTCATTTATGTAACATACAAGATATTTTAAATTGAGAGAGTAATAAACTAAAAACTTATTCTATACCAATGTTTGCTGACTACATGAATGCATTTTGTATAGTGGAATTTAATATTAAACCAATTCAACGTTTTCATTCTACATATTTAATGTTGAATGAAATCATTAAGCATAATTCAGTAACTAAAAGATTTATAATGGAGTATTAGATGTGCTAAAATAAATCAAATGTTTGTAATTTTTTTTTTTTTTTTTTTAAAGTAAATGGGGAATTTTAATTGTGAACTGATCTAGAGGCTGTTATGGGTAGAATATAACTTCTTGTTTCAGTTAAAACAATTTAACCAAGAATTTATCCACAAAATCTCATAAAAAATGTTATAACACAATATACTAAATACCTATCTCATACCAAGCAAATTTTCAAAAATGTAATACTGCATTTATGGAATGGTTTCTCTTTTCTTACTGTAAATTACACACAAGATTACTAGATTAAAAAACAGTGACATTACAACTCAGATTGATGGCTTGCTTACAAAACAATGCTCCACCAGATGGAAAAACAGCAAGTTCTAAGAAAACCAAAGCATCTCGAACAGACACTGGTACATCATTAGTAATAGTATTATCAGGAACTTGAGACAAATCTACTGAATAAACATTGTTTCTTTCTTCATAAATCTAAATGTAATGAAGAAAAAATAAAAATACACACCAATTGTAATAATCTTCAGAAAAAATAAATAAATAAACAGCCAGCATGCTCTTAACACTGTATAAAAATAAAGGGTGCCTATAATTAAAGTTCCACACCTGAGAATTCTTTTGCTTTTGATTGAAGATTTCTTTTTCAATCTATCTTTTGGTCTTCTGGACAAAAGTTAAATTTTATTTATTTTAAATTTTTATATATATTGCATAAAATAGTATCTCTAGCCATGCCAAGTAATTTTAAAGAAATATTTCAGGTTGGCAGATATGAAGTGCTCCTGTTTGGAGCTGTTACCGTATGTCAGAAATATATTAAAATATTAAAAGTGTTCCGTTGAATAACTTAAAAAAAAACTAAATATGTTAAACATTAAAAAATAATAATAAAGCTTCTTTATAAGCTGCACTATGAACAAACATTAACAGTCAACCTATATGTCTCATGGAACTTTCAGAAAAAATTCATAAGCACAAAAATTGCCTTAAAAAATGGGCCAAAGTATTACCTGCTTAGAGAATGCATAGCAAAATTCCTTATGCTTAGTTTTTTTTTTTTTTTTTTTCTCCCCAAAGTGTTTTATAACTGCTATTAGGTTAACAGCAATAGTCCACAATACAACTTGTAAAGAGACATTCCAAATATTTTTGAGTTTCAAACGCATTTGAATTCTTTAAAAAGCTGTTCAAAAGTTGCATAATTTCCCAAAATAGCAGCCTTAATTTTTTTTATAAAAAGCATAATGAAAATGGGTGTATGCGTATACATACGCAATCACAGATATGTATAAATTGGCACCAGAATGAGGTTTTCTTAAGACTAGAATTTTTATGAAAACTAGTCTTAAGTATGATGTTCTTGCACGATTACGGCCAATTAGCTAAACGTGGGCTCTAGGCCGAGGGGTGGGGTGTAGAGATCCCAGTGCTTGGGCGTGCTCGATTATATTTGTCTTTAATTTGCACAAACAGCAAAATTTATGATATTCTGTCAATGAAGTAATTTACTTTTATTTATCTATCAGCTGAAATTTTAGGCTCGGGCTCAGAATTGAATAATATCGCTTAGGCTGGCTCAAATTAAATGTCCTCTGGCTCAGGCTTATCTCTAGTGGGGTGCCCTTTGTGGGGAATTTCTAAGGGGTCCTAGCTCGTATCTATGATAAGTTTCGAAAGAAACCATGGAAAACTACAAATGATTAGGTCGACAGACGTGACCTGGTTTTGAACCCGGCACCTTCAGTCTCCCAGCTCAGAGCACTATGCACTTGACCACTGGTGGGGCTCCAGAGTATAGGCTTGCCGTTGTGGTACGTTTTTAAAATATTCCTTCTACAAAACTGAAACAATAGATTTTGCAAAATTGGATAGGTTTATGTTATTTATATAGCACATTTATGATACATTTAGATATCAATATGTGAGCGATTGATATAATTTGCTTTTTAGCTTTTATTTTCTTTCTTCTCCACAACCTTTTCATGAACCATTCTAAACCTATAATGTTCTTCTGAGGTATAATGCAATGTTTAAATAGTTTTTAAAGCAATCAAATTATGGCATTGACTCAAAAAATTTAAATTGTATCTTTACATGTTACTAGGTTTAAGAAGTATAAAAAAAAAAAAGCAATTAAAAGTTCAGGTACATTTAAAAGAAAAGTTTTGAAGTGAATTGTACACTGTGGTGTAAAATCAGCATTCTTCGCGGGCACTCTGGCCTAGACCTCGGCGGTGGCGGTGTTGTACAAATGCGGCGCAGACCTCTAGACATCAATAAGCACTTCCGGCAGTCTAAGTATCTACAAAGCTGCCACAAATGTGGATACTTCCTATTATAGTTTACAACCTTTTATCATGGTTTACATTCACTGTGGAGCTTTGCATTTTCCTGAAGAAAGAGTAAAAAATCAAATTCACAGGAGTTATTTTGGGGACTGTTGTTTGTATGGTAAGATTGATGTGGGACATCCCGAATTTTCTAATGAATTGGTGCTGCTGTTCCTTCGATGCCATCCACATTCTAAAGAGTTCCACATAAAGAATTCTAAATTTGAATGCAAACTTTGCAATGGCTTAGATCATAGTATATGATGAGTGAAACTATTAATAATTTCGGTGAGTAAAGCTACGTTGTTAACAGTCTATAACAGACTAGACGAATTTCTTTATAAACTCATTCATTTGACAGTTCAGCCAACTCAATATCCTGTTGCTGAATTTGAAGGTCCGCAATATGGATAGACATATTTCTGAGATAATCAAAATGTTAGTGAATGCATGAACAATCCCCATTGTATCAGCCAAGATCTTAGCTGACACCCTCGATGAAGCATTCCCTGCGACAGAAGGAAAGTAGGCACCATAAGTTAAACTGCGTTTTGCTCAACCATGATGGCGCCGACTATCGAATATTTAACATCCCTCTTCAAAACAAAGTATATGCCATTGTACCATTGAATGACGACCAAAGCTTTCCTGACAATGAATGAGTGATCCGACAGCAATGTAAATCTTTGGTAATCATGAAGATTATTAATACGTGTAAAGGCATTTACGTACCCATTATTTTACACATAAGGAATTTTTAGATTCTGAGCATGGCTCGGTAGCCTGGTACTAGTACAAGTAATCTCAATTTTCTGGCGACATTAAAAAAGAAACTGCTTAACAAAACTTTACAATTGTACGTATGATGTTCAAATAGAAGGTATTTGGCAAAGCATTCACTGTACTTAGTTCATAGTATATGATGAACATATACTATGAACTAAGTAGAATATAGAACATCGAACATCAGAACATAGTATCTGATGTTGTGTTAATTCAGCATGCAAGAACATAAAATAAGTGAAAAATGGTTGAAGAGACAAAGCATAAAAAACTAAAAAATAATACTCATAGTATTACTATTACTATTTTTTTAAAGCAATATCTGCCTATTGTGCTGATTACTCAAAGTGACAAATTCAGTCCAGCTATGACAATTTAATTCCAGTTACTGGAAGTAGTTTATTTTAAGACTACCTTGGAATTTATATGTAAAATTTAAGCATTTCAAGGGCACAAGAGAGTAATAATGAAAAGTAATCAGATTTTAAGGACTTTAGAGGACAGTGAGAGTACTTGATTATAACCATAACATTTACACACAAAATAATATATTTACCTGCATAATCACAGTCTTTTTATTAACAAATTTTGTAAATGCTTCAATTGCTTCGATACTCCAGAAATCCTAAAATCAATACATACACACTCATATACATTTTGTCATTTTAAAAATACGTATATATCTCATTTTTACAATACATACATATAAATGGGAATCGATCTAGGAATTTTTTTCCGGGGTCTCATTTTCATGAATTTTAGTACTTAATTTTGTGAAACTCAACATTTATTTTTGTGTTGTTTTTTTTTTTTTTTTTCCAATACCACTTTTGAATAAAAATCACTTTTGTTAAAATAATTGATAAAACAGATTAAAATGTAAGGCAAACTGCCAGTGAAGGGCTGTTTTAATCGGCTGCTTGTGAAGAGGACATTTGAATCAATTGTACTTTTATGAAGGGTCCTTTTAATGGATTGTATTTTTATGAAGAACTGTTTTAATCGGCTAATTTTGGGAAGGATCCACAAAACGGATCCACTTTTCATCTGCATCGACCCGATAAATGTATATAAATTTACTATTATATAATAACTTACTATTATAATAATACTATTATATAATAACTTAAATCTATTCAAGAGTTATCAGAACGAGAAAAGCGAGCTCGTCGCAAACAACAAAAAAATTCATGGACTCGACAAAAAGAAAAGATTGAGTTGACAGCAAAGCAAAATGACATAAACAATAACGTCGATTCCAAGCAAGCTCGGGTAGGAAAGAAACGAATACAAAAAAATCTACGTAAATATTTTAGAGACAACAAAAAATTATTGGATGATAATAAAAATCTCAGAATGAAAGTTAATAGCTTACATAAAAAATTACAACGTTTAAATATCAGGAAATCACACTCAACATTGCATAAATATAAAGTTGATAAAATGTTAAACGGTCAAAATGTAAATCCTCAAGTTCGCAAAACATTATTATTTCATGAAGCTATGGTACGGCAATTTAAATCATCTTATCAAGACTCTAAAAGTTCAAAGTTTAAGCAGCTATTGGGTAGAGCAATAAGCGGGAAAATTGTAAAACAATATCGACAACTATCTGCCATTAGGAAAAATGTTGTCCCTATTATTTCTTCAAGAGTTCATCAGAGTAATAAACCACTGGAATATGTAAAAAATGCAAAAAACAATCAAATTTATTCAAGATCGATTGAAAAGTTTTTATGATGAAAATAGTAAGATAATTCCTGATAAAAAAGCTTCTGTAAAAATGAATGGTAAACAAGTAACAAAGCATTATATGAATGCTACGATTAAAGATTTACATTCTAAATTTTGTTCCCAAAGTGCGTACTGTGTTAACTACTCAACCTTCGCAAAATTACGCCCAAAGTATTGTATTGAACCAAAAGTTACTAATCGAAATACGTGTGAGTGCTTCACACATGAAAATTTCTCTTTGTTAATACAAGCTTTTCACAGTCATAAGTTATTGACAGAAAAGACGTCATATAAAATTTTGAGTAGTTTCCTATGTGACAGTAATTCTGAATTATGTCTATCAAGAACGTGTGAGGCATGTAAGTTAAAAAAATTAGAATTTAATCTGAAAGATACTAAGCTATTGATAAAATATCTTACATGAAATTGGAAGTATCTCCAGAACAAAGAATTAATGAAAAAAAAAAAAAAAAAAAACAATAACTGTTAAAATTACTGAAAAAAAAAATTTTTTTTTCATGTACAATAAGGCAAGCAATTAACCATTTTAAACATGAGCTAGATTTCTTTATAGCCCATGAATACAGAATTACTCATCAAAACAACTCTATGAAAAAACTTACTCAGGCCCTACAAAGCAATGAGTTAGGACTCCTCATTGACTTGAGTGAAAATTATTCTTGTAACTATGAAACGGAAGTTCAGTCAGTACACTTTGGGGCTAGTAGAGTACAATGTACTTTACACACTGGCATGGTCTCCTCTTCAACATCTTCTCAAGGCTTTGCTACTTTGTCAAAATCGCTCAGACATGATCCTTCTGCTATTATTGTTCACATGAAAAAAATACTTGACGTTTGTCTAGCATCAAATCCAGAGATAAAAACATTACATATAATGAGTGATGGTCCAACGACGCAGTACCGCAATTAAAAAAAAAATTTTTTTATCTCATAACGCAGTACTTGCCTCCATGCTATAGTCAATTAGATAATATTACATATAACTTTAGTGAGGCTGGCCATGGAAAAAGTTCAGCTGATGGGATCGGCGGCTATATAAAGAAATTAGCTGATGACCAAGTGAAATACGGCACGGATGTGTCAAATTTTGATATTTTGCTGTCGATTTTGCGAAATCATGTTAAATCTGTATACATTGATTGCGTTACAGAAAACGAAATATCGAACATTGATTCAATATTACCAAACAATTTTAAGCCTTTCATCGGTACTATGAAATTACATCAATATACGTGGAATAAACTACAACATAATTGTATTTTATTTAATTAATTAAGTTGTTTTGATTGTTCTAATGAAAATCCCCATGTAACACTTTGCTATGGGAAAAATTGATTACTCTGTGAATGATACACTCGGAAAAATGAACGAAAGATTGATAGCAAAAACAAAAAACAGGATAATTCATCACCAAAATTAACTAAAAAGTATAAATGCCTTGGAAAAAATGTTCCTAATGACAATTTAGAAAAAAATGAAACAATATCACTGCGAAGAAGTGCAAGAATTAAAAAAAAACTGTGATGAAAACCAAAAGCTATATGTTAATTAATTTATTTTCTGTTAAATACTATAAGTAAGATTATATAGTCAATTAGTAGTTGCTATAAATTATAAAGTTAATTGTTATATTTGTTATTATTCATTATTAATGTGTTGAATAATCAATATAAAGGAGTTTAAAAGTGTTATAATATAATTGAGGAATAAATTTAATAGTTTTTCTAAAGAATGTCTACCAAATTTATTTTATGTCAGTACCGTGGATAAATGAGTCAGTACCATGGAACGACAAATTTGAAATTTGTTTCTCGTTCTTGACGCTTTGAAGTTGTAGTAAATTCCTCTCAGGCTTTCATTTTTACAATAAAATAGATGAATAATATGCATTAAAAAATTTAAAAATTTAAATTTTAAAATCTTAACATTTTTAATCAAAAGAATCACAGTTAGAACAGAATCACCCATATATATATATATATATATATATCCCCATGCAAAAACCCTTAATGGGTTAAAAATTTGTGATGCAGCATTTTACTTTATAGCTATAAGAATTTTAAATATTGGTCTTAAAAATAATGATATCAAATTTTGAGTGACATCATGCTGTGTGACTTTTAAAGATTTGTTTTTAAATCCCATTACAATTACTTTTGTTTTATTTTCAAAAGAAGATTTATGCATTTAAACAATGCTTTTAATTATGAAATACACTGTCATATATATCACACTTTGACAGAGTCTATATATTCAAATGAATTCATTTCAAAAGGAAGGATGACAGAATTATTATTATTATTATGTGTGTATGAAATCATGGACTGAGATTAAGTGCAGAGTCTTTTTCTTTTCCCTTTAGATTTTTCAGGTCAATTGATTGCATCAATTTTGTCCAGAGCATATTTATAACAATTTGGAATACTGTGATGAAAACTGATGATTAATTGACCCCCCCCCCCAAAAAAAAAAACAATTAAGAGCATACTTATCCTTAAAAAACATGTAACTCTCAGACCGTATTCTCTCACTTTCTTTGCATTCGCCAACAGTACTGTATTCATACTCCGTGCCTTGTTGCCATGTCAACGAAGATGGTTTATGTATTTATATGCAGGAATTAAATAGTCCCCTCTTTAAACTGGATTAAATTAAAAAAAAAAAAGTTTTTCTAAATAAACGGGTGGTGTTAGTCATCAAATTTAGCACCGATTAAAATCATGTATTAATTTTTTAAAAATCGTTAGAGTGGATTCCGAAATCCAAATAGCACAAGATAAACTCCTCAAAACTAGCTGTTAAATATAGTGTCACAGTAATTCGGACGGCTGGCTGGCTGGCTGGTTGGTTTTGGCTGCGTCCCTCATCGAACTGTTGTTCTCTGTGATATTATACTAGTTTAATTTCCTGTGTCAGTTTTGTGCAACATTATACAGCAACCCCCCTCCCCCCAAGTTGAGTTTAAACAGTAAAAGTTTAGAAAAGAATGGGTTCTGTAGTAGCTTTTTTTTATTTGATCTACCCTCAATACACATGTAGTACAGTAGAACTCCAATTATCCGAATTAATGGGGACCGGGGCCCATTTGGATAATCGGATTTTTTTAAAAAAATTGCCATTGGAGAGAATAAAAGCTACGTTTTGATATTGCACTATTTTTTTATTGAATTAAATGAAAGAAACATGAAATTTTCACATGTTTTAAATATAAATAAAATGTACTTATGTACAAGTTTAGAAATAAAAATCATTGTTTTTTAAACATCTCCGTTAATGTAAGCTGTTTTGCGGTCTTCAACCGTTTTCGGGCAGCCAAGTCACGCATTCGCTTGACGGTGAGCAGTTGCAAGTGGTCACACTCGGGCTGACGCTCCATCCACTTCAAAGCAGTCTCGAGGCCGGCAAATGCTTCACTAGCTGATGGTCCAGCGTCTACTTCAACATCAGCAGAAAGTTCTTCTTCCACTTCCACTTCAACATCTTCTCTCACACTTACAACAATTTCATCGTCATTGAGAATTTGAAAACCAGGGTCAGACGTGTCACAAGCCATCCACTCTCCTACATCTTCAGCACTTACTTCTGTACAACCAGGAATTTTTACAATCATTTTTCTTATTTCCTCTAGTGACAACGCATCTTCATCATCATCATCCTCTCCATATTCTTGTTTCTCATTTTCTTCAGATTCTTTTTTTTTGTTCTTCTCAGACGGTAGGCCTTTCAGTTTATTCCACGCACGTCTTAGCGTCACTGCCGTAACCAAACTCCAAGCTTCCGCTACCATGTAACAGCAGTCCTTTAAATTTATTTTGCTATGATTTGCCAAAACCAATTCTTCATCTTCAGCACCTTCGATCAGCAGTTTTCTCAGCAGTTGCCTTCTGTAATGGCGCTTCATTGTTTCAATAACAGACTGGTCCATGGGTTGCAGCAAACTTGTAACATTGGGAGGCAAAAACGTCGTTTTAAACTGCCCATTCTCTCTTTCCAACAGTTCTGCTGTAGGATGAGTGGGTGCGTTATCAACAATTAAAAGCACCTTACTGCCTTCTTTTCCCACCGATTTTTGGTGCTTTTTCACTTCAGGAATAAACACTTCATCATACCATTCGGTAAACAAAGCTGCAGTCATCCAGGCCTTGGGTTGACTTTTGTAGAAGAGTGGAAGTTTTTTTACGTTTTTAAATGCTCTTGGATTTCTTGATTTTCCTATCAAAAGAAGTGGCAGTTTATGATTTCCAGTGGAGTTGGCACAGTTAAGCACTGTAACACGTTCTTTACTGACCTTATGTCCAGGGGCACTAGATTCCCTTTTAGAAGCCAAAGTGGTTTTTGGTAATGCTTTCCAAACAAGGCCAGTTTCATCGGCATTATAAACAAACTCCGGATCATAGGATTCTGATGCAGTTTTAAATTTTTCAATAAAATTTTCAGCAGCTGCACAGTCTGCTGAAAGCTTCTCACCAGCCAAATCTAACTCGCGTACACCATGCCTGAATTTAAAATTCCTTAGCCAGCCGTTACTAGCCTTAAAAGATGAATAACCAAGCTTTTCTGCTAAGATTTTGGCTTTTTCACAAAGGATTGGACCTGAAATCGGATTTCCCATAGAACGTTGCTGCAAAAACCATTTAAACACGGCATCTTCCAAATTTTTGTTGGTTGCTGTCTTCATTGTTTTCCTGGAGGAACTTCCATCTTCATTTTCAAGCACCGAAACAAAGTTTAAAAGTGTTGACTTACTGTTTTTAATGTCAGAAATTGTTGCTTGTCCAACACCATAAATCTCAGACAACTTCTTACCCGTTACACCTTTATCGAGTTGCTCTATAATTTTCAGTTTGTCCGCTAACGATAGCACAACACGTTTTCTTTTCGAAGCCATGGTATAAAAACAATACAGTATTGTACACGCACAAACAAAAGTACATAAGCCGTAGCGAAAGAGTAGCGTCCTCGAGCAAGGTCAATAGCACACTGGCTAATCAAAACAAACAATGACAGGTGCGCCGTGACTGCAATGCGCCGGAACTTGTCTTAACTTGCCGTTGTGCCTACACTGACTTCGCGGGGGGAAGTCAGTGTAGGAATCCAGAATCCATCAATATTTTTCTCACATCATCATTTTTTTCTCTCTCTGTTCGCATAGGCTGTGGCATTTTTTATTTATTGTTGACTTTTAGAAAGCCCCGGTTTTCCCACATCAAAGGGCGCCGCTATGTTCGGGGGACCGCCCTTTTAAAAACGAGTGTTCTTTGAAGGGATATAAAGCGTTCGAAAATACAGTAATCGGTTTGTTTAACGAAGGCATAATTGCAAAGGGTTTAGTATGTATTATATTTATTACTGTTTATATGTATGTTGAAAATGAGAGAAGAAAACTATTTTCAAAGAAAAGAGCTTTTAATTAATTAAATGAAAAAGCAACACGTCCGTTTGCATGTTAAGACTACTTACAAGTGCTGCACATTAGTGCGTTATCGCTGTGCGCCTACACTAGCTTCGCGGAGGGAAGGTCGCTCCGTCTTAATTTTCTTCTGAAATTCTAAAAGCGATTCGGATAATCGGCGATTCGGTTAGTCGGAGTTCGGATAATTGGAGTTCTACTGTATGTAATTTATTAGTTCAAAAATGATGTAAGATAAGCATTACTTTCTTACATCATTTATGTTCTCTTCCTGAGAAATGAATTTTGTCATTTTACAGTAACATTTGATATACTGTAGTATAAAACAGGTCTAATAATTGTGTTAAATATTGCAATTGTATTAAATATTGCAATACTGTTAAAAATGCAAGGTATGATCTTAATGAAATATAATGCAAATTTAAGAAATTAATTTAAGAAATTAACGAGATCTTTTCTACTTTGTGAAAATTTTTTCAATTAAATGCAGTTTTCAAAAATAACAAACAGAATAAAATATTAGAAGAGAATAAACAAAAAGAAGGCTATGAAATTGGTAATTACTATATTAATTTATAAATCAAAAAGATCAAGATTCAATCTTGATCTTTTTCAGCATTTATCAATCTGATTGATTGATATTTGATGAATGATTTCAGCATTTATCAATCTGATTGATAAATGCTGTTTTTAAGAAGACCATAAAAAGCTTTCCCCTTTCAGTTACATATTTGCAACGTTCTAAAAAATTAAAAAGGACACTAAAATAATTTGACATTTTAACTCACAAAAATTTAAAATAAATTAGAACTGCAATGAATAATACTTTCAAAAAATTAAAAGAATTACTTTTTCAACTGGAGCAATATCAACCAATGAGCATTGCTTAGCTAATCCAGGAATGCTAAGAAAGCGAGCTTGAATATTTTTTAATCTAGAGAAGAAACAGAAATTTTAAAACCAACATTAGTTTATCTTACACTACATATTGCAACATATGGACTAAAGGAACAGAAAAAAGAAAAGTTAATCAATAATTCAGGATGTTTCCCCCCATTGATTTTTTCAGCACCAGCAAACATGTTAACTTTCATAAGATACTATCAGGAGAAGCACTATAGGGCTATTCCATATGAACATTGACATCGCCATTTAAAAAAAAAAATATATTTTTTTTTAAATAAATTGTGTGAGAAATTATTGTGAATTATTGTAGCTGTGCTGGCAACAGTTTATTTTGTGCAAAAGTTTCTTTTTATCAGTATGGCAACACTACAAAGTCAGACATCTACGTTGTAGAATGAGAACCTGTTGTGTAGCATTATTGCCTACGTAATACTACTCAAGGCCGGGAAAAGGTTGTGCTTTTCAGCAATAAAACGGGCAAAAACTTAGTTCACTAAAATGACTTCTAGGGGCGTTCTTATGTCCTGGCAACGTTTGCGTTTTCTGGCTCTTTGAATATAAACAATGATATGTTAAGTTTTCAGGACGTTTAAACATGCTTAAACATTTACTTTATTATATTTGTTATTATTTTATATTGTATGGATAAATAATTATATTGTATGCAAAAACAATTAAGTGAAAATGGTACTCTATTGTGTACCATATTGTAAATAATTCTGACTTTAAAGAAAATGATGGATCAACGGTTAGATTTCTCCATTTTCCAAAAGATCCCATTTTAAAAGATAGTGGCAGGTTGCTATTTCTCGCCAAGGAAATAAGAAAAAAATGAATATTAAATTTTCATATTTGTATCTCCAATAGTTTTGTCTGTTCTTTCATGTGCTTGAATAAGTCAATCAGTGAAGACATATTTTATATAGAGAGATAGCATGCAATTTAATGCATACGATACATACTTTAACATCCATATCAGTGTGCGTCGTAAACCGATGTGGGTTTAAAATTATAAAATATAAAGAAATCTAAAGGAACTTTCGTACTATTATCCCGGCTGTCATTGCCACCAA
This sequence comes from Cheiracanthium punctorium, assembly GCA_038373885.1. Lineage (NCBI taxonomy): Eukaryota > Metazoa > Arthropoda > Arachnida > Araneae > Cheiracanthiidae > Cheiracanthium > Cheiracanthium punctorium. Next base: position 259,870 of record JAWZYV010013920.1, read on the forward strand.
ACTTTTTTTTCTCATCCAATGTGCTCCATTTACCTTGACAAAAAAATCGCTCGTCTTGGCGGTTCGCCGCTATAATACGTAAGCACCAATCTAAAAGTATGAGGAATATAAAGATAGCTCTCATAGAGTAACCAGCAATGATCAGTTCTTAAAGGACCAAACAGTGCCATCTACATATTCCCCAGTGTTGAAAGCTGCATTTACTGGCCTTTTCTTAAGTATTGCGTAGGCAACGGTAGCGTGAGTTACCACACACTTAGTATATTTAAATTCAATAACCAATTTTATGTACAAAACTAAATGATGGTTTGTGATAAGAAAGGTACATGCAAACTCTCATAAAGATTTATAGCATTTAAAAGTACAATTTTAGCAGAAATACAGTGGGAGAATGGGCAGAAACGACAATGTCTTTTTTTTTTTTTTTTTTTTTTGGGTACCATGAGTTACCAAGCAATTTTAATTAATATTTCAAAAAATTAATTAAAGATATTTAATGATTTATTGAAAAAAAAACAAAAAAATTTGTAATCAGCATGAATTTTATGGAAAAAAAATTAAAGCATTTTTTATTATTACGCCAGTTTAAAAATGTGATTTTTAAAAAAAATGTAGCATGAGTTACCGTGGAATCACCCTATAACATAATATCAATTCACATAAATGCTTCTACCATACTTTGTGTATTTGTTTGATCAGAAGGCCGTATTTTTAATTATTGAAATTAGCATCATACAGGGTGATCAATCTAAAAGAGTATACGTTAGTTATTCTTATTACCCTTAAATCTCACAGATGTGGCAACTATTCTAAAACTGAAATACAATTGATTGAACCTTGTTTAAGTGTGGGAGACAAAATTTCCAACACTGTTGGATTGTTACAACTTTATTTATGAGGTAAAACAGACATCGAGACACACAATCTTACTTGTGTATATGCTATTTTTATTTTTTAAAAACATAATTTAATTAAAATTTTTTTACATTATTATTCTTTATGGCAAATTTTGAAAATGTTTGCGCACAGATGGGGTTTTCCCAGAAAATTCCTGCAAACAAAGATGAATTAGAACAAATCAGAACTGTAGAAATCTTGTCAATAAACCCAACAACATTGCAAAGTGTGTCAAAAAACTTGGCTCGATGTGTTCATGTTTGCATTAAATGGTGGCAGACAATTTCAATATTTGCTGAAAGTAATGATAATGTAAAAAAAATTGAATAAATTATGTTTTTCAAAAATAAAATTATCACAGGATTAAGTAACATTGTGCATCTCCATGTCTGTTTTACCTCGCAAATAAAGTTAAAACAGTCCAATTGCATTGATAATTTTTTTTTTTAACAAGATTCAAATAACTATTTCAGTATTAGAATAGTTCAGTTGCCCCATCCACAAGATTTAAGAGGGATAAGAAAAACCAATGGGTAACTTTTAAATTGATCACACTGTATATCCAATAACAAAAGTTTTTCAAAATTATGTAGGTATTTTTTATGTTACATATCTATATAAATAAAAGCAATGTGTTAACTGTCCGTTAGTTTGTCTGTGTCTTGCGTAGCTCGCAGACGGGTGATCGTAGACCTACCAAATTTTGTACAGAAATTCTCCATGACAGGTCCCGACACACCTCGAAGTGATTTTTTCAAAATTCGAATTATTTTAGGAGATATCGCTAAAAAACGTATCGCAAAAGGCTAATTTTTGCTTTCCGCCATTTCGCAATTGTAACCCCACAATGGAAAAAGCGACGATTAAGCTTATCTAGGTTGCTACATTCAGCAAGTTTATTAAATGATTCAGACTCTTGAAGTAAAAATAAAAGAATAGCGATTTTTTTTTTTTTTTTTTTTTTTTTTTGTCTAGATTATTTGTAAGGTTGTTTTTAAATTAAAATATCGTGTGCATGGGAAATCAGACCAGGAATGAAATGTTTTATACTCAAAAGAAAAATATTATTTAGAAATTTTCCGAGACTAAAATGTACAACTTTTTAATTTGGCGAAAAATTAAACGGCTGATCTGCGATTTTGAGGAGATGATTCTAATGCTTGGCGCAATTTATCGTCTGCCGAATACACCTGAGAATAAGTTTTTGAAATTTTCATTCAGTTGGAATTGTGCATTTTTCTGTGCAGCTTTTCTCCATCTATTAATGGCTATGTCATTTTATCTCTTACCCCCTTTATTGAAAATTGTATGAAAAATGTTTCCCAAAAATGCAACATAAAAGTATACCACATAATTTTACTTATATTTAAATACTATTATTTCACAACAGCTTTAATCTATTGTTACAATATTTCGTAAGCTGTAGAAAATGCATCCCATGTATTTTTTTATAAATAGGTTACAATAATAAAAATTTCAACATAGGGTTACCAGGCGAATTACTCGAAAGATGCCAGATAAAATGACAGACAATTAATATCGTTTTAATATGGCAATAATGAAACTAAAAAAATTAGGGGGTTCAGGGGGGTGGGGGGTCTCCCACTGACGAGGCTCGAACAACCGAGGTTTTTCTAATGTATTACATCCAGAAAAAGGATGTTAGAAATACCAATTTTAATTTTGTTTAATCACACTCATGAATAATGATATACTTTTCACCTTAATGAAATAAGGAACGAAAATAGGGAAGACCCATGGATTATAATACGCTTTTAATATATAGCACTTTTGTGCGTATTTAAAATCTGAAAGAGTTTCAGATTTTCTTACTTTTTTTTTTTTTCCTTTCCGTTTTTTGATAAAGACCAATATATCCAGAAACTCTTCAGAATTATATAGGACGAAAATAATTTGTTCCTTTTTGTAGGTTTTTATCATTTAACCATCTTACTTTTGTAACCAGGAGCGGCCTGACACAGTAAGCATCGCATTTGGGCGCCGGCTTCGAACCCAAAAACTAAGTAGAGCATAAAAGGGGGCATCTTTTTTATATTAGCAGGGGCGACACTTACGGTAGGGCCGCTCCTGTTTGTAGCCATCTTAATTTTAAATTCCATTCAGAATCTGGGAGATTTCGGTGGTAAGGAAGCCGGTGAGAAACAGGATTCTCTCCGAACAAGATTTATTAAGATGGCGAACCAACTGGTCGCCGTAAGCGGCTAGTATTTTATAAGAGGCTGTATATTTTTTGAATAAATGGTACAGTACACACACACACAAAAAAAAAAAAAAAAAAAAAAAAAATTAATTTAGAAAAGTGAAGCCCGACTTTAAAGTCATTCAGGAAATGCAGCACATAAGTTAATATAATATTTACTGAGTAATTTGATTTGGAATAGCTAGGGCATTTCTCACCCATTTTAGTATTTAATGATTTGACAACTTAACACACATGCATATAATTGATCATTTTTCATTAATATTGCCATTAAAACAGCACTCCATATACTCTGCTAAAAACTGCCATAATGGCATAATTAATGTCACCAAATATTTTGACTTCCCAACTGGTGGCAAATACCCCAGCCAAGAGATTGATTTTAGAATTTTGAGCATTTATAACCAATGCAATGACCAGGAAGCAATATTCAAATTGTAAAAATATAAATCAGTGCAATGGAATATTTGTGCATTTTATCTTCTTGCACTTCTTGCTTGCTTGTAGAGAACATCAAGTTGAGTTCACACAGCTGTGACATTTTGCTTCTGCCACTGCTTTTTGATGCTTACTTTGAGCAGATTAAGATAAATGACATCATTTTTGTTCCGGCAACTGAAGCATTTCTTGGCATTCCTACTGCAAAGCTCTTCAGTGGAATTACTTTCTTTGTCGGATCCAAATGCAGAGCTTTTTTGTTTAGTTTTATTTTTAATACTTTTTTAAAGTTTTAACTTAAAAAACTAATTACTAACTCCAATATTTGGTTAGTTTTTTGTAGCTATTGCACTGCTTTATTTTCCAGACATGCTTTATATAAGCACATCAGAATTTATTACACTACTGAAAAAAATTATGAAATTTATTTCCCCATGAATGGGTGTTCAAAGATTTTATTTTTTAAACAAAAAGGTACATTTAAAAAAAGGGGGGACATCCACCAGTTATTATTCAGAAAAAAAAGAGGGGGAGAGAAATTTTGAGGGTCTTTATGCAGCACATACTGACTGTGAAATAATTTCTTAAATAACACTTATAGTGATCATGAGAAATGTATATTTTACCCTTTTATAAAGCAATTCCCTCAATTCTCAAATCTGAAGTGCCAATAATCCCTTTAATGATCGAAGATCTGACTGAAACAGAACTAATGCCAGCAAAAGTAAAAAGAAAAACAATGCCTACTTTGATACTGAGACAACTTCAGTATTTCCATAATCAATATAGAGTATTTCCACTTTCAGTTCATCACTTTGTACAGTTCTCTTTTGAGTAGTAGAACATGCAGCTTTATGTGGAGGAAGTGTAACATCATATACTTCTCCAGGTTCTAGGATTCTTTTCACCCGACCTCGATACCATTTTCTGTCTCGAGAAAATTGCACCAAATACAGATCACCTACAAATAACATTCAAAATTTTCTAAAATACATATTATTTATTAAAAATAATCCAAAAAATTAGTGTTATAGCAAAGTAAAAATACACAATTTTGTTAAACCACACATATCTATATAAATAAAATTAGACTTTTGTCTGTACATTTCTTGGAATTCAAAAATTTTGCGATTTCTATCCGTTTCAAGCACCCGGGAATCCGATGCGACCCTCAAAAAAAAGTTTGTCTGTCTGTCATTCTGTCCGTGACGCTTTTTCTGTTTAAGCATCACGTAAAAACGGCTGAAGCGAATGATATGAAATTGGGTGTTATGATAGGTGGTCACTCAACTTAAAACATAGGCGTCGAATTTTAAAAATATCTTTATTATATTTTCAGATTTTGCAGAAATCGTTTCAAACTGCGTAAATTTGTGTTCAAGCATCACACAAAAACGACTGAAGCAAATGATATGAAATTGGGTGTCATGATAGGTGGTCACTCAACTTAAAACATAGGCGTCAAATTTTTAAAAATTTTCAGATTTTGCAAAAATCGTTTCAAACTGCATAAATTTGTGTTCGCACATCACGTAATAACAAGAGAAGGTGAAAAAATGATATTTGGTGAAATGATAGGTGGTCACTCAACTTAAATTCTAGGCTTCCAATTTTTCAAAGATGTTGATTAGATTTTCAGATTTTGCGAAAATTATTTCTATATTTGTAAATATTCGTTCGCGCATCACATAATTATGACTAAAGTGAATGAAATGATATAATTTAGTGACTCTCTTAACCTGTAATATTTTAACAATACATAAAAATTATAACTTCGCTTTCTTTACTTTGGCAACATACTCCATCCATTCTGTGTACTCCTACAATGCTGATGAAAGTTCTTGCTTTTTGGAAATTTGCATTCACTAACCCGTCAAGGACGGGTACTTCAGCTAGTACATAAATAAAACAGTATGAGCATTTTACAAGACCATTCTTCTTTGGCTGCAATTTGTCCATAGGGAGAAGAATCCTGAAAATTAATTAAGACCCCCCCCCCCAACATTTTCAATGTGGTCACTTGTGATTGCAATTATGGAAAAAAAAAAAAAAAACAGTTTGCAATTTAAATATGAGGAAAACTCGATACATACTGTTTTCAGGAGTAATTACTACACAGTTTAAGGAGTCTCCCGTAAAATCGATAAAATCCAGGAGTTTTCCAAAGCTCTTAATTTTGAAAATCAAAATCTTGAAGGTTTACAGGAGAAATACTAACCCTGTATACAGATTAGAACCTCTTTAAACTGCCCTCATTATTTCGTGGTTTAAGAAAAGGACAAGGCTAAACTTTAGGAAAATAATTAGAACAACCAATAAAAATGTATGATACTTTAGAAGAATTCGTCAGAAGTTTTAAGAATATCAAGACAACCTCAAATCCTGCATTAGATGATAATTCTAAAAATACTTATTAGAACATAAAAAAATTTTACTTTAACAGAACTACATTGATTTTAATTAAAATTATTCATTTATGATTATTAAGTTATTATTCAGAGGTTTTAATGATTTAATTATTTCTAACATGACCTTGCAATTTTGGAGAAAGCCATCTTCTCACTTTTGGACTTACACATTACTTTGTTATATAGCTTACTGGGTGAATAAATAAATATTGGAAACAAACAAAAAAATAAATAAATAAATAAATAAAGAAGAAGAAGAAGAAATATCTAAGAAGCCATTGTAAAAAGTTTAAAACTTCTCTTTAATATTAGATTGTACATAATAAAAAAAAAACAGTGAAACAATGTGAAGTGCCCATAAATATTTGAAGTATGCCCGCCCCCCCCCCCACTTTTTATTTACCTTTTCTCTTTAGGGGGCGAGTTTATACAATTTAACATAATATCATAACAAAAGTTACCAGTTTCAATAGAAATGTGTTGTTCCCCATGAGCTTCACGAGATCGGCACCACTTGTTAATTGCATCTGATATGGAAGTTAATTTTCTTGAATCAGCACATCTTTGAATCCAAAAACAAGCGGGGTCTTTAATGAAGGATACTACAACAGGCTCAGGGCAGGCTTAGAGTAAGAGAAAAATATAATAATTAAGCAACACTATGAATAAAAGAGCTACTGAATATTAAAAGCAATCAATCTCATTCAATGTAGACAAGAGTAATTCTGAAAATTTATTCATACTTAACAAGAAAATTTGCTGTCCTAAATGGCAGGAAAATTTTTAAGATGGATTTCTACTCTTTTGGAAAGAAGTTAGAGAATCAAGGATCTTTCAAAGATCGGCTTTGATTCCTATAGTGCACCAGTACAATTAATTTAGAACATTTTAAATTTGATCATTTTGATATAATGAAACAGATGTCCACATGCAGAAATACTGTTAAACAATTACCATTTAAAATAAATATGTATATATGAGATGTATTTAAAAATATAGCTTAAAGTATCTTTTATCCAACATTACAATAATTTAATTTTCAGTATAATCAGGCAAGGTTTTCATTACGCCAAAAAAGGTGAGAATTTCTCAGTATGTATGTAGTTTGGGTAAATACCCAGTAAGCACCCCGAATCAGGATATTTATGATTTTTAGCTATTTTTATCGCATGTAAAAGAGCCTCCAAGCCTGTAAGTCAGGCTCAGTTGCAAGCAATAAAAATAACAGAGCTGAGGAACAACCGTGTTCCTAGGATACTTTTTTTTCTTCCATAGATTATAGAAGTTCTTGAAAATCCACTTTTACACTTTGTGTTAAACTTACAACTGAAAAAATGGAAGCATGCGACTTCTTTTTTGAAAAGTGCCTGAATTTTTTTAAATTTGAGAATTTTGTACAGAGTAAAACTAATTTGTAGGGTGCGTAAATTTCTCACAGTAATAATTTTTTAAGGCGGGGGTAAAACACAATATTCTTGCACTCTAGTGAACACACTGTCAGGGGTTAATTCTTTAAGACACTATGGTATAGAAATAATTTTTCTAGCATTCATGGAAAAGAATTTTTTTAATTATTTCTGACTAAGTAAATATTCTATAAATCTCTAAAATTGGCTGTAATTGGCATTATAAATCACTTAGAGCATTTTAATGTTTTTTTTTATACCAGTGAATCATCCAAATAAACACTAAATTGTTTGATATAAATACAGTAAAATATCTGAATTACTTCTTATTTAATTTCAAAGCTATAAATAGATTTTATTATAAGAGGCTCCAGCAGGGTCTGGGCCCACCATATGCCTTCTAAAATATAAGATTTATAGAAAGTTATTCCTGGGGCCAAGATATTCAATTGATACAAACTGGATGAATTATATCCATACAGGTAAAATGTAACATTCTTTAACAGTGTGGGAAGGTTTTAAAAAACACTGTAAACACTTTGAGTAGCAAATTATTATGAAAATAACTGATTCATAGTGCTCAATTGTATGCAAACATAAAAATTAAAAGTGAAATAACAATAATAACCGTACTGAAATGAGTTCTTTAAAAGAAATCTATTAAAAATTATAAATATAAAACAAAAATAACAACAGAGGATAAAAATATTTTCAAAAAGCTTAAATAAAAGATATAATTCTATTATTAATGAAAAATGCTTCTAAAGTAAGTGCATCAGAACTGGACACTTAAGCTCATAAAGTGGAAAAAAAACCCTCTCTCGAGTAATGTATAAATGAAGCAAGAAAAATTCTTTGCCCATTTTATAGCACTTACTTCTATTGAAATCCCGACATTTAAAAGCAGCTTCAATACCAGATTTCGAACTTGTACTGGTCATCAAACTATCTTCAGAGAAAGTATCAACAGTAGTATTTGTTTGTGTTTCTAAATCTGTAAAAATAAAATGGAAGCTCAGTATAAATAAAGTAAAAATGTCAATTTACAAAAGAATTAAAAACTCACTGAAAAAAACCTTTCAATCGCTCTAATTATATGTCATGTAATTAACAACAAGACACAACCAAAGAGTCATAGATTTGAACAAAATTATTTTGAAGAAATGATGTTTTTGAGACTGAGAATGTGCAGTGACGAAAAAAAAAAAAAAAAAAAGAGTATCAGTGTGTGAGCTTGAATAAACCTTAAAAATATATTGTTGCACAGCACATAATTTTGATCTTTAAATTTCAACACCAAAGCAAGTCAATTAAGTCAATTACTTTTATCCTGAGCAAAGTAAAATAATACCCAAGCACTGAATTTCAGACTTAAATAAATAAAAAATAGAGTAACATAAAAAGACTGACATTGTGGTCTAATCTCTCTCTCTCTCTCTTGTAAAAATTACAAAAACCTTGGTAAAAATTGCATATATGCATTAGAGTTCTTTTAGCATCTTTTAATTATTTTAGCATCTTTTATTTCATAGTTCCAAAAATAAGCATTCCAATGGTTAAAATAAAAAAGGAAATTTTTCTTTCATTAGGAAATAAATAATCCTTTGATAAATGTCTCTAAATATTTTTCAAAATAAAATTTCAGAATCTTCCTAGTCTTACAGTACCTTGATAGATAGAGAAGGAAACAACCCAGGAAGAAATGCTCTTGTCTTATTGGCTACAAACAGCCAGAAAATAAAATATGAAGAATTTTTAATTGTTTTAATTAAAAATATACAAAAATTTTTTTTTGTAGAAAATAATACTGTTTATGAGAATAAAATAAAATATAGATGAAGCAATTTCTTTTATTTTTAAAACTGCAGAGGAAAAAAAGACACATAGATGAGTAAATATACCAGAGGGGGGGGGGGATTACTTTTCTGCTCAGTTGCATTAACAAAAATGTCTTAATTTAATTAAAAAATAACTATGAAAAACTGTATTTTTTTTCTAAAAAAATACCTTTCTTTTTAATTTAGTCAATCTAATGCAAATCTATAGCCTTTTAAATCATACAATTAGTGTCACGATTTCTTAACATTCAAACTTTCAGATGGATTTAAAATTCAAAAAATGTAAAACAATAAATTGAAATAAACATTCATGTACTTATTAATTGTGTTTACGATATGAATAAGAAATATTTAACACGAGAAGCACTGTTGATGTCATTTTGACCCTTTTCCCAATATCTCATGCTTTATTTCAATATACAGTTTAACACCGCAGCTCATTTTTCTACTTTTCCTAACATTATTCCAAGTCTGTTGTGACAAATTTTTACATTTCTATTTTAATTAGTAAAATAAATCATTACAGAAATACCTAAAACAGCCAACAGAGGTCATTTTGATCCTCCCCTCCGACTGCTCTAGTGTTAAAGGAAAACACTCATTTACCAAAAGGATGCAAAAAGATTGAACGTGAGTTGCATATTTGATAACTGCTGATATGAAATACATAGTTCATCCATGATCTATGTTTTATTTAAAAGAAGAATTACTAAAACACAGAATTCAGTGGAAGATTCTCATCCCTGGTAAATGTAGGTACTGAAATAAAATGTTAAGACCCATTATATAGGCATTCTTAAAAAGTTGTGTGCTAAACATTTGAGAATTAGCATGCAAAATTTATGTAATGTTTTGAATTGCAAACTTTCAAACAACTCTAGAATGTACAGTAAAGGTTAAAGTTTCTGAAAGATGATGGATTTAAGTCTTTGCTGAGAGAATCTCCCTTCCCCTCTCCATTAAATCTTATGATGACATATTTAATTAACTATTTGTAAGACATAATTCTAATGTTTATATTGTTTAATATGAATTTTTTATTTAAACCCTTGTGCACCAGGGATGGCCAACCTGCGGCTCTTTGAAGGATTATTTGTGGCTCTCGATAAATGTACCTGAGTTCCCTTTTGTTTTATATATTTTTTTAATATTATCATTCCGTATGTGTTTCAAAATGTCTTTTGTGGCGGGAACGAGGGTTGCTTCAACATTCATCGCCAAACAAAATTAAATAGATATTAAAAGAAAAACAGCGGCTGACGGTGACGACAACCCTTGACAGCAGCATAAGTGGAAACTTTCAATCACATTCAACGGCATTAGAAGAACAGCTACTAACCACAACGCCTGTCTGGCAGCAGTTTTTCCCCGGAAGTCCCTCTCCCCTTTTAAAGACAAAAATAATAAGAAAAGGACACTTTCTTGTGGTGCGTAGTTCCCTCTATTCATTAGAGAAGATAGTTGTGAGGATAAAAGGGTTGGTTACGTACACTTTTAAATTACTGACAATGAAAATATGAAAGACTAAGTGCAACATTGTAACAAATTTCATTTCCGACCAAGTTAAGAATGATAAGACTCATCGAAAACTGCACGAACAAACATGCATTATCGTCGTAGCATAATCGTCCGACTCCAGACAGATTTTGAATTTGTAAACTTTCATTGCAACGGACAGTTGACATTATGCTCTGGAGGTAACAATTTGTATCACTCTTGCTACGGATATAATTTGTAATCTGTAATTTTTGGTAAGTTAACTATAATTTGCTTCGTAGTATGTAAAACATGTTGTTATTGTTTTAATAACTCAAAACTTGTATTTCCTAAATTTCTTTATTTATTTCCAGTTTTTAAAAACATGACGACAGAAAACGAAAATAAAAAAAGAAAATACAAGCACAGATGTGCCAAGTTTTTAAAATTGAAAAGCCTGAGATCTCCTGCTTTTTAATGTCAAAAAGCCTGAGATTACTTATGAATATATTTTCAGTATAAAATGCACATACAATTAATACCTTTCTTAAATGCCATGCGTGTCCATATGAACTTAGAAGATAGTATTCCGTTACTTATAAATAAAATAAATTTCAAAAATTTGCAAAGAAATATTAGAAAATATATAACATCAGTCAAAATAGATGTGGGATAAACCATTTCTACCTAATAATTATATTAAAATAGGTTGTTGTGCCTGACTAGTTTGAAGGGAACAAGAACAGCTCTTGCAGAACTAATGAAGAAAACTATTCAATTGAAATTTTTTCCAAACTTTTAAAAAGACTGAGAAAATGAAGAAAAATCCTGAGATCCAAAATTGGAACAAAAAGCCTGAGACTCAGGCCAAAATCCTGAGACTTGGCACCTCTGCGAGCAAGAAAATAGAAGTTTTAATAATGAGTGGGAGGAGAATTTTTTTTAATGCATTATGTGTTATTTGTAATTCTATGGTCAAAAATAATAAAGCTAGCAATTTACGTCGACATTATGAAATCGATCATCCTCAGTTTTCTAATCAGTATCCACCAAATTCCAAATTAAGATCGGATAAACTAGCTTCTTTAAAATCAAATTTAAATAAACAACAGTTAATTTTGATGACCTTTAGCAATCAAGCTAATAATGTGGCTGAAGCCAGTTTGTTATTGCCTGGAATATTGTACGTGCAAAACGCCCATATAGAGAGGGAGAGTTTATTAAAAAAAACTTGGAAGCAGGGTCGGACTGGCCTATCTGCCCACAGGCAGATGTGCCCTCCTTGTGGATTCTTTGTGCCCACAATGCAGTTTCAAATAAGAAATTTCACTCTCCGAGTTATTCTGATACATGTCAGCTGCAAATCATTCTTTATCGTTAACTACATTTCCGAGGTGCACTTTACCACTTTCTGCTGGCAAGGTACCCTAGATGTATGCAATCTTGAGGAGGGGAAAGTTCGGAGCTGCCTCTTTGTGGAAAAATGTTTCTTACTAAGTTTAGGATCACCCCGCGAGGAACAGAATGAATCATTGTGCACCCCCTACACCCCTTGAATTCTCCCTTACTGCTCTGTCCACCTTCTCGTGGCGCCTATTTGGTCTCTCTATTGCTATCTTATTCTTTTTAAGTTTGGGACATTTTGCTGCCCACCTTCCTCCTTAACCAGACAAGTTTTTTGTACCTTAATTGAAATTTTTCATTAATTATGGTACGTATTAATGAAAATAATATGAAAAGAGTTTTTTAAAGCTGCTTGTGCTTTTGAAAACAAATAAATAAATAAAATAAAATGCAATAAACAATTTATAAACAAGAAAAACAATGTATAGATTTGCATAATTAAAAAATTTTAAAATATAGACTTGCTTCCGATCTAAACAGGAGATTCATCAACAGAGAACTTGTTTGTTTATTGTTTATGGCAAAGCTACACAAGGGCTATCTGCCTAAGGTGGGAATGCCTTTGGTGGAGGACTTTTTGAGGGGTTATAACGCGTATTCACGTTACTTCTGGAGAGAAAACTTCAGATTTTTAGATTGACGACCACGAGAGAGATCAGAACCTTGGACCTCCACTTCAGGAATCTCTCAGTGTTTTAGTGGCTTTACTGCTCAGCAAGGTTGGCAAGCTAAAGTAGAATATTGCATATAAATGTCACTGCTGTATACTAAATCTTAAAGCAAATTAATTTGTGATGACTTGCAAAAGTTGACTTTCTGAGTCAAAATCAAAATATTTTTAGATTTCTTCAATATAGTTATCGACTGAGTTAGATATTCGAATTGGAGGCATTTTGACTTTTAAAAGGTTTGAGTGGCTACAATCAGATACAAATTAATGCAATTTTGTGGGTGGGGCAGCTAGTTGAAATTTATTTCCATTTTATGAAAGTAAAATAGGATCTTTTACATGTTTTGTAATTTCCTTTTTCTAAATACATTTGGGAGTGATCGTCCTCACATACCCCCCCTTCCCCTTTAAATCATCAGTGGCTATAATTTATACATTTCAGAAGTACGCCTTTTAAAAAATCCAAGGTCTGTGCCCCATTGAAGCGACCAGTCCAACCCTGCTTGGAAGATGTACTTAAAAGTTTTAAATCCCAATAATGCAGCATTGCACAAAGTTGCTTCGCAAATTCCCATCTCGAGACACACAACCGAATGACACATAATGCCAATTAATACATCTCTTGAATATAATTTTAAAAATCTGAAATGACTCCACTCGACTTTCCGAACACTTACGATTAAGATCATTCCAAGCATTTAAGTAAATTTTAATCGATGAATAATTCAAACTTATATACCAAATTGAAGCTCAATCGAATGCGCCGTTTAAACAGGCTTATTGGGCTTTTAAGAGAGGATTCTCAAATTCCACAATTCATACCAATTCACTGCACAATTCACGGAAAGCATCTAGTTACAAAATATTTAAAATATCCTGATGTTATGAAAACAATGTTACACATTGTAAATTACATTCGCACCAATGAAAAAAAATCATCGACAATTCATAAATTTTCTTGATGAATTAAAGGACGTAGAACTTCCAAATGACATTAATTTCTTTTGCATTGTTAGATGGTTATCTATCTACAACATATTAAATCCATTTGTAGATTTGTTTGATCCGATAACTGCATTTCTAAAAGAAAAGGAAATAACCTTTTCAGAATTAGACGATGACGTGTGGTTACAAGACTTAACGTTTTTGACTGATGTAATGGAACAGTTGCAAACACTGAATTTACAATTGTAGGGGAAAGATAAAATAATATCTGTCCTCTCACAGTGTATATTTAGTTTTCAAACTAAATTACAACTTTTTCAAAATGACATTAAAAATAAAACATTTTGTCATTTTCCTCGAATTAAAAAGATTTGGTCCAATACTAAACAAGAAAAACTCAACGAGTATATAAAAAGCTAGAAGGAATATTGATGAAATTCCAAAATAGATTTCAAGACTTGAAATATTTTAAATAGTCTCTTGATCTTTTTTTTTTTCTGAATCCATTTGAATTTAACATAATTCATGGTGAGTTTTCCACTTCCAATATAATTATGACCCAAAAAGCATCTGGAGAATTAGAATTAATAGAGATGCAACAAGATCAAGCTCTACAATTAAAATATAAGTCGACGCTGATTACTGAATTTTTTTAATTTGTATCAGAATCGAAGTATCCTGAATTAAAAAAGGCTGCTTGTCGAATTATTTCAATATTCGGAACAACGTACTTATGTGACTCATTTTATTCCACTTTAAAATTCGTGAAAACCAAACACTGATCAGTATTAACTAACCAGCATCTCAAAAAATTACAGAGAAGTGCTGTCACCAAATTTTAAAGAATTATCAAGAAGTAAAATAAATGTATTTAATTTTTAATATTTTAATTCAATACACATATTTTGTACTTTTATTTATATGTTTTCAATAAATATTATTTCTGTTAAAAAAATTTTTAATACCTTTTAAATAGGTATTTAATTGGGGCTCGCGAAAAATTTCAAATTTTGAAAAATGGCTCGGACTATCAAGGAGCTTGTCCACCCCTGCCATAGACGTACGTACCTATGAACGTTCATGGTATAATTCTTGTGTCATAGACTTAACTTTTTCTTACTGATATTCCTAAACATAGTTTATAATTGTTATCTGATATTCTAAGCTGTGATTTTTTCACATCTTGATATTGTTAGCCTTTATTTGCACTCGCTAGATGGCAGTAAGCACTGAGTTTAATAATATGGTATTATGGTACCTTTATATATAAATTGGCCTGGTGCGCAAGGCAGGGTAATAAGACAAAATTTTGTGGGGGGGAAAAAGAAAAGAAAAGAAAAAAAGGAGAACAAAAGAAAATACATGGGGGGAAAGGAATTTTTTTCCAATTAGATTTGATAAACTTATTTTTATAACATGTTAAAAAAAAAAAAAAAAAATCTAGATCCATATTGTTTTTTGAATATACCGTTCCAAGTTAACAGGGTTCATACTCATTATTCAAAATGAAATTCCCTGAGTTTTCCAGGTGATTTTTCAAGAATTTCCAGGTTATCGTAAAAAAATAAACATAAGATAAAGACTAAATACTTTTTATTTATATGCCCCATTCTAAGGTAATGAAATTATGATAGCACTATGGTAATCAAAATTATACTCCCCCTCAATTATCGCATAATAAATGGATTACACTTATATCAGACATGGTTTTAAATTCAGTTTTACCTATAAAATATCAGAAATTATACAACAGCTTTACAGAAGTAAAAAAGAATTTTGGGGACCACTTCCCTGATTGATAGTTTCAAGATATTTTTTTTTATACTACTGCCAGTACACAAGGCTATTGGTAAAAATTGCCATATTCCTTAGTACTAAATAAAATCCACCGATCCTATACATAAACAATGAATTATTTAACATTATACGAACACACATTCTACATTGTATTCAAGCAAATATCAGCAGAGTTTGTATATGCGTAATAATATTACGCAATCTAACTTTGTGCACAGTACACAACACAAATGCTCAGAACTACAGAGACAAAATGAGAAGCAAGTGTGCTATTCGTCCTAAGCAGTCTTAAGTGATATTTGATTATTCTTGTATAATCCATTTCCAATTGCACGAGTGGTTCATTAGCAAAGTACTTGACCATTGAATAGGGTGAAAGCCATAAAAAAAATCTGGAGTGACTCCACTCGACTTTCCGAACACTTACGATTAAGATCATTACCAAGCATTTAAATAAATTTTAATCGATGAATAATTCAAATATATATACCAAATTTAAGGTCAATGGAATGTACCGTTTAAACGCTAGCGCACTTTCTAGAATTTCCCCCCATAGACGATAATGTAAAAGAAATCTTTGTCGTAGATCTGTAGAAAAACTATAAGTCCTATACACACCCAAATCAATACCGGTCTTGCGACGGTGGTTTATAACATGTATACCCAATTTGAGCTCAATCGCATGCCCCGTTCAGGAGCTATCGTGTTCACTCACATACATACAAACACGCATACACACACACACACATACACACATATATACATACATCTCGTAAAAATAGCATAGATGAATTCAGAAGACCCCAAAACGTGTAAATACACCAAAATCTCGAATTCGAATTTTTTCATGATTACAATACTTTCCTTACATGGTACATGTTCGGAAAGTAATAAAGAGAGGGGGGTAAATTTTCTTAAAATTCCAGGGTTGAAGCTGGATTTTCCAGGTTTTTAAAGCAAAATTACATTTTTTCATGAGATTTTCCTGAGTTTTAAGAGCTAATTTTCAATTCCCTGTTTACCAGGTTTCCCTGAGGGCGTACGAACCCTGGTTAAATTCAACTACAAAACATATTACTTTTTCAGAATTTGCTGAATACATTCGAATCACTCCTTAAAATACATAGGAGAATAAAGACACTCATTAATTCAGACAGAAAACAAATTTTATTAATTTGCAACGAAAATGCTGGAGAAAGGATGTACGTTAACGTGGATTATGATTAGCTGCAAGAACACTTCCAGACAAATTAATTGTAATATTTTAACATTTATCTCTGTCTTTTAAAATTGGACATTTATTACTTTTCTTCACACTTAATAAAAAATCAAACAAAATATTTTTGGTGTGAATAATCAGAAAAAAATACTATAATTAAATAGTATGACAGTTAAAAATGAAAGTGTAGTGGGGGGGGGAAGTCTGCTAATAAATTCCCCCCCCCCTCAGCTTCCCCGAGCTCTTTTGCAGTGGCCTGAATTTTTTGGGTGGCCACCTCATTCTTTAGTGGAACAAGCCTGAAATTATAACAATTGCAACTGCATTTTAAACACAGGTTAGATTTCTATGAAATTATTATTAAGATGCCAAATTTAAAAAGTTTTGCGTAAAATCGTTGGAAAAGTGAAAAAAAATAAAAAGGAGTTTTGCATAAAATCGTAAAAATATGTGGGAAAAGCAGAACAAAAACTGCAGTTTCGAGTAAAATCGGTGAAAAAGTACAATCTTCAAGCTGAATGCATACAAAATGGCATATATGAATAAGTATATTTAAGCTGTCTAAATTATTTTACTCTTTCTTAATGTGTTGAGCATTCAAAAGTATGGTGGAATTTGTATTTTAAAATACCAAATTATTTCATTTAATAAAATCTACATTTCTTCAAAAGTTGTGTAAGAAAATCACTATGCTTTATTTCAACAAAACCCCAAAAAATTCGGTTTTGTAATTGGGGGGGGGGGGGGGAACTATCGATTTACCATAGATTCCCATTTTGTGTGATTATCAGCAATTAAGTAACAGGGATGAGACTGACAAAATTGAAAAAAAAAAAAAAAAAAAAGCAGAAATTACACATGAAGGTAATTTCGAACGAAACTGAAAATAACAAGAAAAGTGAAATTAGGGTCACAACTGAAAATGTTAGAAAAAACAAAGAAATTTCAACAATGGAAAAGCTATAGGAAAAATATTCACTCTCAAAATGGATGGGAAAAGATCGCAATTGGGATGGAGGAGGGGAAAAAAAAAAGTGATTTTTGCCGATCTATAAAATAAACAAAACTGCAGTTTTCCACAAATCCGTGGAAAACTCTCATGCCTGAAGTAATCTCAAAATAAAAAAAAAGTGGAAAATTCAAATGAATAGTAAATTTTAAGAGATTATTTTTGGGAAACAAAATATGGGTTGTGATTTTATTCAAATAAAAAGAACTTTAAAATTCATTAAAAAGCATAAAAAATGGAAATTTGTGTAAAATAATAAATAGAAAAAAAAAAAAGGAGTTTCTTGTAAAATCGTAAACTTTAAGCTGAAAGCTTAAAAACTGGCAAGTATCAATAACTATATTTAAGCTGTCTTAATGATTTTACTTTTCATGTTTTGAAAATTCAAAAGTGTGGAGGAATTAACAAATTTTTTCATTTAATAAAATCTACACTTTTACAAAAGTTGTTTAAGACCGTTATTATGCTTTATTTCCACAAGAACACAAAAAAATCAAGTTTTATAACTGCAAACTAATGGGAATCGATTGATTTACCAACAAATTTTTCAAAATTCCGCAAATGTTCGGGCTAGAAATTGGCCGAAAACATTTTGTTTTAGATTCTAATTTTTATTGTATTCGGCATAGTCTGCAGGTTTTCTCAATATGTACACAGAGGCCTCCAAGAGGGAAGGGCAGCATGCCCTCCTAGTCAGGTTGTTACGTAAAAATGGAAAGAAAGGGGGAGATGCAAGGGGCAAAAAGTCTTAATTATTGTTGATTGTTGTGTAGTAGTTTGTAATTACATAATCACAACTCAAGACACTTCAGGGATTAAAAAGAGTTCTGCTTCTCCCCCCCCCCCCCCACACACACACACCTAAATTTGGATTTTCCTTCCCATTAAGGGGGTATTCTGGTTTAGAAATTCAAAAAAAATCTATTTTTTTTTTGGGGGGGGGGCATATTTTCATAGTGTAACCCTTTATGAATACGTCCCTAAGAGGATTTTTAAAAATTTAAATTATTTTCGGAGTTACAGCTCATTTTGTGACGTGCTGACAAAACCGTTTTGCCTTTAAATAAAGCAGTTCAAAAAGTAATAAAACCAATATACGAAGATTTGTCTTCAGAAAGCTTGCAGGAAAGGTGCTTGGGCTCAGAATAATACTGAGTCTAAATTAGCTCATCTGGACTTTCGCACCCAAGCATATTCATGCTGGTACCCATACAATTGAAATTGCTAATTTCATTGCGGTATGTATATTTAATGAAGGATTTTACCAGTTTTAAAGATTTTATCAGAAATGGGAATAACAATTGGGCCAGAATCTCATGCGTTCGTCAACAAGCGTGATCAAGCCCGAATTAGCAGGTCCGATGTACGAGCTGAGACTTCCAAGGAAACTAGAACTGCTAGATCATCTGAAAGGGCTTCACTAAACATGACATTTGAAGTTGAAGAAGGCACTTTGTATGGAGCAGGGATAGCTGATTAATAAAAAGTAAGTATAACACACGTTAAACAACTCTGACTGCGTGCAACTAGTCCTCAAACTTTAAACGCATTTTCCCCAAAACTACTTTTCAAGAAACGGTGTGCATGATATCTCAAGTTTTATTCAACCGATTCACTTGAAATTTTATACAGAGCTTCTTTATACATTATAGTATCGCACTACCAAGAGTTAAAATAAAATTTTTTTTTTCAATATTTTTTAAAAATTCCAAACAAAAAAAAAAAAAAAAACAGGGAAAAAGAAAATGTATTTTTCAAACTGCCGCCATTTTGTGAATTTTTTTTTTTCAAAAACATCTTGTAGTGCGATAACTACATCCTTCCTCTTTAAGGATTATTCATGGTTTTCCATTTTAGGTCACTGGAAGAATTTATATCCTGCACACCAGGACAAGTCATTTGTTCATCAGACCCCACTTCGCCGGCTTGCAGTTTTTTGAAATTTGATTTTTTTTTCTTATATCATTAATGTTTTGTAAAATAAATAATATCGATATTATTTAAATATCAATAAAAAACTTATAAAAATATGGATACTAAAAATATTTGTTGTTTTTTTTTTTAATCACGTCCGAAAAAACACCTAAAATTAGGGCTTCTAAACCAGAATACTCCCTTAATTAAAAATAATTTCAACAGCACTGCAACCAGGCATTTTTGCACTGTAAATTGGGTTTTCGCAGAGCATGTAGTACAGTGAAAATGAGCATTTGAGAGGCACGTGCAGGCGACTCATTTTTTTGGAGCGGCTGAAAAACAGTCACAAATTTTGTTTGTATCGATATTTTCCACCTCTTTCTCCCCCTAAAATTGTTCTACAGCAGAGCTGTTCTAATTTAGCCATCTTCTTCTTTGTTGGAAGAGAGATTTCCCAACGCTGATCGTAAATTCTATATTTTCAAGCATAATTCTGGACTTTCCCAATGTGAACAAATTCAAGTACATCTCCCGACTGCTGGACAACCTGTAGTAATACCTAGAATGTGTGCGATAGGTGGGACCAAGCAATGACCACATAAGTCGGAGTATAATTTTACATGTAAATATGAACATACAAATTATTCTTAAATGGGGTCGGAGACTAAAGGAAACAATAATTTAGGAAAAAATGTTTAATAAAATCATAGATAATACATATGTATGATAAGTTATATTATTAAAATACTATGCCTAGGCTAAGTCAACATTATTTATTTTGGATATAAACATAAGACCAATCTGCAAAATTTGGAAATTGCATAACTCCAGGTTTGAGTAAGTCGAGGTACTATAATATAAGAAAGAAGAAATCCACAGCAAAATAAACAAAATATCAGATTTTTGCAAATCTGCAAAAAAACCTCAGTTGGCAGAGAATGTCTCCATGGGGCTAGGAAACTGACATTACAATGATGTTACCGGCAACTGTGATAAAATTATGCAAATCGGGTTTTAATGCATGTAAATGGCACAAATAAAAATGATGGTTGCTGCCTTGCTCTTTGACCTAGATAAAGTTTGTCAATAGTTGCATAAACCTTGCAAAAGCTGCATTTTCAAATAGTTGCTCTTCACCCATTTTTCGTTCAAAAAAGTCTCCGAAGCTCAAGAATAGTCTTTATTTAGTTGACAGTGGCAACCCTGTAATGTTATCGACGTTATTCCGAAAGAAAAAATCAAAAGAGAATCGGCCACTGGTGGTAAAAAAAAAGGAATAAAAGGAGGAAAATGTTAAAAATAGGAGGAGAAATCGCGATACAATGAAAAAAAAAAAAAGGAAAAACAGGAGCGCTGTGGTCCCTGGCACAAGGGTTAATATTTGTCAGTTAAATATCTTTACTTTCTGTTTACTTTATAGTATGGTTTATTTTTCAGGTAAGCAGAAGTACCAAGAAAGGAATAAATATGTCCGGGACCTAAGATTATCAGCCGCGTGCATGCAAATGATATTGCTATGGATTTTCAGAGTAATCTAATCTTTATATTTAATTTGGCCTAAATTCTTGTTCTACATGTCAAATAATTAATCTCTGCATTTTGTTGCAAGTAAATTGGTTAATCAGAATGTGAGATATTATCTTTAAAATTCCCACTGGATAATATTAGTTTGGTGATGCCACCAAGGTTGTTTTGGGGACTTATTTTGGTGATAATTCAGCAATAATACAAAGAAAAAAAAAAAAAAAAGCTCAAAAGATATCTGAACCTCTTAAGCATAAGAAAAAAATAATAAAGAGAAGAGTTTATTATAAAGATATTAAAAATTGCTTTCACTCTTCTACAATATCTTCATATTTTATAATTTAAAAATACTTAAGCATAAAAAATCATTTGTCAAAGATAAAAGTCTGAATGTGTATGCATCATGAATATGAATTTACAAGAATATACCAAAATTAAAAAATTCTACCTGATGATATAAAACTTTCTGGAATTTCCATACAATAATTTTCTGGAAGATCCTGAGTTGGCACTAGATGATACCTACAATAAATAAATAAATAAATAATAAATAAATTACTAATTAGTCTTTTTTTCATCTACATAATTGCTGTCATTAGATCACTGTTTTTTTTTATACTGCCAATACAAAAATACTTGAATTTTTTAAGAACCAGTATAGATTAAACAAAGCAGTACACAAATACACTATTTACCTAGGTTTGATTGAATATTCTAATGAGGCGAGACTTTTGAGACTATTGGCAAAGTCTTCATTCAAGTTTAATCTATAAAAAGGAAAGAAAATAAATACACCTTTTTTTTATAAATTGATAAGTTTACAAATAATAATCAGATAGAAGCAAACATACTCAATTTTAACATTATTATCCATATTTGCTTGAATTGGTAAAAGATAACATGGAATAGCTTTAAAGCTTTCCAATTTTTCCAGCAATGAAGGAGCACTTATGGCCAGACAGGGATTTTCTATCACAGACTCAGCATCTAGAATATATTTTTAAAAGTCTTCAACAAAATTCAATGTGCATAATTGTATGCAAACATTAAATTTAAAATAAACTTTCAGAGTGGTTTCACTTTATACATATATTAAAGTTCAATCAAATGGATTCTAAATAAACAACACCAAACAAGAACACTAGTAATACAATATTAGACATATTTTTGTCATTCAGACACAACTGATAAGGCTTGGAATAGTACTATTCAATTTATCATGTAATAGAGATTAATAATACATCTGTCTTTTGAAAATCAACGCAGTGTTCTCTTCCCTTTTTTTTAAATTAATTGATGGCTAAAAATTGTAAATGTTAGCAGAACGGTATTAATTTAGAACTTACCTTTCTTCACTGCTAATATCTCTTTTTCATAGCCAGAGACTTCAAAAACCTATAGTTAAAAATATAAATAATATTAATTAATGAAATTCAATCAATGTTAAATGTTCCTTAGTGGCTAAATAAAATAGTATCTCAGAACAATGTAGCCAGGTGACAGAAAACAGGTATACATCTTCATGAATCTAAGTAGATTAGTTTCAAAACAGTAAAACATGTCATGGCAAGTGATAAAATGAGGAGTGAGGGGATACTTTCTTATGTATTACAGCAGACCTTAAGGTATTTGTCAGTTGTCAGTGAAAAAAGTCAAATAGATCAATGAAAACAATTCATCATTGGTAATAGTGCTTTGTCATTGGAAAACTCCATCAGACATTGGAAAACTTCTTTTTCCAACTTGAATATTGAAGGAAAGCAATAGAGCTAATTAACTAAGGAAACAAGATTCACATATTAATTTCAGCACTAACTTGTCTATGACAAGTGAGACATACCTTTAACCCCTTAAATGCCGCACTATGATCCAGGAATAAAGGTATAATTAATTCATCAAAATTACATTAGAATACACTCATAATGACTATAAAACAAAAAAATTGCCGGAAAAAAATTCCTTCCCTGATTTCTGAGATGTTCAATTTTTTACTTCTTTATTTGCTTCATGTAAACAAGCAAACAATAAAAAAAAAAAAAAAAAACTTGTATGATAAATCTAAAATTTTATGCAGTAATAAAGGTTTACTTCATATATATATATATATATATATATATATATTGTCAAGTGACTAAAATTTAAGCAAAACTCAATTAAAAAGTTTTGTAATTTTAAAATTAGTATAATATTTCATAAGAAATGCAATGCAAAAATGTATAAAAGAACAATAAAAACAATTTTATACTTGCATACTCTTGACTAATAATACAGATAATATAAATAAATGCAATTCTAAAAATTTAAAATACCTTATCAATAAATAATAAAATATATATTTTATTCTTTAGAGGGTGCTCAGGATTTCAACCAGTAATACAAAGATTTTTAAATGTACTGAAACTCTTAATTTTTTGTTATCATTTTATAGCAGTATTTCTCGATCTCTATGATATGGTGGGGAAGTGTACATGGAGCTTTTTGTTGTATTCAAAACACATATTTAGTTTTTTGGTTTTTTTTTTTTTTTTTTTTCAATAACACAAAATGCTCTTACCATGTAACTGCGTAATGTGCACATGAATTTTTTGCAGACTTTTACTGATGGGCACAGGGTGCATGTATAATGTTGATTTTAGGCTTTGTCTAAAACAAATTTAAATTAATTTTTCTTCTAAACTTCTATTGCCCACAGATGTCTCCAGGTGTAATCAGCTCAGAACTATAATAATTTACTTCTCCACTAGTAATGCACCAGTTTTCATCAGGGGGCAATTGACAAATATCCGTAATTGACTTATTTCAATAGTACGATAAAGAATTTTTTAAAAATCAACATTGTCTATACTTAGAAATTTCTTAGACAGCACCATTTACATTGTTGCTACATATATTTATACAAATTTTTACTGAAATGGTCTCTAAAAATGCAGAGCGCAGAAAGAAAATCAAGCATGTAACTTGATGTCACTCCCTTCCACATGTTCCCTCTACGTAAAAAGGACTTAAAATAAATAAATAAACCCTTCTGAAGCACACACATTCATTGGTAACAGAAGAAACAAGCAAATATCGGAGCTCAAATCAGAGGAATGCAGCACTAACTAACCAGTTAAAGTGATAAGACAACTTCCCCTTATCCCCCACCCAATCTCCTCCAGTCCTTCACCCCTCAAAAATAAATAACATACCATTAATGCCTTTGACAGACTTATGTTTAGCAGATATAAGCACTGAATGTATTAAAATCTAATAAAGCAACACAAGCAGCAGGGTCATTCCATGTCAAATCAACACACTGATTCAGACTTGATATCTCAGATTTTCATAATTTTTGGTATTCAGTAATATATCATTGACTTACGTAAAAATACCAAATTTCAGTTATGTAGCACAATTATTTTTGAAGTTATTAATTTTTAAAGATTTAAATTTTTATGAAAAAGATTCATATTTTGGCACCTTTAGATGCCTATAGGCTGGCAACCAGTGATGGTATAAAGCTGAGAGTGCTCTCAGCTTTTTAAAGCTGATCAAGCAGCTTCTAAAGCAGCTCATTTTAAAGCTGTTGAATGGGACTTTAATATGATATGCCACAAGATAGGGGTTACAATTTTTAAAAATTTCTCAAAAAAATTTCTCAAAAAGTGACAATTTTAAAAATTCCAAAATATTATCAAATATAGTTTGTAATGTCTTAATACATACAGAAAAATTCTATCATGGGATCTCAATGGGATCAGGAGATACTGTGCTTCAGAAACACACGTATTGTTTCAGAAAATTTTGAATATTTCATTGAAAGAAACAAGCAATACATATCAATGAAACAAGCAGTGGCTATTACTTTTACATTTTTTTTAAATGGAGAAAGGTCACATAGACACTTACCATTAAAACTCCAATATTATGAGTAAAGTTAAGGGTTAACAAATTAGTTCACCGATACTTCAATCGTTGGAAAATATCCACACATTTGTTCACTTCACTGTCTGCTAAACTGTATGTTCAGCCAGTCTGTGTAACGGGGTTAACTTTGCATATCACATCTGTAAAAGGGATCCACAGTGTATCAGGTGGTGTGGGATATATAAATGAGGGGGATGGGGGAATATAACTTGCACTTTACTGCAATCTTTATCAAGAACATAACTCAACGACCAAGTGTCACCATAGATTGATGTTACATACCGACTAATATCTGCAAATAGTATCTGCTGTACATCCTTTACAACAGGAAATATGCTCAAAACAACTGCAGAAGAAAATAATTTCACATTTACTTTGGTTCCACATTTGAGAGGTATGAAGGCGTGAAATTTCTGGGTGCCTGATATAGTTACAGCTATATTATATCGGTTTGCAAAATGTTCTTCAGTTTTAATGTATTCTTCAAGGGTCACAAATACAAAGTCTGTGTTAGATATGTTCTGATGTGACCATTCAAACAGTTGCTTTGCATCCATAATTTGGTCCTTATACGGTCTTTGTAGGCTTGCTCTGGCTGCTAGTCTTTTGACTGTGGCCCCCCAGCCCATCGCATGGTCCTTTACCATGTGCTGTTGCTAAAAAATGCAATTCAGCCCCAGTTCCAAAATCTTGCTTATGATTACACATGTTAATAAAGTTATTTTTATTTTTATATTGGGTCGCAGAGCCGTCAGAAAAATAGAAGATTTTTTGGGAGGTCTTTGAAACTTGCATTTCAGATATACCATCAACTTTGTCTGGAACAGGTAGACAGCTGTAGTGTTGGTTGAGGCAGCCTGATATTATTACAAAATTTAAATGTTTGACTTCTTTCTCTTTAAAATACACCACAAAAGGGTGAATGGTTGCCTGACTATTTGATCAATTATATGATTGTGCCTCATCTTGCAAAATGATTGAATAATTCTCAGAAAAGTCACAAATGACAGCCACTTCACATTCCAAAAGATTTTCCTTTGTATGTCTCAGAAATGCACTTTGTTCTTTTGCTGTGAAGTGATGACAAAGTAGAACAGAAAGTTTTTCACAAAATGCATCAACAAATTCACTAACCGGTTTTTTAATTATTTCCAAGTTACATCGATCCACACAGATCCACTGTCTGTGTGTGACAGTCTCAATTGCATTGCCTTCATATGATTTTTCCAAAAGTTCTCTAATCCTTTTGGTACCTGGACATGAAACACAATTTGAAAAGAAGCAGTCAGTTGATGGTGGGCTACAAACCATCATTTGCAGGCAGTCCTTGTATGTTTTAATTTTGCCATCCGTCATTGAACTCATACGTGCACTTTTAAACATAAGCTTCACTTTCTGATGAGTAGTTCACACACAGACTGAGTGTGTTCCACTCTGGCCTGCTAGAATACAATTTTTAGGCCCAAGTTCTGAAAACTTAGAAAATCTCACTTTTACAGTTGGGAATTTTTCTCTGAAAACTCTATACGCTTCTTTTAAATTATTAAGCATTAACCTTTTTGAAACACGTTCTTTACCACTTGTGCTGTCGTCTTTCACTGACAAAGTCCTTCATCCCTGGCATCACTCTGCTCCTTTCGTCACTTGTAAAAAATCCTTTAACAATATCAACGGTATGATTTGACAGACTTTTTTTTTGTTTCAGATCAGGACCAGACAAGGCGCCCTTTTTGATCAACAATGTCTTGGTTTGTCGAACTAAGTAGTTAGAGGCCGAAAATTCATGCATTATTGATCTCACACTCCAGTTGTCTGGCATAAGAGTCAGTAGTTGAAGCTTCTTCCTACTAGTGAAGCTGCTGTACACCTTCTTTACATGTGTAAAGAACTCATCCTGTGAATCATCATCCTTATCATCGCTAGATGCATTCACTAGCAGTTTTCTCTTGATAGCCATGTTAATTCTGTTGGCCTTCTCAGTAGAGTAAATTTTGGATTGCATCCTCTTTTTGTCTACAGGCGACTTTCCCAGATCTAAAAGACAGCTGTTCAGAGAACTCAGAGCTTCAGATTCATTTGAAAATGGCATATCAATAGGTGCATCCTCAATTTCAGTATCAGACTGACTTTCTTGTTGTATGTTGCTAGTTCCAGTAGAAATTTCTCTGTTTTTCATTTTTTAACTTTATCAGCTGCTTTCTATAACTGTAATAGACTTTGGATAACTCAGGTGTTCCTGGAATCAAGTCACACATCCATGAAGTAACATGTCTCAAAAAACCTTTCTTGCATGGGAGTGATTAGGCTTATGAAAAGGATTAAAACAACCCATTTTTACTATCTTGTCAATGGTATCCATCATGCAAGTGAGAAATTAACAAGGAAAAGTGCAGTAGCCAAGAAATAGGTTGTGTTGTAAAGATAGAATATCACTGGAAATATCAGAATGAACTTCCTACTACAAGCAACTTCTGATGCTACACTGGTAAAAAAAAAAAATTAAAGGAACAACAATAAACAAGTGCTTTATGCTAATTCTCTGAAGTGAACTTCAATGAAACGTGATTGGTTGGTTACTCACTGTCATCATTATCATGTAATCCAATGGGATTCACCTCAGTTGTTAATATATTTGCATATTTGTGTAAAAGGGGACTTGTAGGCTAATTAGCTTCAGTTTTCGTTTAAAGAGAGGTTTCCAAACATAATACTATAAAGTAATCATTTTATTTTCTTAATGTAATAGTGTTCTGCACACTGCATAGCAAAATTAGTAATTGAAAAATAAAATTTTAGTAATTTGGTACATTATTTACAAAACATGAGTATTTCTGAAACCCAGTATCTCCTGATCCCATTGAGATCCCATGATAGAATTTCGCTGTATGTATTAAGACATTACAAACTATATTTGATAAAGTTTTGGAATTTTTAAAAATGCCATTTTTTGAGAAATTTAAATTTTAAAATTTTCAATTTTTTTAAATTGTAACCCCTATCTTGTAGCATATCATATTAAAGCCCCATTCAACAGCTTTAAAATGAGACCACTCTCAGCTTTATACAATCACTGGTTGCTAGCCTATAGACATCTAAAGGTGCCAAAATATGAATTTTTTTTCATAAAAATTTAAAATTAAAAAAATTAGTAACTTCAAAAATATTTGTGTTACATAACTGAAACTTGGTGTTTTTTCGTAAATCTGTGATATATTGCTGCATGCCAAAAATTATGAAAATCTGACACATCAATTTATAAAATCTCCCAAAATTGTGTTGATTTGACATGGAATGACCCAGCACACACAGGCGATACCCCTGATTGTTACATGCCAATGTTCCTTTTTTTGGAACATTGCATGTTTATGCAAGATTGAGAAAAGATATCCTGCTATTATTTGAATTTATTTTATTATCTCCTTGCATGTATCCTTTCGTAATACAATAGAGGAATTTGTGGGTGAATTTGAATTTTTGGGAATTTTATAGATTTTTTCCCCCCTTCCTTGTATAATGTGAAAATTGTAAAAAAAGTAGACTTTTAGAAATTTTTATGTTTGAAAAATAAATAATATATCAAAAAATCAATCAGACTTTCAGTAATAAGCAGTATTTTTTTCAAACTGATAGATATAACAGTTTAGTTTAAAAAAAATATTAACCTTAAAGAGGAAGTGCTATAAATTTTTATCTAGTTTAACTGCTTAAGAATAAAAAAGTAAAATAATACAACATTCTTTAAATTTACTAGTAATTATTAGGTATTAGTACTAATTACCAGGCTATGATTAGTTAGCTATTAAAAAATACTCAACATTCATAGAATGAATAAAAAATAATGGCCTCACCATTTTCTCAAAAGGTTCATTCTGTAGATTAGCTATATCTTCTAACTGTGAAAGTAATTCAGTTTCCCTACAAAATAATAATGATAAAATCTAAGGGGTATAAAAAGCTTCCACATTTTAATTATGAAAATTAATTTAATTTAACCCCTGAGGTACATTTGATGACAGATGCGTCATGCACTTGCTTTGCTTAATAGATGATGAGTACATTTAATCATTTAAACTAGGACAAAATTAAACATGCACATTCTTGTTTATTTCAAGAGATTTGTAAAAGTTGTAGGAGGGCATTTCTTCTGTCAGGGTTATGAATTTAGCCACTTTGTGGCTAGATCTGGTTATTACATAGCTGCCAACTTGTGCAATTTTTAAAGAAGATTACCCACCATTATCTTTTAAATGTTTTCTTGTACATTAAAATTTTGGATTTATTTTTAAATTAAATTGTTAAAGAGAAAAATAGTGGTAGATAGTCTTCCATAAAAACCATACAAGTTGCAGCCAAGCCATTATATTCATTCCAAATTCAAGAATTACTTCAAATAAATTCGTATCCAAGGGGTTAAACATTTAGAGCTGCCAAGTGCTTCAATTTGACAAATTCAACATCCCTTTACCGCTCTCACCCAATCAATTAGCAATATATTTTGCAAGATTTCATCTAAAGCTCTAGGAGTCCTTTATTCAAATTAAAACAGTTGGTAGCTTTGAAACATGTAGTCATACCGAGCCTGTAGCAATGAGTGAAGTCTGTGAAAATGGTCATGAACTGCTTTAATATACTCAGAAACATCAATTTTTTCAGAGGATGAAACTTCAGACAGCAACTAAAACAAAATGAAATATTTTTAGTGTAAATTGAAAGGATCAGATCAAAACAAAATATAACAACAGGTGAACAAATAAACATGTCATTTAAGATTTCTATTGGGGAACACCTATTTTTATTATTATTTTAGTGAGAAATTATGTTAATCAAATAATTCTTTAAAATCAAAACTTATAAAGTTAAACCTGTAAAGCGAAATAATTGCTGCGTTAAAACTAGGTATTTATTGAATGAAGATGTAAAATCATGGAACCTTAAATTCAAAGACCAAGACAATTTTTATGCTTAGAACTTACACAAACTCTTTTTTAATATCAGTTTTTTTTTTTTTATAAATGGATTTGACAGTTCAGTGTTTAAAGTTATTTGTTGCAAAGGGTAAATTCAGGGTGTCTACTGGAGTGCAGAAAAAAAAATTCATGACCACAAGGAAATTTTCATGACATACCGCCATTTTGTTGCTTTTGAAATTTAACTAATTTTAGTCATATTAGAATTATATATATATACAAGGTGTCCCAAAAATAGTGTCTAAACTCTACACAGCCCGATTCCTCGTTGGAAGCACATAAAAATTGTCCAAAGAACTGTACCTGTACGACCCATAATTTTCGAAAAAAAATAGGAAAAGCAAATTATGACGTCACATCCAGTGCAAGGAAAATCAATTAGAAACATTAAATTGGACACTGGACTGGATAAGGGGGGACTGCTATGCCCATCAGATCTGCCACCTTTGAATTCCTTCCAATGAAAACGTTTGAAAGGACTAATCTAATTACAGTAAAAAGTGATTCAGTCCCTCCCCTTCATTCTGTGTGCACTTATATGGGCACCAGATTGATGCAGAGTGAGCAGTTAGCCATTACATGCCGCACCCAAGCCTCGATAGTCACGGTGGAATTTTTTTCATTTTATGAAAGCATATGCAAGAAAACCTATGTTCATGCTTCCAATAAAGGCTCTTTCGGTACACTGGATATGACGTTTCTGCTTTTGTCTTGAATTTTTCTTGTAAACTATGGATCGAACAGGTACAGTGCTTTGTGAAATTTTTATGTACTCCCAACGAGGAATCTGGCTATGCAGAGTTTGGGAGCTATTTTTGGGTCACCTTGTATATATATAAATAAATATACATATACAGGTTGATTCACTACCAGACTGACAAACTTTCATGGGGTGTAGGGGGTACAGAGACGGTTCAGAATCACATATCAATACAGGGTTTGGAAACGTCGTCTTCATGTACCTGTACACTTTAGAAAAAGTGTTCACGTGATAGTAAACATTCCGGCCATGGTTTTTCAAAAACTAATCCCTCTTTCACCGATTGCACTTGATAAAAATAGTTGTTTCAGAATTGCTTCTTTCATTACATTTATGAAATTGTCTGAGGAAAGCCATTGTTTATGAAACTCGTTTAAGAAATTACACGCACACTTCAACACTTCTTCCCAAGTGATTATTAACAGGTACATGAAGGCGACGTTTTTGACCCCACATTGCTCTGTGATTCTGAACCATCTCTGTACCCCTACATCCCCTGCAAGTTTGTCAGCCTGGTAGTGAATCACCCTGTATATATATATACATATATATATAATTATAATAATAATTACTCTTAATAGTCACTAATTAATTAAATGGTCAAAAGTAAATGAAATGTAACTATCCTAATCGGCAAGATAAACTGCCACACGGCAGTGAGATTGCAAGAAAAGTCCTTTTCCCTTCCCTACAACAGGAGACTGGGTTGTAGGGGGGGGGGAAAAAATTATGACATCCTATAGAAATTCGGGACATTTCATGACCAGTAGACACCCTGAAATTTTTAGCACTAATTTTAAAAGAAAAAAACCCGAAGGAGACCAAACAATTTCTAAGAAATTTTGTCAAAATTGATAGATGTTGTACATATGCAACATCACACTGCATACATATGAAATATCACATTGCTTTTGAACAATAACTAAGTTCCAAAATTTTAACATGTTAATTCAATAGGCATCTATTCATTTGATGATTACATTCATTCCCAAAAACATTGACTCAGGCTTTCATTCTTTAAATACTGATCATAGACATACACAATAAATTACAAAGTTACAGAATTTTATAGAATCCATTAAAATTTTCCACAGATAAAATCTAAATAAATAAAAAATTTGAATTTTTTATGTGGTGCTGATAGGAAAAAAAATTCCAATATGCTACATTCATAAGTAGATGATGCACAAAATTTCAGCCTTTCATCATAAAAGTCTCAAATAAGAAAATAAATAAAGGATAAGTTAAACAGCTTTTCAGGGGCTCTTTAAGTTGCTACACTGGAAGATTGCATTTTAAGGGCTGTACACAAATTATGAAAGAAAAAAATAACTATATAAATACTTAATTTGTTTTGCTATTATTGGTATTGTACAATCCCTTACAAACTTTGCTTAAACATAGCCTCTCATAATTTTTTGCCTTTTTATGATGAAAGGCTCAAATTTCGTACATAACCTACAAAATGTACTAGGCACATTTTACTAAACAGGAAACTTATTTATATATTTTGTGTATGGGGCTGTATAAAAACTCAAATTCTCTATTAATCTTAATTTTCTCCTGAAAATTTAATTGATGCCATAAAATTCTGTACTTTTTTTTTATGTAACTTTGTCATTTATTGTACGTCTACAGTCAATATTTAAGGAATAAAAGTGTAGGACAATGTTTTTGGGACACTCTGCATATATTTTATGTAATGTCCATGATAAATCGAATTATTTTTCCTAAACCAAGAAAAGAAATGAAAATAAACAATGATTTAAGATGTTTCTGAACCATGAAAACAAATTGTAAGCAACGATTTAAGATGTTTCTTAGAAATTTACAACAACAACAACAAAAAGAATTATGTAGTCTTAAGCACTTTGGAAACTGTTTTACATATTTAAGGAGTTGTTTCTAAGGATTCTAAGGAAGCATGAACACCCTAACTTTAAATTTTTCTTCTTTAAGTAGCAGAGTAGATTTCTGGGAATAATTATGTAGTAAAAAATTTCAAAGAATTTCCTGCTGATTTATGTTAAATGTTTATGCCACATGCAATATAATAAGAATTAACTACAATTATACTTACATGTTCTGTGTATTTCAATCTGCTTTCAATCAAAGAAACATCCGCTAACAAAGTTTTCAGATCATCTGCACAAGATTTGTTCTGCATGTAACAAAAAGATAATAAAGAACAACACAGTTAATGAACAGTTGGTAAAAACTAGATTTTTCAAGTTTTTCATTAAAAATCCAATGTCTCTTTTAGCGGACAGATATAGCTTTTAATATACAGCTATATCTGTCAGCATGCATCAAACACTTTAAATAAAAAAAAATCAGTAATATTTTGTGTAGATTTAAGGAGAAATTCCACACAGCACTTTTGAAGGTGCAAAAAACAATTCCCTATAGGCCAAATTTGAACTTCCTATAATTTAAAATGGCCCTTACAGAACATCCCTATAGAACATATAAGTCTAATAGAACACAAACAGAATGTGTTAAAAGCTGTACATTAGAAGAAAGTCCCAGAAGATTTACATTTAATATAATTATGATTAAATGACTAATTCTACCTACCATTGACAGCTACTCATTTAGTATGAAATTATCATTATATACGAGGTGTATTTGGAAAGTAAGTTCTGTTTTGAAAAAAAAAATTAGTAAAAAAAAAATTTTTTTTCAAGCCAATTTTATTTTTACATGAAAGAGCATGCCTTAAACTGTTTTTCTGGATAGTTTCTTCTAATATTCAAACACTTGTCGTAGCAGGTTACCAGCTTTTCTATATGGGGTGTCTACTAAATTTCTGAAAGTCAATTTCCCGACTTTCCAGGCTTTTGGGAGCTTCCAGAAAAAATTTCTTGATCATAGATGCAGTTTATTTTGGAAAATTCCCCAACAGTATAACCCCCTTTTTATACTATAATATTTTTCTACAACTAACTAGAAACAGATTTTCAACTGTAATACAATTATTGATGTATTGAAGTTAGAAAAACATTATTATGAGTTTCAAGTAAGATACATAGTTAATTCAGATTTCACTACTGGTGACTAATACTGCTTGTGTTACAGGCAGTATTTACGTGATGTATCTAAATGACAATATTAAATGCAGACACCGAATTTCAAATAGATATTTTAGTCTACTTACACTTCAAATCTGCAAGAATTAGGAGCAATACTAGTGAAAATTTCTGTATTTTATCACTGATCACAGATAGATAACTTTTTGGCTCTTTTGCTTCTACCTCACCACAGAACGTGAAACAGGTGTGAGCATCACATACCCCACAAATATTCTGAATAATTCATTCTATTTAAACATAAATCCTTTTTATCAATGCTTTTCACTCTCTGGAATCCGAAGAGATTAAAAAAAAAAAACCTGGCAAGATAATTTTAGAAGGAAAATTTATAATTTTGGAGAATTTTCCTGACCTACTTTGCATTTTTCAGGCTTTTTCTTAGTTTTCCTGACCTATTTGCCATTTTTCTTGCATTTTCCACACTTTCCTGATTTTGAATGGTAGATACCCTGCTATACCTTTATCATAGAAACTTCACGCTAATGACGATAACCATGACTCCACAGTATTTTTCATTTCAGCAGCAGATTCAAAGAGCTAGCCACCTAGCTCGCCCTTCATGTCCAGGAGCTCGTGGTAGTCCAACAGCACCAAGTCTAGGCTGTAAGGCAGGTGATTGAATTGCTTCCAACGAAACTGTCGAATCATCTTTCGAGTGTCACCAGCAGTACGAGGACGAGCATTGTCATAGAGCAACACAATTCCTTTACTGAGCATTCCTCTACGTTTGTTTAGAATTGCACAGCATAGTTTTCTTCACTGTAGTCGTGGTTCTTGTCATTGGCGGGAACTATGTAGAAAAGCAGTTTAAAAACATGCTCTTTCACGCAAAAATAAAATTGGCTTGAAAAAAAAATTTTTTTACTAATTTTTTTTTTTTCAAAATGGAACTTACTTTCCAAATGTGCCTCTTATTTTGTATAAAATATTTTTTTTTTTTTTTTTTAAATTGTTGTCAACATACAAACAAGAAATTCAGCTAACATTTAAATTCTTTCTGGGTACTGTTGAAATAAGAATATGCATGCATACATGAAATTTTGTTTAAACAAGAACAATTGAAGGCTGAAATAAAACTTGAATTGCTCAAGAGAACTGTTAAAACTTTTAATCAAAAAAGAAATATTCAACTTAAGTTTAACAAAAATTTGTTTTAAGTTGTTGTGCTGATTTATGTCATATCTTGAAGACAGTGAAGAGATTTTTTAAAATACAGTGCAATTATTACAATCATGAGGCTTCAGGTGACTTTTTTCACAAGCCTTAATAAGGGCCCTATCAATCACTGTTTTGCTCTCTCACACAACTTACCATGATAGAAGCTAAGGCATTCAATTGGAATGATTGGCAGCAGAATTGTGTCAATCAAAAGACTTTATAATTTTGAGATATGCAAGTATGATTAGAAAAGGATGTCCATACCCTGCCAGGGCTCAAAAGAAGTCACAGGAACAGCAAATGACATAAGATTAGCTCAAATAGTAGCAATGATCAATAATTCTCATGGAAAGTTTAGCTGCAGGTATTTAAAATTACATTATTTGAGTGTGTATTTCTAAATCAGATGTATTTTAACGCTATATATGAAATTGCAGAATGCTTAGAAGAAAAGAGAGGTTTTCTTCACTGCATTTCTTGCTACCAGCTTCAAAATCTTATTTCAAGTGCTGCGGTTAATAAATGAAAGCTTACACCCTTAAGTTCAGGCAATAGCCAATGCATAAAATACCAAGAAAACACAAATTCTAAATTTACAGAACTGTAAACTTTAAACCGCTCTCTTGAAAACATTGGCCAAGAATATTTGGCAGCCAGCCAATCTGCACCATCACAAGACAGATTTTCTTCAGATGACTGAAAATTAAAATTAAATAATTTTTTTAAAAAAGAAAGTAACTTTTACATGTTTGTTCTATAAAAATGAATACTCCACAATTTATTTTTCCTATGCCTTCAAGATTGCATTTAAATAATGAAGCAAATAATGTTAGCTCACCTTTTCAACTAAAGTCTTTACTTCATGACCAATATGATCACCTATTAACATACAGTGACTGCAAGTTAATTGATTGTCCTTCTCACAATAAAATTCAACTGACTTATTCTTATGTACTTGGCATCCTGTTTGAACCATTGTATTGTAGCTATAAATAAGAACAGTAATTAAAACTTTTACTAAAGTTAACTAAGTTAATGAAGTTGAGCAGAAAAACATTGCATACCTAAATAAATATATGCTTACAAAAAAAACACTCAAAATACTGGTGTTAGATGATAAAATAAATAAAAACTTTGTGAAAAATGTGAAAACATCTTATAAGTAACATATTACGTGTGTTTTTTTTCACAAAGTTTTCATTTATTTTAAATATAAGCTTATGTAATTTATAAAAATTTGAAATAAATTAAAATTATAATTTTTACACTGGCCTCCAAAAGTTAAGGAACAACATGCTTTTCGTAGCTCACCATAAAAAAAATGACACTAACAATCAAATTTATAGTTTATATAAATGATAAAAATGAACTTTATGCAAATTCATGCAAAAATGATAGCTACCACTTTTTTTTTTATAGAAAAGAACAGGCATATAAGAGTGAGAGAAAAATTTGCAAATATCAGGCTTCCGTAATTACGCCTGTAACTTTTGTTGATTTACAACTTTTGTTAGCAGATTCGTTGACAATAGACAGTAAGGATGTCTGCAATGTCTGAGTGAAGCCGTTTGCCCCATTCGTTAAGGTGGTGGGCAGTCGGATGGGTGGAAACAGGGTGGCTACAGAAATTGAGAAAAAAAGTTCCCTGATTTTTCCCTGATTTCCCTGACAATCTTTATCAAATTTCCAGAACTAATTATGTACATACATACCATAATCTTTCATATAAATCGCCATTGTGTATCATGCACCAACAGGTGAATGCTTCATATAGGGAAATAAATAATAGAAAACCACAAAAATGCTTAATATTAATAAAATGGTAGTTCAGTTTCATAAATCCAAACATAAGATTTAGTCGAACCCTAAAAGACAATATGTAGCAGAAAGTTTTCTCGTTTTATAAAGGCAGTGTTCAATTTTAAGCGTAAGGATGACTGATCAAAATAAACTGGCGACCTAGTCAACTTATTTTATTTCAATCAATGTATCGTTTCAAAAAAAAAAATATATATATATATATATATATTAGAGATGAGACGGGCTCAGCCCAAGCCCGAAAGCCCGGGCCCGACTCGGGCTCGGGCTCTGTAATTCACGATTGCGTTCGGGCTCGGGCTCGTGAAAAATTTCTTCTTTATTGAACATACTCCTTGAAACAGATTTTAAAAAGTGATTCATGGGATAAATAGACGTACTTATTTCAAAAAATAGCGGCACAGGGGACTAGAAGGTGTGTGAAGCTCCAAAATTTATTGTATCCTCTTAATGAAGTAGTTAATTTTATTTGTCTTTAGCTGAAATTTCGGGCTCGGGCTCCAACTTTAATAATATTGCTCGGGCTCGGATTAAAAGTCTTCGGGCTCGGGCTTCAAAAAATGAGCCCGAACTCATCTCTAATATATATATGTAAAAAGGCTTAAAAATGAGCACTATCTATAAAAAAAATCGTATTGCGGGGGAGCTTAGCAGGCATCACTCAAATGTCCCATCACTTTAAAAAACACAAGGGCGCAGTAAGTAATAGACTAAATCATCTTTTACCATTCATTTAACCTATGACTTTATTCAGGAAGCAATTCACATGCCGATATGATTCGCATATCCGATTTCTTGTATGATCCGCATCTTAGAACGAGTCTGAATACATGCACTTTTTCGGATTAGTATAGTGATAGTGCCTACATCACTTAAAACTACATCACTTAGTCTCGGATTCATATTTTTATGTCCTCGTATGATCTGTATTCTGGTTTCGGATTCGTAAAATGTCTGTATCTGTGCATCAGTTGAGCGTCATGTGATCCAGAACGGAGCCGCGCATCAGATTGACAATTAAAATTGATCTAGTTCACTAGGCAGAAACAAAAGTTCCCTGATTTTTAAATAGTTTTGCAAAATTCCCTGATATTTCCATGATTTTTCCAGATCGAAAAAGTACCCTGATTTTTCCATGATTTCCCTGATTTCCATGATCTGTCGACACCCTGGTGGAAATGGTGTTGTCACAGGCTGATGCTGCTAGGCCTTCTTAACCTGTTTTGCAGTGTGGTCCACTGTCTCTGGAATCAATATCAAACTGAAGCTTCTGTGTCCAAAAGACATGTTCCAGGAGGACCACGAGCTACAACACCTGCAGAAGACCGCTTTATAGCTCTTTCGGCCCAAAGAAGAAGAAGCATTTCTGTGCCGCAACTTGTTGCAGACCACTCTGTAGCATCAGAGAGAAGAATATCCGCTGGTACGGTGTGAGTGTGTCTGCAGAATGCAGGTCACTGTGCAAGGTGACCAGTTGTGTGTGTCCCCCTCAACAGACGACAGAGAGGGGTCAACTTATTTTGATAAAGAGAGTATGTTTCCTGGACCAGACAGCAATGGGCTTCTTTACTCTTTACACACGAGTCCAGATTCACACTGGAGAACGATTCAGGATGTCTGCTGATCTGGAGGGAACAAAGCACCAGATACCATCAATCCAAATCTGTAAAGACACAATTACCGAGGTGACGGAATATTGGTTTGGGCAGGGCTCTTACTCAGTGGTCACACTCACCTGCATGTGTTCCAGGGAAGAACTTTGACTGGTGTGAGATATCGGGATGATATCCAGGATCCATGTGCTTGCCCATATGCTGGTGCAATTGGCAATGATTTCATTATGATGGATGATAATGCCTGACCTCACCGAGCTGTGCTTGTTGAGGATTATCTTGAGAGTTAAGGTTTGGAGCGAATGGAATGGCCAGCTCAATCTCCAGACCTCAATCTGATAGAACATGTTTGGGACTACCTTGGCAGACAAGTGGCGCTTCAAGTCCTCCTTCAAGATCTTTGGATGAGCTGGAACAAAGACTAATCCGTGTGTGGTCTTCACTCCCTATTGCGGTGTCAGACAACTTAATTAGCAGCATGGAGAATCGATGCTGCTAGTGCATTGTAGTTAGGGGTGGACACATTCCTTATTGGAATTCATTTTTGTAATGTTTCCACCCCATGTTTCCAGAAAAAGCTTTGATAAACTGATTCGAGTGTTACAATTTGCAGGAGTACTATTATAAAGCCAAATTATTGGACTTAGTGGTGCAAAAACATCAAATACTAATGTTAGTGTTTCCACTTTGATGTGAAATTAAAGATAAATCATGCCAAGCACGCTGAGTATAAAACACTTTCCAACACAACAGTCCTTTATTATCCAATTAGGCATTTTTTTTGTCACAAACTAAAACTCAACAGGATTTTTGAGGGGAAAAAAAAAAAAAAAAAAAACTAAATCCCTAAAATAAAATAATGTCATTTTGCAAGGCCCTATGAAAGAATTCTATCCTCTAAATAGACAATTCCAAAGAAGTGCTTGTGGAACAAGAAAGACAAACACAGCAGACTCATAGATTATGATGCCCATTCCAAACAGTATTGAAAATGGTGAAGTATAGTTGGAATATGATTGGCGAAGATTGTAAAACAGTTTTAGAAGATGATTTTAAGATAGATTTCGATTCCAAAGATGTGTTTAATGCAACACGGAAGAGAAAAATATGGCACAATCATTAATAATGATACACTTTCCAACTTAATGGAATAAGGCACAAGAATAGGGATGACACATGAACTATCATATGCTTTTAATATAGAGCACTTTAGTGTATATTTAAAATATGAAAGTGTTTCAGATTTTATTTATTTATTGACTTTTTAAAATTTTCATTAGTGTCAGTAATTTGGTCTTTTTCAATAATTGAATATGCATGTGCTGGTGCCATTGCCTCACTACATATTGTATTGGGCTTGAAATTGATTAATGCCACTAAACTCCCAGACCATAATGTACTGGGGATCTTTTGAGTGCTACTGTGCAAGAACTATAAATGTTAGCGATGCTATTTTCAGTGGAGAGCACTATTCTGTAATTCTTAGTAACATTTCAATTGGGTTTTCTTGGAAATAGTCAAATATCTCTAAAATGCTCTTTAAAACAGGATAACTACAGAAATTGAGAAAAAGCCCCGATTTTCCCCTAATTTCCTTTGTCAAATTATCATAACCAATTATCTACATACAATGTTCTTCAATCACCCTTGCGCAACATGCTTACTCAACAGATAAAAATAATACAAAATCAAACAATATTTATGATACATTGTTTCACAATTTCATAAATTCAAAAACAAAATTTAGTTTAACATTGGTGAGCGAGGAGACTAAAAAAAGCAAGACTGGCAAGAGCAGTCATGTCTTTTTTCTGCAAATTGATTGCTATGAATGTCCACTTGGTGAGATTCTGCTTTAAAGCAAAAATGGTGTCCACTCCTGGTTATGATTTGCTTGATTGGCGGTAAAATAGTCACATTGTCATGGCGAAATTGAGAAATTCCTTGATTTTTGGATATATTTATGAAATTCTTTGATTTTTCCAGACTGATAAAGTTCTCTGACCTCCCTGATCTGTAGCCACCCTGTTAAAAAATGATTCTCAGAGAATGTAATGTATTAAAATTAATTTGGTTGCTGTTGTAAAATAACTATCAGTGCAACATACACTATTTTCAATAGAATACACAGTACAGTACATAAGAATAACATACAGAAATTTTGTAGTAATCGATGCATATCTATGGCAGGCACAGACAGATAGACTGACAAACCAAAGTCAAACACTCTCAACTTTGTTCGAAAGTGTTAGAAAAAGCAAACAATACTTTGATAAACACAGTGATATTTAAGATGTCATTTAGTTTCATTCAATAAAAACAAATTATTTCACTATAGGCCAAATAAAATTTAATTAAAATACTTAAAGACATGATTTTAGCAGCATGAGCCTAATAATTTGGCCAACACTGTATATAGCAGAAAGGTTACAGTCCAGGAGCCTCTCTGGCATTTTAGATGACCAATAACAAAAAATCTGAAATCTCATCCTATAGTTCATTTAGTTATACATATAACAGAAGTGAACATCAGCTGACGCATTTGCAGTGGGGGCAGGTGCCCCGACTGCCCGAATATGTAAAATAATTTATTTAAAAAAAATTATAATAAAAAATTTGATACTTTGTACATGTGTTTATCATGTTGTATACAAATGGAAAAAAAATTAGTCAGCTGGCTTGATAGCAATGGATTATACGTCAACATGTAAAGAACATCCATTAAGTAAAATAATAAAAAAGCTGAAATTTGGTGAAGTGATAGTTAACTTTACCAATTTTAGGGAAAAAAATAGTCAGCAGAGTTTTCCGTGATGGAAAAAAGGTCAGTTGGCGATTGAAAGTTGTAGAGTATTGCTACACGCACAGGCACCTGATGTATTTCACGTGATCAGCTGATCACTTTTACACCGTGGAAAATTCGGCGAACAACTTTTCTCGGGTAACTTTTATAAAGAACTACTTTACAAAGTTCAGCTTTCTGGGTTTCTGATATCTCACAATTAATATTACATGGTGCGTCTCACAGTGCGTCCATGAATTGGCTGAAGATACCTAAATGTTTTTTTTTTTTTTTTTACTTTCAATTATATATTTAAAATGCATAACAATAAGAAAAAAATAGAGGAAGATGGCCTAAAATAATCTCAGCAGGCAAAATGATCCATATATGTTTTCTTAGATACATGTCGCACTACCTATCTGATAACACAAACTAGTTGTGCCAAGTCAAGAAGAAGCAATGGCAATATTTAAGTGATCGGTGTATTACATGTCTGAGTACAATTCTTTAAAAACTGCGTTTTATCATATCTATTACGAGGTAAGCACTAACTTTCTTATTTATTTAGAAATACAATATTTACAGAAATATGACTTGGTTGACTGAACAGAGTATGTTTTTAGATGTGAATTGCATTTATTTAGTTTATGTTTCTCAGCGAGTTCCAGTATTACGAACTAAAATGAGCAGCCATACTACCAGATAAAATGATCCATCGACTGAAGAAACTCCAATACCGGGCCATAGACATCATGGCAGCTCTTCAGACGTTCTCAAAATGCATGACTCCCCATTAAATTATTTAATTCATTTCTGCATTTATTGTATAGGCCACTAATTTTTTATTTATAATTTTGAAATATTCCATTTATTGCTTGTGACACTTTTTATTTTAAAATTTTCATAAAATAAATTATGCATACTATAAGACTTTATTTTATTATGTATAGTCATAATTACTTTTACATCTTTTATTCTGCCGATACAAAACAATTTAGAATTACAGAGTTGCCAACCTGGCAAGGACAAAAGTCGGGAGATTTTATTCTAAAAATCAGGAGACTTGTTTTTGATTAAAAAACTAAATTTTAAAAGATCAAGGATGTATCAGCTGAAACTATATTTTGGAGAGAGAAATAAAAAGCATTTTTGATGCAATTTGTTGCCAGAAATAGTAATTTTAGAGCATAAAAAAATAATATTGGGTCATGTCTTCTATTAGATAGTCAGTATCTTGTAAAAAATTTGGTAACATAAAAAATATTAAGTTAGAAAATTGAAAATTGGGGTTAATTTTTACACTTAAGGCATTGGAGGATTAAACAAAACAACGTGAAAGAAAAAATAATAATTTTTAAGAGTGATGGAAAAAGAAATTGGAATGCTTTAGAACATGAAGCTGCACTTTTTATTATACATTTGTCAGTGAAGCCCAAATTTTTTTTTATATGTGTAGGTTCCTGGAACTAGTTTGCAGAAAAGAGAAAAATGCTGGAAGGTTCCTTGCTAAGACAGAACTTAAAAAAAAAGATTTTAAATTAAAAAATTGCTTTTTTCATGTGATGAATGATAAAAATCAGGAGAAAATGAACAAATTATCAAAAATCAGGAGAAATGTACCCTAAATCAGGTTGGCAGGAGATCAATGAAAAAATCAGGAGTCTCCTGCCTAAATCAGGAGAATTGGCAACTCTGCAATTATTTTCAAATGAAGGATCCTTTTGCCTGTGGGTGAGGGTAAGATGATCCTTGACTCTACCAAATTCTATTTTTATTTATTTATTTATTTATTTTTTTTTTTTCGTTACTCAATTTGGGCTTAAAATATTATTAAAACATGTTTATGATGCAAAAGGTAGTGTAAAATATTGTGGCAAAGGGTCACAGTTTTATTTATGTTATTTTGTGCAAGTTTTCCTTTGAAGGCAGCGTTTCTCAACCTGTGGGGCGCGCCCCTAAAGGGGAGCACAGAACGTTTGCAGGGGGCACGAGAAAAGGCAAAGAGCAAGTGGTGATGCATGTTTTTAAAAAATCATCTTATTTATTCTCATTTTTACTCAAAAATGTATCCATTTTCGCTTAAAATGTTCATTGTTAAAGATTAAAAAACTGAATGTATGCTGAAAAATGCAAGAGGGGGGGGGGGCGATGTTTTAAAAGGTTCAGAACCACTGCCTTAAGGGAATCATTTTGGGCCACCTTCCTCTATATGTAAACATCGAAATTTTTGCTTAAATTTGCATTTATTTTGTAAAAATGAAAATTTCATACCTCAAGTTATGTGTAATTTATTTTTTTGTTTAGCTGTTGAACACGAGTTCCTTGAAACACGTTTCTGCTGAATTTTTTGCTACGTAAAAGTGATCAATTGATGCAAGTGAAATACATCAGGCACTTGTACGTGTAGCAAGATGCTGAAACTTTCAAATGCCAGCTGAGGATTTTCCACCATGAAAAACTCAGCGGACTATTTCTTTCATAAAACTGATAAAGTTAACTGTCCCCTCACAAAATTTCAGCTTTTTATTATTGTTTTACTTAACGAGTATTCTTTACATGTTGACATTCAATCCACCGCTATACAGCCGAATGCAGATCATCATCAACAGCTGACGTATAATCCACTGCTATAAAGTCAGTGGATTATTTTTTTCTCATTTGTATACAACGCCATAAACACATGTACAAAGGATCAAGTTTTTTATTATAATTATTTTTAAAAAATTATTTTACATGTTTGGGCGGCAGGGCTACACCCATCACTACTCTATCAGCTGACGTTCATTTTCCTTACTTACAATATAAAATGAACCAAAGTAAAAAATCTCAGATTTTTTGCAATGATGACCCCAAAATGACAACTGGCTCCCAGTCTATAATTAGCAGGTCCAAATCTATACAGCACCAAACTTTCACAATACATAAGCCAACCCTTTACATACCAATATTTCATTCTGCTAACTCTTATTGCTCTAAATAAAATATCGTAACTTTACAAATATAAAGTTCCTAATAGGTTTTATGATGTACATACATTCATAATGATTTATGAATTTATGATGCATGCAGAACTCACAAACAAGCTCCATTAATGCAATATTTTCCTCTAAGTGCAGACTTGAGAATGCTGTTTAGAAGCAGTTGTCGTGAGTTTTTTAGATGGAACAGGTATAAAACAAATGTAATGGATGTTGGTTTAAAAAAGATGATGGTGAATTTTAATCAGCTTTCTATTTATATACAAAAAACTTTGGCTTTTATAAGAAAATGGTGTATTATTTTTTCATTGACACAATAGACAAAGTTCAGCTAATTATAGTTGTACGAAAATTGTTTAAAAATAC
The DNA here is from genome assembly GCA_038373885.1 of Cheiracanthium punctorium. Lineage (NCBI taxonomy): Eukaryota > Metazoa > Arthropoda > Arachnida > Araneae > Cheiracanthiidae > Cheiracanthium > Cheiracanthium punctorium. The sequence continues at coordinate 304,479 of JAWZYV010013920.1, forward strand.
ACTGCCTGACATTGAAAATGCAACACCCATAAGGAGTGGCTAGAAAGTGTTGAAACTCGGCAAGCAGAGAGAGACAGCAGTGAACAATAAGAGATCTTTATTTCGAAATGATATGCATATACAGTGGGAGAGCATCATCGTCTTAGTAGATTGTCAGACTACCATGGACGGTGATACATGAAGAAATACATCTAGGTACTGTGTCAATGATAGCAATGGATGGTGTCCAATCACATCCCAAATGTGTTCAATTGGCGACAGATCAGGAAAGTACGGTGGCCAGGGAAGCATCTGTACACCTTGCATAACACATTGGCTTATGCGAGCAATGTGCGGTCGAGCGTTATCCTGCTGATACAGGGCGTTGGGAACCGTTTTAAGGTAGGGGAGTGTCACCGGCCGCAGCACATCATTCACATATCGCCGAGTCGTCATAGTGCCCCGAATATGTACTAGAGGTGACCTGGAGTCATACGCAATTGCTCCCCAAACCATGATGCCACACGTTGTCATGCGGTGGGTCGTTCTACAATTTCTGCTGGATTGGACCTGTTTTCACGTCGAAGCCACACTCGTATGCAGCGACTATCACTGAGATGAGAAGCATGACTCATCTGAGAACACAACCCTGTGCCATTTTGTCGTCCACGTCGCTCTAGCCTGGCACCATTGCAGCTGTTGGCGTCTATGTTGTGGAGCCAATGGTAGTCTTCTTAACAGACGCCATGAGTTCAGGCCACTAGCAAACAATTGACGGGAAATGGTTCTGGTCGATATAGGAACATCCAAGGTGTCTTGAACATGACACAGAATGGAGGTTGAAGTAGCTTGCGTGGCTGCCAATTTTACATCATTAGCATAACTCAGCAAAGTGCATTTACCCTGAAATTGGCATAATTTTTTTACCACTTCTTGGTGTTGCATTTTCAATGTCATGCAGTGTATTTATATATATATATATATATATATATATATATATTAGAAAAATAAAAAAATGAATGAAAACACCCAAATGAGATAAAGTCTTGATTTGCACACTTTATAAAAGAAATTCTTTTACATTATGATATAACTTCATTTTAAATTTGTCTAGAACTACAGCTGAGACAAAAAAAAAAACTGAAGATTAAAACAAGATTGATCATATTAAATAAATAACTTACAGTTCAGCAAAAATTTTTTTTACTTCATGCTTTTTCCTTGATTTTATCGTTTTATGTACCTATATAAAAAGTAAACAAGTTCACAAATATTAAAAATTGGGGGGGAAAAAAACAGATAATTTCATACTGATCTCTAAGATTCTATAAACAGTTAGTTAAACCATTCCACATAAAGATGTGCAGAATAAAACAGAAAATGCCTATAAATGTGAAAATGCTTCACTGCCTTCCCTCTTTCATTGGCTTAAATTTGAGATATCCCTATTCTTTTAATTAGTTTTTAATTAGAAAAAAAGCACTTTTTTAATGGGTTTAAAATGGGCAATAGTACATTCCTTTTTAAAATCATAGTTATGTTTTATTTTAAAACTGTCTAACCCTCAAGAAAGAAGAAATTTTTTATACTGTTTTTATAAACATATATGACATGTCTGAGGATAAGCGTTTAATCAACAGAGATCCATTTTGGACTGTTTTTATTTACAGTAGCAAAATATGTACAATATATACAGAAGGAGACTTCTTACATCCGTATCACATGAGTACATTAACCCTTTAAGACCTGGACTTTTTTTTTTTTTTTTTTTTGCTATAAAAAAGTATTTGAGTGCAAGATAAATTTCTCATTTTAATTCTGTGAATAACTCATTTAGTTTATTGAATAACACACAAATCAAAAGAACTATAAGAAATTACTTTATATCGATTCCCTCCTCCTTATAAAGAATAAGGTTTGATATATGAAATCAACTTAGGAAATATCACACACTTTTTGAGAAGATGTAGATCACCTACATAATTCTGTAGGTCAGGGCTTAAAGGGCTAGAGGAAGTGCAAAAAGAGAGAGTACTGCATCAAGTTCAAGAATTTTACAATTAGTAGTTCTACAACATCCTGCTATGGGGATAACACCATCCTCTAATCACCAATTTCACGAAAAATTAATACAGTGGTCGCTGCTCATTTCAGCAGTGATTTACCCGGTGAGATGCTTATTCCGGTGAAAATATGCATGAACAGAACGAAATGGCCAAATCGCACTGGTTTTCTGCCGGTTACCTAGGTAGTGAGTGCTGCTTTATCCGGTCAGACAATCTTTGGATATTATGAAAATTTTGATGTAATTAGCTTTTAGGGTGGAGTGGAAGCCAGTAAAAGATGACTCGTATTTGTGAGGAGGCGTTAAGGTAATTCAATCAAAGCAATTGTTAATCAGTTAACATAATTTTAATAAAAATAATAATCAATTGGCTGTGTGGCTGCTTGGGAATGCACAGAAAAAGTTCAATGTACATAGTTAAAAGTGCCTGTTTAACATTATCATTTAAACCGCCCGAAATTAGGTATTCTTTTATAAAATTAGAACCTGTCAAAAACTTGCATCACACATTTTCTCTCTTCAGTTCTAAAAAAATGTATAAATGAAGTTTGCGATTTCAGGAAAGCGTAAAAAAAATGAAAGGAATTAAATTACAGTAGAAGACCCAAAATCCGCACGGCTCTAAAATCCGCACTGTATGTTCAATGTAAACAATGAAATCTGCCCTGCCAGCTGCAAGTTCAGAAAACTACACTATAACCACAAAGTAAAACTAAAGCTATTCCCACTTGAAAAAAAAATTTTTTTAGGAGTCTGTGAGCTCTAATCTTAACACTGATAACTTTCAAATGACTGACAGTGACATAATTGACACTGAATTATGATCACATGACACAGACTCTGACACAGTACCTAACAAGTGAGGATGATCAAAAAGTTGATAAATTAACATTTAATGAAGGTTAGGCTGTGAGAAAGAAATATCTCAGATTTGAAGAGCAGCTAAGCTGTGTTACAAACAGGAAATAATGAAAAATAAATAAATAAATAAAAACTATAATTAGAACATCCCAAAGTCCTAAACTATTGAACATGTTTAAATAAGTTGTACTATAATCTCATAATTTTGTATATTGCATTAATCCTCTGTATTTTTATATCATGATTCTAATTATAAGTAACATGATTTGTTTCCCTTGATCTCTATTGTATTTATTTTTTTTTTCTATTATTTTCTGAGGGAGGGTGGAAATAGAATAAATTTCCTTATTATGACCCAAAATCCACAAAATTCTAAAATCTGAACAAGGTCTGGAACCAAGCTGTGCGGATTTTGGGTCTTCTACTGTATTTAAAGTTAAAATCCAATGGATTTCTCCAGGACCATTAGGGATGCACTGAATACCATATTTTGCCGAATAATGAATACCGAATATTCAGTTAAAATTCTGGCCGAATACTGAATACTTGGTTAACATTTATTAAACTTATTGAACCATTATTAAACTTTGATTTTATTGCATATTTCATTTAAAAAATTAGCAGTTAATTGACTTTACATATTTATGAACACTTAATGTTATGAGTTTTTTTTTTCCTGGTTACTGTTTCAAATTTAAATCAGTTAGTAATAGCAAGGTTAATGTAATGTGTCATAAGATTTAAGAAAAATTGAAAAGCAACAAAATTCAAATTGAACATCTGAGTGTTTTCTTTTACATTAAAACTAATTTCATTGTAATATTGGTTTTTTTTGTATGATTGTGGAACGCTACGTTAGGGCTATCTGCCAAGGATGGGGGTGCCTTGGTAGGAGGACTTTCTAAAGGTTTCTAACGCTTATTCACATGTGATATTAGGAAGTAACAACTTGAATCAATTTAGTACTATGGTACTATACTACATCTTTCATTCATGATATAAAAAATATGTATTTGTTTACTGATTGGTGAATACTTAAATTTGTTTACTATTCAGTTGCCGAATATTTAAGTATTCGGCCGAACGAAATATTCGGTTTGTGTGCCGAATAGGCAGTATACCAAATACCAACCGAATATTCGGTGAATCCCTACATTTATCTATGCCAAAGCCGTACTTCTACCGTCAACTACATCAACGAACTGTAATTCCATATAAGCTGCAATGTGTGATGAGAAGACAAGCAGTCTGTTATACCGGCCAGGTGCGTGGTTGTTTTCATATGTTTTATTTATACCAAGTTGTTCTAATAAATTATTTTTAAACTATGTGCTGGTCATGATGTTCTTCCACACATCCACTGCCTTTCTTTAACCTGCTAAGTGTCACAATCTGACATTTGGGTTACGGGCCCAGGAGCCCTAAGTGTGGATTGACCAGCATTTAAATAAAGTAGAAGCCTAACGAGTTTCAAGATGATGGGCCTTTCCCCCCTATCTTCAAATGGGCAATTCAATAGAGAAGTTGTCAGCTGACAACTTTTCGACATGGGTCGAAGAAGTGAAGGTGCTGCTGATGGACCGTAACTGCTGGTGTATAGTAGCAGGGACTGAAACAAAACCTGGCGATACCGCAACTCCAAAAGAAAAGAAAGATTTTGACTGCAGAACTGATCGGGCGTACAGCACCATATACCTCAACATTAAGAAAGAGTACAGAGCTCTTATTGCTGATATAGTTGACCAAAAAGATGCTTGGAATAAACTCTTAAATCACTTTCGTCCCGATTCTAGAGCCCGAATAATTGGACTGACTGACGAGTACTTCTCCTGCCGTATTGAACCGGATGAATCTATTGGACTGTATGCTGCGCATCTTAAAAAGATTGCTGTACAACTTACAGATGCTGGAAAACCAATAGCTGCATGGTATCAAGCCTTCCAACTGATCCGCTTTTTGACGAGCCAGTACAATGGCATTGTACAAGCGATTTTTAGATGGGATGATAAAGAATTCGACTTTGACAAGATCATAAAAGAATTGATTGCAGAAGAAGCTAGACTTCAACAATCCCTTAAAGATCAGGATGCCTTTTCAACCCAATCTGGACTAACCCCAACATCGAAGCTCAACACTTAAAGAATAAATTTCAACTTAAGAAATGCAGAAAGTGTGGTCGGCCAAAATGCAGAAAGTCACACCGAAGCCATCTGCCAGAATCAAAGGTCGACGTCCAGCTCGACGACACCCCAGGGAATATCAACCGAATATTCGGTGCATCCCTAATGCAGAAAAACGTATAAATGATAAAAATGTATAAACGGTGATTCACTATACATTGAAAGAGAGAGAGTAGCTTACCAAAAGTCACAATATATAAAAACTGATAAGTTATTCAATGGGGGAAAAAAAAAACATAAAAACAGTAGACCCCCCCTATAACATAGGTCCATACAACACCGATTTGCAGAACACGGCGAAAACATTGTGATCATTTTCGTATAACACGCTAACAGAGACTTGTACAGCACGGTAAAATGAGACTGATGTTCTGAATTTATTACGCTCTAGCTCCAAATTAATAAAACTTCTGAATGGAAACATTAATCATCATTGTGTTTCAAAGGATTGCAAACAAGTTTTACAGCTATTATAGTCACACTCCAGGTGGAGTATAACTCAGGCCCCGTACAACACAGATTCCTATAACAAGGAATGTATCTACAATGTTATACGGGGTTCTACTGTAATTATGCATGGCCACAGTGATAAATTATGACTATTTACAAACTCAAAATAAGTAAGATACTTACTTGATCAAAACAGAGGTTACAAAAGTTTGATTGGCATTCATCACACTGCCAAAGAGCTTCGACTTGACGGCAATTATCACAAACTTTTACAGCTAGAAATAATAATGTATAATTCACTTAAAGAAGTTTAACAAATTTTATCAATGTAGTTTCGGATTATTTTTCATTAAAAAAATATTAACTGAAAAGCACAAATTGAACAAAACATTTCATTATTTTACAACATTAAAAAAAAAATCAAAACCCCACACATTGGATTTTTATTCATAAACTTCCTTTACTAAATTTTTAGTTAAAGATTTATGTTGATAACCGCAGTTGTGAAAATATAAAAACTTAATAAAAGTGAAAGCATAGAATTAAGAAAACTATAAACTATTACAAGTGAAGTGGATGTTAATTTCCATACTACTTATCTGTGGGTGATTACTGAGCTACTCACAGGTGGTGCCAGCGGGGTCATGCACCCTCCGACGGAGATTTTTTAGAGAATTTGTTGGTTTAGAAAAGCGAAGGAAACTTTGTAACCAGATAAAAAATTCCATTAAAAGGGTCTGACTTTACGATTTCCCTGAACAGGTTTGGTTTCCTTCCATCCCCATTCTGCATGTAATTTTATACTATTCTGAAGCTGAAGAGTGGTTATTTGCAGCTGGGTTTCTCAGGTTTCGAAAGAAACAGCAAATGTGGTCCACATTTTTAGGGTGAGCAGAGTTCTCCGATCTGCTGCCAATTAACTTGATACTGATCTTTTTGGTGGGAGATGTCACTGGATTTAACTGTTAAACTACAAAAGATCTGATGATCACCTCATCAGTAGGGATGGAACTCACACTGCAAGACGAGATAGAAATTTTTTTTGTGAGACGAGAAAAGAAATATTTTGGTTTTTTTGATGTTGTAAGAGTAAGTATCAAAAGAAGTTATGATAAACCAGTTGTTGTCAGTAGGGGATCCAGAGAAGGGGGTTAGGGGGCTTCTGCCCCCCCCCCAAAATAAATGATGAAATGTATTCTGCTTTATTATACACTTTGGATAGTCAAAATTATCTTTTTTTATGAGCTCCTCCCAACCTAAGTTTTATGCTCCAGTATGATAGTTTTTCAATACACTTTTACAAATAGTAATTTATGTGCCAGAAAGATTCACAGAAGTTGGGGGGGGGGGGCATGGACCCTCAAATGCTACCCTTGTCTAATGACGATGGCAGGGTTTGGCCTGGACGTTAATGAAGGAGTATAGTAAAGAATGCTATTTCATTATTTGTCCCTCTTCCCGTTAGCGTGATTGGGAGAGTAACATTGAGGGGGGAAGAAAAATGTTTTCTATCTTGGAAAATACAATTTTCAAATAGGTGAAATCTGAATTCATTGAATTGGGGAAGGGGGCAAGCAATTGGCCCCTTTTGCCCTTATTAAGTTACGCATTTGGAAGGCACATATGCAGAAAAACATTTTGGAAGGGGTCCAAAATTTTCAGATGGTGTCCAAACAACAAAGAAGGCATTATTTTGATAACAAAAATCAAAATTTTGGGAGAGGGGTCCAGATCCCTTCCCACCTTATAGACATACGTCGCTGGCCTTTGGTCCCCCTAATAATTTACAGGCTGTGACACCAATGAATACAACGCTGGGTCTCAGTGGTGCATTCAATGATTCATGTTGAGAAACAACCCTGGTCACAAGTCTTCTCTGTTGTCTCTTCTTTTTGATGGTGTGAATGAACAGGTTGAACCCAGGTTCCCGATTAAATATGAAATCCATATCTCATACACTAAAATGAGAGGGGAGATAAACAGGCTTCACCATAATTATCCTGTCCCCAATTGAAACTTTTATGAATTCACTATTCAATTCTGCACATTGAGGCCCCTTAATTAGATTAAAATTTTGTTTATGCAACATGTCCTCAGTTCTGCATCATTTTTAACAAAACTCAAAGCTTTATATAATTTCAAAAGCAAATGAATCTCCCATCAACCATACATATTACATTTATGCAGTTCTGGAAATAAATAAATAAAAACAAATATTTTTTGGTGTCATGTCACATTTTATATACGGATTAAATCTGAATTTTTATCACTTCAAAGCACATATGAGTTAATATGGTAACTAATATATGTACTAATATGGTAATATGTATATATATAATTAATTTTTATTACTAATTTTCAATAAAATAGTATTAATGTTACTAAAAATATGGTAACAAAATCGCAGTCCATAATTTTGTGAGACGCCTCACGTCTTGTGCAGGACGAGACAGGCAATTTCTCTGAGAGACAAGACAAGATAGCACTGTTTCTCGTCTCGCGTCCATCCCTACTCATCAGCAGCTTCATACAAATGGAGACGTGGTTCTCCTGGTACCATAGGTTAAGACACTTGAGCTGTAAATGCTGTGGTCATTGTTTGTCCAGATGTCACCAGTGCACACATAGCACTGGTTAAAATGACACGTTTGTTGATTTGTTTTCCATCTTCACTAAAGTCCTATTAACATAACACATAACTTGTGGCTCTAGTAGGTGGCATTCATCTCCTCTAGTCGTTTAAAAATAATTTAGGCAGACATTAGCCCCTTTCACCTTTTTCTTTGGAGAAGGGGCAAAACCTGCTTCTCTGACTAGCGCTGCTTTCCAGCACACATCTTTGGAAACGCTCCCCTATGGGCCTAGCTTGTACCTGCTGGTTAGACTGGTTACTTGTATAATCACCGGGTACCAGTGGAGCTTTCAAGGCGCAGATATTTAACATGTTCACTTTTATCACTGAAAAGACGCAACGGAGACTTCCCTTCTGCTGATTTGGCCATTAGTGTTGCTTCCTAGCCCAGGTCCGAATGTTTCATTTTGTTTCCAGAGGAAAATTCAAAGACCCCTGTTAGAAAGCTGGTCACAGAAAGAGTGCTTTCTGTTGTGTTTTTTTTTTTCAATGATGAGAGCGAACAAGTTAAACATGGTCACTGTTGAAAATAAACAGGAACAAAAAAAAAAAAAAAAAAAAAAGGATGACTCATGTATGATAAAATGCTCTCATATATACTTATTGGCCCTGTTTTGAAAGATGTATGAATCTGCCAATGTTTTCATTTGCATTAGAAAAATAGGGAATACGGAGGGAGAGGGGGTGCTCAGAGATGAATTTTACTAGCCAAAAAAGTAAGTTTTCTCAGTAAATTTATAATGTGACTGAGAACAGAAGGTTTTGAGGTCTCTATCGACTGAACCTGCTGTAGACCATGGACAATAAAGGCATCTGATGGATGCAAATTTTACACTTCTTTTCCATTTTCAAATGACGAGGTCATTGCGTCAAGCAGAGAAAAGAAAGTTCCTTGAAAAATCATGCCCAGTAACAAGATTTCTAAGCTCCCTCCTCTCTTCCCCTAAAAGTTCTGTGTTTCGCATGCTTTCAAGCAACAAAACGGAATTACCTTCACCTGAGCCAGACATCAGATAATTTGGTCCCCTCCCCCCCTCTCTCTCTCTTTCTGTTACAACTCCCACAAAATACTAGAATTCACTGTAGTATGGTAGTAACAGAAAGGGCTGTGGGCAGGGTTTTAAAAAACCCAGGCTTTTTTTTTTTTTTTTTTTTAAACCCAACACAAGTCGGTTTTAGTGGGGTTTTTTGGGTATTTTTGGGTTTTATTAAGAATTTTTTTACAGTATAACACTTTTTGGATTTAAATTTTATAGTTTTATTTCAAAACAGAATAATTTTAGAGTAAAAGAAAACTTCCATTACCAAATAATAATTAACTAATTAAAATATAAAAATAAGTTCAACTTTAATGCAGTACTATCTTTTTCTGCTGGCATTTATAAAAGGCTCCTAATTTGTTTTATGACCATAGATAAAAGTATATTATTGTTCACTTAGAAATATATGTTGTTTTTGATAGGCTGTTTTCTATTACTTTTTCAATTTATGAACTTTTTAATTTTTTTTACCTTTATGTTTTTTAAGTCATAGTTATATTTTCTAGTTAGAATTAAGTCAGTAAACCTTTTGCAGGCCAACTTACTGCAGAACTACTATTTATTTAATAATTTTCTTTATAATTAGTCATTTTTGCTTTAAATATACATTCCTTTTTACTTTAAAAAATCTAGAATTAATATGTCTGATATTAAATCCCACATAAACAATGTATAATGAATTAGTTTTATATTTCTAAGTACTAAAGTAATGCAGTAACTAATACAATACAGGATGGTTTCCTGAACCTGAATTCATTCTTGAGATGCATGCTTGTAAGCTGTAAGAGAGACATATCCCATTCTTCTCTTATCTGGGAAAGGATTTTTTTTTGTCATTATATATTTTATTTCGTATTTGAAAGAGATAAATTACTAAGTTATCCCTGCCTGCATTCTACACCTGTTCATTTCAAAACAAATATATAGAATTAGCTCAAGGTATTACTATTTTTAAAAAGGTTATTCTTTATGTTGAAGATGGAAAAATAATTATAATAAAATGAAACTGGCATATATATATTTATCTAATATAATGCACTAAGTTATGTAGGTAATATTATATGTGTTTAATGTCAAATAACAAATGATTGAAAGAAAGGAAAAATTTTGATCATTTTTAATAAAACCCCAAAAAACCATTTCTGTGTGGGTTTTATTGGGTTTTTTAAAAAGCCCACCCGGGTTTTTTTGGGTTTGTCGGCAGGTCCGAAACCCTGGCTGTGGGTTTTCTCCGTAAACAAAAAAACTCACTTGTTTTGTCCGAGGACTTACTGATAAGGAAGGACTTGCAGGGGACACAAGGCATAGGCACGTATGGTTTCGTTTTACAACTTTCTGGTCTACCAGTCTACAAAAATACTGGGGAAGCAATAATAAGGAAGAAAAAATACCAAAATGAGTTAATAATACAAGACCTAATCAAAGAACCGAAGGTATATTTTACCTCTGTGTATATATTTTCTTTTACTTAAATATAATGCAATAAATATAATAATAATTGAATAAGTATGTATAGGATATTACAAAAATTAATTTATGCATGAACTTTTTTTTTTTTTTTTTTATGAAGCTTGATGAAAGTGAAAATATATTTTCGTAAAAAGTAATAATATTTCATGATACCAAAGAAAATGAAAACAAATAAGAATACTAATTTTGTTTTAAAATGTAAGCAACCAGATTATCTAAATACAAATTTAAAGATTTTCTGCAATTTATTTCCTAAGGGGAACAGGAGGCAAAATGGATATTTCACAAATTTTTAACAGACTTTATATCCCAAATTAAAAAAAAAAAAAGATATTCATAGGATTTTCATTTGAAAATAATATAACAAACAGGAATATCATTATATATATAAATATATATGGGTGTGATTCTTCTAAATCCATCCCTTGGAGGGAGGGGATGGACAAAACGTGTTTCCCATCCCCTCATGTCACACATCCTTCATATCTTACAGAAATAAACATATATGAATAAGACTTTTTGTTTTAAAATGTATTTAATTTTAAAAAAGGTTTTCTATTTCACTTTCTTCAAACAGTCAAATATCATACCTCAAAAAACAGTAAGGCTTTCTCAAAGGCAAAGACTAGCGGTAGCATATTTTCGAGGGGGAGCAAGATATGGATTCTGGTGCAACTCGCCACTCGATTTGATTGATAGCTGTAGGCGCAAGTGCAATTGACCCTCGTCTGTTTGTATTACTAAAGTTTCTGATCAGTAAAACTATGCAATTAACTCTCAACACTAACATATGTGATGGCAAACTGTGGTACTTTTCGGTTCTGATCAGTAAAACATGCAATTAACTTTCAACACTAACATATGTGGGGGCTAACTATGATACTTTTTGATTAGCCGGGCGTAGATACCACCAACACGTTTTTCTTGGCGACATTAAAAGACTACTTCTAAAACATTGTTGTTCCCCTAAACATAGCTGCCAACCTTGAAACATTGTACAAACAGGTACGTTATATCGCAAGCGATGCGCAGCACATGTACTAATAGTATCGAACATACTGACACACAATTTAATATATAGTCAAGCACAACTGTATAAAGACTGAAATTTATGTATTACCATATACATGCTTAAAAATCAGACTGGAATCAACCAGGACGTGTGCAGTTAAAGTGCGTGTCTAACAATTAAGCTACTATGGACGATCTTCAAAGCAGAACAAAAACACGTCTTTAGAACCATGGCATTAATCATCTTCCGCTGAAACCACCTAGATTAAACTGAAAATTTAATCACGACAAATCAATAGACAAGAAATTAGACATTTTCACAAATTAAGTTCTCCTTTGAGAGTATTAACATTGTTGGATGTCTTAGATTTCTTTAAAATTTTGTCATCAACGTTTTCGTCAAACATTCCAGCTTGCGTTCGACAGCTGGTGCATAACAATTGGGTGCTCTCCACTGAGCTACCTGACATTTGATAGAGATGACGCTAGAACTTCATGTTCTGATCTTCCTCTCACTGTGGCTGAAACATTCTTTGCGCATTCAGCGTTACATGTGAGGAATAGTCCATCAATTGATAGGGCAGTATGAGTGAGAGCCGGGATTATTTTTCTTTGCCACTAGCCGTTCTGCATTTTTGATATTAAAGTCCACTGCTTATCAGCAGTGCTTCTCTTCCAGAATTTCACAAGAGAGATTCCTCGACTTGAAAATAAAATCACAAATATTCGGCTAATGAGTTGATCGATGGCATTAATCGAATAGTTTCATTCTCATCGTTTTTAACAGCATGAATTGGGAAACTTTTCAATGAAAAATTTGAAAATTGAAAATGAGGCCTCTGTAATGATGCCCAGACATCTAGCTACTGCAGCATGGATAAGTATATCATTATTGAAAGGAAATTTATGAATCATGTAATCACAAACAGTAGAAAAATACTTTCTCACATAAGCATAAAAAATATTTCTCTCAGTGTCACATAATTTACTAACAAGTTTCTCAGTTGTATAGCCAACAACTAAATCAGAATCAGTTTTTTGATTAAGAGGATTATTGTACAGTACTTCAGTGGAGGGGCTTTCCTTCACTACCTTGGGCAGAACAAACTTTGAAAGCACTTCTTTCAACAATTCTAAAAGAATAAATCGCAAATTATGAATGAGTGGTTCTTTTGTTTGCAACAAGGTATTCACCTTATCCCATACAGGAACAATACTTAGCAAAAATGAACAAAATGCTTTGTTTAACTCAGAAGACAAAAATGCATGTAATCTTTCCTCTCTATTATTAGGAAATTTAGTCTGTACCGATTTTTTCTCAGATTTATCTGAAGATTTGGGCAACACAGGAGTTAATTTCTTTGACAAAGACATAGGGAGATATTGAACTTTTGAATTACTTCCAGACTTATTCACTGGATGGCTTTTTTTAGACGAAATGTTTTCGGATGAACTTTCCTCTATTTTCCTTTTCTTTGGGATAGAATATGATTCCAGTGAACCAACACCAGATGACTTTATCTTTTTTTCATCTTCAAAAAAACTCAAAAGTGGTTCCCATTGCTCAAACAATCGTACCAAGCATTTTCCTAATGACAACCATCTGGTTTGTACGTGCTTTAGGATTTTTCTCACTTCTTTGTCATGCAGTATTTGAAAATTCTTCAAGCTTTCTTTTCTTTTAGCGCTCTTTTCTAGATAATAGAAAATATCAACAAGAATTTCATCAATCTTCACTGGCAATGAATTTCCACCTTTATCGGCAGCTAAATTGATCAGATGGCATAAACAACCCATCACAAATAACTCTGGCTGTACCTCTTTCAGGACAGAGGCTACACCCTGTTTACATCCTATCATGACTGGAGCATTATCACAACCTAGAGCAATGCAGTTCTCAATAGGTATGCATCTTGATTTTAAATTATTTAAAATCATATTGCCAATATTCAGTCCTGTTGAGTCTCCTTCCAGGACCGGAAAGCTAAGAAGGCAAGTTTCTATTGAAGACTCCTCAAAGAAAGTAACCACCATGGGGTACAACTTGTTATCAGAGTCATTACTCCCATCAGTGGAAATGCTGAAGGGCTTGGACTGCAGATGTTTAATTATTATAGTTTCTTCTTCTGTACCCATCTGTTTAACTATAGCTGCCGTTTTAGTCCGTGCACAGCCATATTTTTTTGCCACTTCGTTGTTGGGAAACATTTTCCTTAGTAAAGGGCCCACGTGGTCTGAACTACTCAGAGGTAGATTGTGCTCTATGATAAAGGCCGTCATTAAACATTCAGCACGTATTACACTATTATTTTCTGTTGGAAAGAAACTGCGTTCGATGCTTACATTTCCTTCAGTCGAAATTTTTTGGTCAACATGCTTTTTGGTTTTGCAGTGAGCAATAATATCTCCTCTTCCACTGTGGGAAATTTTAAAGTCCGCTGAACAGATTGAACAAAAGGCATATTCATCACCTTTTGACGATTTTAAAATGAACTTGAATTCTTTAGAGTACGCTTCTTTAAATTTTTGGTAATATTTCTTATTAGGCATAGTTCAAATCGAGCAATATCATAACACGTGGCAAGAACAGTAATTTATTTGCTTATGGCGACACTGCACACCACGCGACTTGACTACACAAACACAGCAAAAGCACAAGACACGATCTTCACTTCACTTCAGACTGCATCGGTAATTGCTTTCCATGGAGCACGACCGAAATGAACTACGCACGCTTGCGTCCCTTCTTGCTTCGCTAGCCTCGTTGCTTAGCGCTACCAGCGTTCCCAATACTATCCTTCCCTCTACCCCTACCCTGCATCACGTGTGTTGATGGATTTGAGTCAGAAGAGCTAGGTTTCGGCGACACGACGAAAGTCACGTGAATCGTAGTTCCGGTTATACGAACTCCGCACCTCAAGAGAGCTCCGGTGCACTGCCTTGTTGGGAAGAAAAAATACATGTGAAATAAAAGGCTAAAAACCGGGAGATTTGGGTGATTCACCGGGAGACCGGGAGATATGATGAAAAACCGGGAGGGTTGGCAGGTATGCCTAAACAAAGCCGAAAATGTTAATCATTATACAAAAAAGTACTTATATACAAATTACCATGTATAAAAGTATCAACATACTGAAAAGAATTTTTTAGGCAAGTTGGAGTGTATAGGCTGATTAATTTTATTTTTTACCAAATATGCGAAAAATTCCAGAGCTGGGAATCGAACCCAGGACTGCCGCATAACGTGCGGGTGCTCTACCACTGAGCTACTCTGGGACGATTTCCAGATGAAATTTCTCGCATTAGAACCATTGGCATTTATCATCTTCCTCTGCAAACCACAGATAGAACAGATGAAACAATTAATTCGCGACAACTCCATTACGCCGCGGAAATTATACATTTTTAGAAATTGATTCCATCAACATTTCAAGTTATTAGGCAAGTTGGAGTGTATAGGATGATTAATTTTATTTTTTACCAACTATGCGAAAAATTCCAGAGCTGGGTATCGAACCCAGGACTGCCGCATAACGTGTGGGTGCTCTACCACTGAGCTACTCTGGGACGATTTCCAGATGAAATTTCTCGCATTAGAACTATTGGCATTTATCATCTTCCTCTGCAAACCACAGATAGAACAGATGAAACAATTAATTTGCGACAACTCCATTACGCCGCGGAAATTATACATTTTTAGAAATTGGTTCCATCAACCTTTCAAGTTATTAGGCAAGTTGGAGTGTATAGGCTGATTAATTTTATTTTTTACCAACTATGCGAAAAATTCCAGAGCTGGGAATCGAACCCAGCAAGTTAAGCAGCAGTCCTGGCGAGTCCCAGCAGTCCAAACGAATTTTTCGCATAGTTGGTAAAAAATAAAATTAATCAGCCTATACACTCCAACTTGCCTAATAACTTGAAAGGTTGATGGAATCAATTTCTAAAAATACTGAAAAGAAATTTGTATGTCTATTGGATTAATCGTTTTTTAAAAATATGGAAATGGAAAAAACATGAAATTAAATTAAAATTCCAAAATATATAAATGCAGATGAAAGAACTCTCTATTGGAAATGATGCCCAGTGATTCTCGTTAGGTTTGTTCGCAACTGGCGCAGGTTGAATTATTTGGCTTTTTATCGGATGACTGAAAATTATCCAAACCATTAACAGTCAAAGAACTCAAAAACTCTACTGGGTAATTATTGATTTTACTGTCATCATGGCAAATTATTTTATCGTAGCTATGATATGTTTTCAGTTCACCATGTATTCAATTAAGTATATCAGTATTAATAAATGTAGAATCATCATTTTTAGGTGCTAAAATAACCGACTTCAATATGTTATCTGAGAGTATGTTTTGTCGGAAATATTTCTATACACCTCATTAACAATGTAATATTTTCATCTCCTATTGATTGCTGATTATTTCGATAATATTTTCACTAAACTGGCGAATAAGTTCCTTTTTTTTTTTTTTCAAATTTTGTTGGAATATTATAACCCTATTGGATCTTTGAAACTTAATGCTGTAATTTCAAAATGGACACAACAATGAAACCATCATTTGACTTAAAGCAAAACTATCAAGGATGGAGCAAAATATTGCTTGCCAATTTACTTCTCTAATTTTTTTACACTGCATGAACATATTACACAAAAATTTTATCATTCGCACAGCCACCTCCATACGAACTTTAACTGTGCCAAATTTCGCACTCGTCCGTTCATTCAATGTGCTGCAAAAGCGACACAAAGGTTTTGCTTAGCCTATTTATATATACATAGATGCTAATTTAATTAGTTGTACATTTGGTACATATCTCTTTCAAATACTTAAAATGTTGATTACTCCAGCCAAATTTTAACATTTTATGTTGCTTATCATCAATATCTACAGAGGAAGTAAGTTTTAAAAAGAAGTTTCCATAATGTGAACATTCACAGTAAATAAATATTTGTGTTTAAAATAGTTCACGCTAACTTTCCAAACATAATTTCTATGCAGAAACTGTCGGGACGGCTCATGTAAAAAGGAATTTACTTAAAGCATTAACAAATGTTCAGTTTGAGGAATGGTGGTTTTTTTTTTTTTTTTTTTAAATGTAGAACAATAAAAATAGTCATGCTCGTACAAGTAATGAAATATAAAATTTTGCAAGTTTATTATTTGTCTATATTTATCCCCCTCCCCACCCCCTTCCGTCGGGGAAAGTCTGGGGCCACTACACTTGCATCAAAATTATTTTTACAAAAAAAAAATTAAATACTTATAATAGCTAACTGCCATACTTTTTCAGAGAGAAATTTATTTTAAAAGAAAATTAAGCTTACAAAACTATTATAATGTACCAGTGTACTGTAGATATAAAGAAGGTCAAAAATAACGGTCGCCACTCGCCACGTGGCGACTGTATTTTTGAAAGTGGAGACTACAAATTTATGTACCAGTCGCCACATTTTATTTGACAGGAGGCAACTAAACTCCAAGATCGATAGCGGAGAGGGGGGTGGGGAGAGCTGGATCATTGATGAAGGGTATTAGTACCACTTGACCAATTAGCAAAAGTAATCATCTGTTCTCAGGGGCGTAGCCAAGGGGGGAGTTAGGGGGGTCATAACCCCCCTCCATGAGGAATTTTTTGCCATACAAAATGTATATTCTTCACTCCCTTATCACAGACATGCATGCATATATGTGAGTTGCAGTAGTCGTAACCCGCCCCCCATGAAAAATTTCTGGCTACCATGGGCGCCAGGAGGGGGGTGCAAGGGGGTGCACTTGCACCCCCCTGGAGTTTGAAAAAGTATAATTAACCTGAAAATATAAGCAATTTGTTTTACCCTTAGGACAGTTGAAAAAGAAAAAAAAGAGCCTGAATGTAGGTGTGATATTTTTAATTCTACGTGTAACTGTCGCATTAAATTAGCTGTTTAGATCCGTGTTTATGGCTTAATATTTTCTATACTATTGTACATAAATTTTAATCTTTTGAGAAGTCATCCATATTTTTATTTTGGGATAATGTTGGCGCACGCACATGAGCCCTCATAATGCACTGACCAACGCCTATGGTCGCAGTAGTGTTGAATGCCTCACGGCGTGTGCTCGCAGTTAGGAAAAAATATTTTGAAATAGTCTCTATAATATTCGAGGTAGACGGGACCGGGCTTGTCTCGAACTATCGAAATCATTAAATTAATAAACAGATAAATGGAAATAAAGTTATTGTGATTTGGGTGCATATTTAAATGAAAAATGTAGTTACATATTATCACATTACTGATTAGAGCAGGTTAATAATTTCGGAAAATAATAGTCAATTGTTTTGTATTGACACATTGACTCGTTTCCGTACAACAGTATTGCGCCATTGCCAAAGCAGCATGCCAACACTGCACAGAAATGTCTATGGGGACATCTACAGAAAAAATACACCCACTTTCTTTGGGAGAGGGATTTCTGATAGGGCTTCTGGGTGCACCAAGTATTCGAATTTTTTTCCTGCAATAGAAAAAAATCGCCTGTTTTATATGTGTTGATCATTATTTGGGAGCTAAACTGATTTTTTTCACTAACTGAGTTATATTGAAAACTAGAACAATCGAGACTCGAACTAGCCACACTCTACTGTGATTAAATGCAATTAGTATTTTAGGACTTAACGCTTAAAGTTTGACATTTCTTTTTAACATTATAGAGTTAATTTTTCAGAGATTTAAACTCAAAAATTATTAGATGAAAATTCGTATTTTGAGTTTTTTGACATGGTGATTTTTCAAATATGAAGTGAAGTCATCACTGCGTCACTTTCGAAATTCGGGCTCTGTTTTAATATGGGGATGTCCTTGCTAAGTGCACTTAAGGCAAACCTGCACATGAAGTATCTGTCATGGAAGGGGGGGTTGCTTGGGCAGAGCACTTTTTAACGGATTCTAACGCGTATTCACGTAACATGTAGAGAAAACCGTCCAAAACTCAAAACCGTTAGATTGACAGTCGTGCTGCAGGCCAGAACTATTGACCTTCACATTTCAGCCATCTACCATTCTCAGCACTGGACATGGACATGGTGGGGACCCTTAAGCCAAAAATAGCTATAGACATCAATGCTATGAGAAAATACATTTTGCTTCAGTTTTTCTGGAAAAATTCGTCTGTTTAAATATAAAACAATGTTATCAAAATTGCATATAATTTAAATAATTAATTATCAGTATACTTAAATTGAGGTATTATTACCCCAGCAGCACACTTACATTCCAAGTACGAACTGTTAAGGATCAGCTTAAACATCACGGTACGTAAACAAAAAAACGTTCTACTAACGTCTATGTGTCCGGGCAGCCGACGTGTTTAAAACGTAGGAAACCGGTTCAAATTATGTACTTCCCGAACTCATCCAGAACCATTAAATGTTTCGGTAGGACGTTCACACGTTGTTTAAACTACGTTTTCTCGCCCCGATAGCACAGCAAATTTGCATCAATCTTGCAGTAAGCTTGATTTATCAAGTCAATAAACTTGAATTAAGCTTGATTATTTCAAGCGTGTAAGCTTAATGCAAGCTTGAATCAAGTGTTCAAGTTTACACTTGCCTAACTTGCATTAAGCTTGACATAGCAAGCTTGATTTAAACTTACTACACTCTAAAAAAATTTCCTAAAAAAAAAAAAAAAAAAATCCTAAATACATGGGGCGCCGAACTCGCCCCATATATTTTATTTTTCCGCGCATTTTCCCCTCTACCCTGAAACCTCAAGTTATTTTAATCTGTTTCCGTCTAGCGTCCGCGACTGGGTTCGATCTCGGTACCTAAGGTGTGCGAAGCAAGCGTCCTATCCACAATGCAAATCTGAGTCGAGGAGAAATGACTAAAGTTTGAAGTGACTGTTATGGTTGTCACGCCGTTGTTTGGGAAGATTGATCAGTATTTCTTATGCCGAAATACATCTCTTATTTTTCCATAGGATGGATCAAAATTAAAATAATGTTATATGAGATTTATAGACTCTACTACTAGGGAAATAAGCATAATGTAAACTTAAAAGCAGCACACGTTTTAAAACTTTCAATATCGCAACACTCATGTTGGGCAATATTGGCCAAAATCGAGACAAACGACTGATTTTTAAATCAATTTTGTAGTATATTTGTATTTTATTTTGAAGAATTTCAATGTTTGGAAATATAGAATCTTTTTTTTATTCTATGGTCAAGTAGATTTATGACTGATGATAAATTATTTGTTATATGGCTTTCCAAATCAAGCAGTAATGAAGTTGTATTCAAGCTTGACAGTTCAAATGACTTCAAGTCGGCGGGAAAATATTTGCTGACTCATTTTTTTGTAATTTCCAAGCTTGTTGCAAGCTTAAAATGAATTGAACTATCAAGCTTGCATTAATACGTCAAATTGAAAGAAATGTCAAGCTCTTTTTAAGCTTATGTGCTGTCTGGGAGTAACACAAATCGTAAATTATGCAAAAACAAAAAACAAAATACGACCAACAGCAATATCACGAGGAATGCAAAATGATTTTGCCGCTTGCTTGCCCCCTTTGCACAACTCAACACCGGGATGTTGCCAAACAGGTGTCTGTAAAACTTTATTAGATGCCAAGTGAACGACTCATTCCGACGTTTCAGGAATAATCAGGGATGCTACAGTCAAAACCTCAGTTTGTCTCAGCATCGTCTCAGTCAAAATCCCTTTTTGTCTCAGTTTGTCTCAATCAAAATCCCTTTTTGTCTCAGTTTGTCGCAATCAAAATTCCTTTTTTTCTCGGTATGTCTCAACTAAAATTCGTTTTTTCAAGTTTGTCTCTCAACCAATTTTATTTGTTTGTTTGTTTATGTGTGTTAAGGAAAACCTGCACGTGAGGGTATCTGCCTAGCATGGAGGGTGCCTTGGTAGGAGGACTTTCTAAGGGGTTCTAATGCGTATTCACGTTACATTGGGAGAAAACCTACCAAAACTCCAGATCCCAATTTTATTTATTTTATCTCAGTTTATCACTAAAATAATTTTTCCCCCATCAATTTGATAATTAAAAGAAAGTTCAAGAAAAAAGAACCAAACAGTACGACGATTCTTAGGCTTGAACCAGGGATGACAATATTTAGCATGCCAGAAGATTTGAAATGCAATAAAAATAAATTAGGGGACTCGAGGGGATTTTTAACAGGGATGTGATTGGCCAAGAAAAAAGTTAGCTGAAATTTTTTTGGTCTCCGGGGGGTTGGGGGGGGAGAACAAAATTTTTGAAAATTTTAAAAGGTATAATGTATGTTAGCACAGTGATATCAAATAATCATGTTTTCATATTAAATGAAGTCAGGGGTCTCCCAATATGGAACTAATGATAAAAATTACATATTAGGTATATAAGTACAGCATAGGACCGATTATCCGGAATTCCGAAATCCGGAAGTACCCAAAAGCCGGAATGGCCGCCAGTCCCTTTTTTTTTTTCGATCATCATAGTGAAATAGGAAAAAAAAAAAAGGTCTTAAAAATTTAAAGCAATCCGAAGTTGACCGGCAAAACGGAGGGGGGGGGGACGCACGTACATACAGATATATTTTTATTTAGGTATTTTTTAAACAAAGTTTTTAATTTATGTGTTTGAATCTGTTGGAAGAATAATAAAAATAAAAAATAATACAAGAGAATGATTAAAAAAAAAAGAAAATGAGTGTAGTTCTGTGCTTCCTACCTCTTGCATTTCTGCTTATGCGATAGCATAATTGAATCATTGGAATGTCGAGCCGGAAAGTAGGTCATGACTCACTAGAATTAAATAATCCGTTATCAGCCTTTCTGCTGTTGGGCTTTTTTTTTTTTTTTTTTTCGTGCTGCCGCTTTGGAATCTTTAAGATTTAAATAAACAGATCCAGCTGGCCAGGTTTTTTTTTCCCTCCCCATCCTCTCTTATATACTAGCTCTGCAGCTGTAAAATATGTGTTTTTGTTATGTATCTGTGGTAATTTGAGAGCATATGCAGCTTTTTTTGTTCTTTTTTTTTTCCCCCTCCACCGTAGGATTTGGCAACACTGAATCCATCACGTGCAGTTAATCCATTCTGACAAAGGAATAATGCGTTCAGATAGAGATTCGCCTAATTTCGAATGACGTATTTGGATGGATATTGGCTAGTTGGGGGGGGGGGGGGAAGAGGCAGTAAGACGAAAAGAATTTCTTTCCTCCCCACGTGGTAGCTACGAAATGAGCGAGGTTGCTGCAGTAGGTGTAACGTAGACCGGAAACTCAACTGTCAACCCCCCCCCCTTCCCTTTACACCGGGAGCTTTTCTTTCTCCAATACCGGCCGGAGGTTTATTTTGAGGACCGGAATGTTCGGCACAACTCTCAGCACGTGGTCGCGCGGTGCGCGCTCCCGTGAGTCAGATTCAAAATTACTCATGTTCGCTGTTTTAGCGCAGAATTGCGCAGATACGGCCAAAATCGTACCGAATGTCGCAAAATGGCGCAGGCCGGCTGTTTTGTCTCAGTTCGTCGCAAATGTCGCAGGTGTAGCATCCCTGGAATAATAAACTCAACGCGTCTAGTAGAATGTGTTGTTACTTAGTACCACCAGTACTTTTGTTATGCGTTGAGTATGACGATTTATGAGCACTGCTTTTGAACGGTTTCACCAGCACTTCTGATGCACGTCAAGTAGGACGGGTTATCAGGCATAACTTTTGAACGGTAGTACCAGCACTTCTGCTGCACGTCGAACAGAACGAGTTATTAGGCATTGCTTTAGAACGGCATCATTAAAACCCCTGTTGCACGTCCAATAAGACATTATTTATTCACAGTTTTTGGCGAAAGATAGCTTAGTACAATTTTAGAACGTACAAACCTTACCTGAACGCTTTTCTTACTATTCTGAACGTTACTAGACGTTCATAGAACATTCTTGTGCTGCCTGGGTAATTAGGCCAAATTAATAGTTTAAGATTTTGTACTTTTCAGCTGCGACAAAATAACTATGACGATGTTTATTTCACATATTGATGCTACAAGATTCTTCTTCCTTTAAACGCCAAGTAGTCTAATTTTTTATATGTATGTATACTGGTTGTCCCTGAAGGTGGTTAAAATACATA
The DNA here is from genome assembly GCA_038373885.1 of Cheiracanthium punctorium. Classification (NCBI taxonomy): domain Eukaryota; kingdom Metazoa; phylum Arthropoda; class Arachnida; order Araneae; family Cheiracanthiidae; genus Cheiracanthium; species Cheiracanthium punctorium. The sequence goes on from JAWZYV010013920.1 coordinate 327,291, forward strand.
CAAAGAAGCATTTTTCTACATTGAAGCGTTTGGTCGGAAATGAAAAATGTAGATAGTTTCAGCACGATAGGGCTCCAGCCTATTTCGCAAATAATGTAGGTAATTACCCAATTTTCATCTTTGACTCCCGATCGATTGGACAAGTTGAACTAGTCACTTGGCCAGCACGTTCATTAGATTAATCAAGTATCGAATTTTTCTTTTGGGCACACCTCAAGGCACTCGTTTACGAGACTCCAATTGACACAGGTGAGGGCCTCATTGCAAAACTTTAGTAACCGGTGCAACCGTTCGTGGAACACCTGGCATTTTCGAAAGGGTACCCCAACTTACACCTACACTTTTTATTTCTAACCCCACACTGCTAATCTGCTATACAAAAAATGCTCCTTTATATGCATTTGATTCTTAAAATTTGGCCTATGAAGTCAGTTACACCCTGTATATGTATATATGTATCTTGGGTGCACCCCCCTGGAAATGATCCTGCCGGCACCCTTGCTGGCTACGCCCCTGTATGTTCTGGAAATTCGCAAATGGGGATTACGACAATACGTAAGATTGCGGTTTGAACCAAACACCTGCACTTGCTGTTTTTGCAAGGGCTCTCTTTCTGAGAACAAAAATCCAAAGAGTGCCGAGCATCAATTTATAAACTCTTTCCTTGTGATCTTTTAATACCAATAAAATAAAATAAATATTTCAAGATTTATTCCGGCATAATAAGGCTTATGACCAGCATAAAGTTGATGACAGCTGTCCGTCGCAGAAAATTAACAATGTTTGTCATGAATAAAGACCAATGGAGTACGCAAATGCAGCCGTGGGGGATTTAAAAATAGGGATACTTTGTTCTCGCAAAAAGGAAATTTTGTGTACCATATAGAAAATATTCAGAACTGGTTTGGTGCAATCTCAAAATGATTAAAGTTTATTCCTAAGCGTTCATTTCTTATAGTCCGACACATAAATTCAGATCAATGGATGGCAGGAAGTTGCGCAATTTAACTCCCAAAAAGGCACTTTTCATTTCTAAATGAATCCATAATTCTCTAATGCTTAGTAAATATCTTTAATAACTATACATAATTTGAAGTAGGAAGGCCAGATAATGATTATACTAAGCAATCATTAAATACAAAAACTTGGAAGTGCACAAAACAGCTAGTTATAAACTACAGAAGCTGCCATTCTTTATACTGACAGTTTTCACTAAAAAGCTGAAATCTAGAATTATGATTGGGAAATAATTATCAAATATAACACCCACATTATAGGATCAACGGTGAAGTTATTTTGAATCCCTTTCTTACCCCCAACTGAAAATGTTATGTTCCAGAGATTGCAGTTTTTTTTTTTTTTTTTTTTGCTACATTAGGTAAAAATAAGCATCCCATAGGTGCCTCTTTTTGAGTTACGCGAATGAAAGAAAACAGATGAAATGAAAAAGCGATGGCTGTCACTGTCTGATTCTGATAAGGATCTCAATTAGGAAAAAAGTAACTTATTTTTAAAAGGAAATTTTATCGAGTTTCATTTACGATAAATGTCTGATTGCGTTGCTTGGAATTTTGTGAAGGAACAGTTATGCATCGTGTTTAGTTAAGGGTCGTTTTAATCGATCATATTTTTGTTATAGTATCATTTTAATAGAAAGTGTTTCGTAAAGGGGCCCGTAAAACGCTCGATCATCTTGACTGCGATGATCCCTGTAATGGAAGGGGCAGGGGGAATGGCAAGTTTTCGAGTGAGAACATGGACATACCAGGGCAAAGGGGGCAAAAAGGGCTGTCAATTGCTGAAAGGTTGTTGGGCGACGTGCTTTTTAAAGAGTGGTAGTAGGGGGGCATTACAAAGAAATGCTTTTGACAAACGCAAGGTCGTAGCCAGAAAGAAAAAAGAGTATGAAAGGCTGAAATTCTGAAAAAAAAAAAAAATTTAAATTTTGTCATCACCTATTTAATGTAAGGGGTAATTTTACTAACTGGGGAATATTTGTGTATGGTATGGGGTGCGCATAAAAATCAAAAATTTTTATTTCATTAGATTTAATGATCTGAAAATGGTTATCAACACTTGAAATTCTGTCCCTTATATAACTTTGTGATTTATTGTACATGTCTATGATCCATATTTAAGGAATAAAAGATAAGGTCAGTGTGTTTAGGACACACTGTATATACTGGCAGGTAATATATATATTTTTTTTAATAGTAGAAGATTTAGATGTATATATTAAGAAATCTTTCCTTATTACTTATATTAACTGCGCATGTTTATTAAACTATGTTTATTAAACTATATTATTGCATGTTTATTAAACTATATTATATATAAGTTGTGCAATATTCAAAAACATGCGAGTGGCCACTTAAAATTTCCTCAGTGGCCACTGGCCACCTGCAAATTTTCTGAATTTTGACCTCTATGTAGATACCTATATGGAAAGAAGGAAGAGGTGGAAAAAAATAAATAACTAACTTGATTTTGAAACACCAGAGCTTTTTAAAGCTTCAGGGCTTGAAATCATCTTGACTTTCATGCTGAAATATAAATATATATAAATATATTCAAACCATGTTCACAACAAACAAATATAGAATATTATAAGAGCCATAAGCAGATACTTTTAATGCCTCCACAAGCGTGTTTTAGGTTTAAAAATCAAAATTACTGTTTAAAATTTTAACCATGCATAGTTTCAGACTCTGTAATTTTAATAAAATTTGACATATATTTATTGTTTAAATTGAAGTCTAAACAATTACAAAAGCATTATGTCAGAGGTCTACAAAAGCTACATATCAGAGGAAGGGCCTGAAATTGCTGGAAAAAACTGGAATGTTGTATGCTCTTTTAATTTCAATGATGCTATTTAATCATGGAAAATACATAAAATCAGATGGAAAGAATTTTAATATGTAACAAATGATGAATAAATGGGAAATTTTTTTAACAACTTTTTTTTTTTTACCAATTAGCTTCGATTTAGCTTTTGCCCCCTTCACCGCAACTGTCTTTATTTTTCATTCTTTAAACCTCTAATTTTACTCCTCTAAAATTAAATTCACTACTCCAAAATCCAAAAATAAATCAATGAGTATTTTCACTCCTTGATCCACACAATGATCTCACCACAATGATATTAAATTCAATAAACCCAGTACCGCCCTTTCTAAAATAGCCCAAGAACGCCCCATAGAAATCAATTTTAATAATAGCCAAAAACTCGCCAATTACAAAAATAACTATTATGCCCTCAACATTAAAGCATTACAGATTACAACCACAGATGGCGCTGTAAACGACATGACACATGCGCAAATAGATCCGGGATGGAACGAAATTCTGAGGAAGAGAGCAAGGCATTTTGAAGCTAATAGTCCGGGAGCCAGTAACAGATTTTGGTCAGTTATTCCTTCCCGGCCGATAATTCGTGAGATGATTAAGGTAGTTGTGTGTTGAAGCCTGGTGATCGTCAGCTGCCGCACCATGGGTGGGTTAGGCGGCGGCCGCCTTCCAGACACGTAAAAAAAATTTTAAAGTTCAGTCATTTCCTCCCGGTTGAAAATTTCTGAAATAATTGTTGGCATAGTACTTGTTTGAAAAAAAACCGTCTGCTGGCCAAGCGGCGGTGAATTATACGTCAGCTGCTCATACGAACATGTAAAAAAAAAAATTTTTTCAATGATTTCCTCCCGGTTGAAAATTTGACAGATGTTAGTTTACATTCTACTTTAAATAAAAAAACAAGTCAGCTGGCTGTATGCCGGTGGAAAACCCGTCAGCTGGCACAGTGAAAGTGTGGCGCGGAAAGGTAGTGTGGCCGCCGCTAGCCTATTTCAGTGCACCAGCTGACAGGTTTTTCCCCCGGCATAAGGCCAGCTGAATTTTTTTATTATGGCAAGAATTATGTCAACTATTATTTGACAAATTTTAAACCGGGAGGAAATAACGCACTTTATTTTATTGGACACAACTGGGCCACAACTGTGTGTATGACCCCCCTAATCCCCCCCCCTTGGCTACGCCACTGTACAGAAGATATCACCAAGTGGAGCTCAGCTTCAGAATTCATTTTTTTTATGCCAAACTTGGCAACAAATTGCCAAAAGTGGTCTACCTTGGTGACTTTTGACATTAAGACCAGCGCTGTTACTGGGAACCCAGTCCGGGGCCATTGCTAAGCAACGGGCCTGCTTATGAGTTGCCATCGCTAAAAATGAGTTTATCATTGAGGCCTGTTTTCCCTAGTCACAGTATTCTATTTTATTATTCTAAGTACTATAAATGTTATATTATTTTATTATTTTAAAACAATTTTTTTATACTTTTGTTGTACTAAAGAACTTTAGATGTAGGTAATCGTTTTGTGAATCTTGTGCCATTTTCTTTTATGAAAATTTATCCTAAAATTCGAACATTTTGCTCTGAATGTAAAGGTAAGTGAATGCTTATAATGTATTTAGAAATTCTAAAAATATGTATGTAAATCATGTTTAGTGAATAATTACTCATGTGTTATTTATAAATAAATTATTTTAATCAGAAATCGTATTACTTGAGTAGTTTTTATTCTTGTAAATAAGCATGACGTGGTGATACTATTTAGACAATTTAATTTTGCCAGTTGAAAATGTTATTTATCAGTTATATATGCCTTGATTATGTGATTAAGACTTACATCTGGTACAGTGCAGAAATACAGTAAATTATAAATTATTGATTTTTGCCCGTTTATACAGAAACTTCAAATGTAGTTAATATTTTGTACAAGCGTTCATTATGCTTGCTCAATTCCAAAGTTCGATTGAGAAAGCGACAAAAGAATAACATCTACTATATGAAATGTCTTTATTAAAGAATAATTAATTCAGGGATCGCGCTATAGAGCGTATTTTATCAATTTTCTCCAATGTACAGGATATCCCGAAAACACTGAAATGCGCTTTAATACATCATTTGTTAAAGGTTAATCTTGAATTGTTTAAAATAACGTAGGAAATACGACTACGTTCATGAAATATTCATTATAAAAATGTCTTTCTCATTTGTGTATTTAGTTATTTTAAAGTATATTAAATATCCACTTGTGAAACTAAAATAAGCAATCATGAATCATGAGAGTAAGCGCTACTTGGTTTTTCCTTCAAATTATATGCATCTATTTTCTTAATGTCAATATGTATCATAGCAAACAAATTAATCATGAGTTCGTACTTGAATTAGTAACACAATTACTACTTAAGACTACATTAAATAACGTTTGAAAGCACTGGGAAGCTTAAGAAATGCCTGATGTATATGTGAAGACTCGAGCATCCGTAGGCCTCTTTGGATGGCTCTTCAAAATACACACGCAGGCCCGTTACTAATTGCGAAGGCCCCGCCCAGTCCAAAGTATATTCCCAAAACGATCAAATTATGCTATTCTGAAAACATGAAAAATTTTTGCAGTCGAAAGATTTCATTTTGTATACATAGCCATTCTTATATACAGGCAGACGGTTTCTTTGCTTGGCTCGAAGTCCGCTTATAAATCCTCGATTTATTTTTGAGAAGAAAAATTAAACTGTGTAATCTAGAAAAGCAATGGAATCACAATTTTCCCTTCAAAGCTGGATATAACGTCAATATAACGTCCTTTTCCGCTTGCAGAGCCGAATTTTGTCCCACAAATGATAAACTTTTTTGACTCTGAGAAATAAAATGGAGCTGAAAATGCCAAAAAATCTCTTAAAAATGAGGAAACCGGTGGTTTTCATGTTTTTAAAGTAGCACAGATTGTTTTTTTTTTACATTTCTATACATAATTATGAAAAATAGTAGGATTATTGAGGATATCAGCGCGTTGTGTCCAATAAAATAAAGTGCGTTATTTCCTCCCGGTTGAAAATTTGTCAAATAATAGTTGACATAATTCTTGCCATAATAAAAAAATTCAGCTGGCCGTATGCCGGGGGAAAAACCCGTCAGCTGGTGCATTGAAATAGGCTAGCGGTGGCCACAGTACCTTTCCGCGCCACACTTTCACTGTGCCAGCTGACGGGTTTTCCACCGGCATACAGCCAGCTGACTTGTTTTTTTATTTAAAGTAGAATGTAAACTAACATCTGTCAAATTTTCAACCGGGAGGAAATCATTGAAAAATTTTTTTTTTTTTACATGTTCGTATGAGCAGCTGACGTATAATCCACCGCCGCTTGGCCAGCTGACGGTTTTTTTTCAAACAAGTACTATGCCAACTATTATTTCAGAAATTTTCAACCGGGAGGAAATGACTGAATTTTTTAATTTTTTTCACGTGTCTGGTAGGCGGCCGCCGCCCAACCCACCCATGGTGCGGCAGCTGACGATCACCTTGCTTCAACACACAACCGTCTTAATCATCTGAGAAATTATGGGCTGAGAGGATTTTGGTCGCAAAAATCTGTCGCTGGCTCCCGGACTATAAGGCTGAGGAAGGTGGTGGCTGCCACTGAAAGTGCTACCTGATGGTTTTTAACCTTTTAAATATTTTAATCCTGTCCGTCCTTTTCTTTTAAATGACATGTGAATTTTTTTAATTATATATATATATTTTTTTAAATCTATATAAATATGTGTCAACGGAATAAAAGATTCCTTTTTACAAATTAGTTTAAAATGTCATGTGTTCCGTTCCAATTTTTTTACTAATTCCTTGATATTTCTAGAAACTGATAATTCCAGGTCAGTGGCCAACAGGTTACTGTTTTCAATTAAAGAATTTTAATGCATAGCCTGAAATTCTGTTTTATATGTATATAAAACAGAATTTCATTCAAGCAACATTTCAGCAACAATTATTAATTTACAAATGTTTTATACATGTCATCTCAAATTTTAATAAACAACTGTCCATAATTTAATAAAAATGAAATCTAACCTAGACAATGGTTGTCTTCTGTTTGCACCAAGAATACCCAAAGCATGAAGATCAGGACACAGTTTGGCAATTGATTCATTTCCAGAGGATAAATCAACAATAACCTGTAGAAATTATATTTAAAAAAAATTAAGTCCTGATAAAACATGAATAATATATTTTTAGCATACCTTAAATGTTCACAATTCTAAATTTTCACAAAAGAATATTAAATAAGTTCAAAAGATATTTTAAAATTGTAATAGGGCCAGATTTGAACTGTATTTGTCATCTATTACTAAACACACCAAGTTTACAAAATGAAAAAAACACAATCTTGATCAATTTTCTAAGTTAAAAAGCCTGAAAAAATTCTTTATAATTTTATCACGTAAGGCATATGTAATCACAAAAGGAGAATAATTTATAACTTTTCTCAAATGTGATGTCTTCATAAACTTCATTAAGTTTTAACGTATTTCTTTGAGTTAAATTTTGCCAAAAGAAATTATGAAACATCAGTCAAAAGGCATATCACGAATGAGCTATTTTTGCCAGTTTTGTGTCAACGCCTATTTTGGCGACAGTTGGCTAGATTCTACAGCATGGCCAAAACAATATAAACCATGCAATTGATGTTAAAATAAATAAAAACTTTGAAAAAACACACATAAAATGATACTTATACATAACTGCCAACCTGGGAAAATCAACATCAGGGACATTACATGCAAAATTATGTATTATCAGTAAAATTCCACCTCATATCAGTAAAACTATATTTGTTTTTTACTTTCGTTACTACTTGTAAAAAAAAAAAAAAAAAAAAAAAAAAAAAGTTTATTTCTTGTTTGCTTTTATTGTCATGATGTTCTTTCTTAAAAATTCCTTTTAGCACTTTCATTCATATCTGAACCTGCTCTAGTCAATGAAGTATTATTTTTACTGGTTTTCTTGAGAAGGGAGAGGGTTAAAAAAATTAAATTCAAAGTGGATATCAATTTTCATTCTTACAGAATTGGAGCTTTAAGTAAAGGAATATTAAAGAAAAAAATATTTACTCTCAAGAGGAATGGAAGAAAATTGATTGGGTGGGTGGGGGTGGGGAAAACTGAGAACGTTGAAAATTACCAAAATATACAATTACTCATTATCTGTAAATCAATAAATTAATGCCAAAATCCATAAATTTTATGAACAATCCATAAAAGTTGGCAGATATGCTTGTAACAAGATACAATCATTTTGACTGTAAATTTATTCAGTCTTCTTCAGTCAATGTCCTTCATCTCACAAAACAGTGGGAACTGAAAAAGATTTTTTTTTTTTTTTAACTTTTTTTTTTTTTAATCTTTTTCAGTTCCCATTGTTTTTTGAGACTGAAGGCTGAATAAATTTTCAGTCGAAACAATCGAATCTTGTTATAAGTATCATTTTATGTGTGTGTTTTTCACAAAGTTTTTATTTATCTTAACGTTTAACACCAGTTTTTTGAGTGTTTTTTCCATGCATTTAATGTATTAAGATGTCTACAGATCAGTGGCAGGTAAAACATTCCTCTTTGGACTATTGAGTATGGCTCTATGACAAATGACAAGGCTTAATATTGCAATCCTTCTCCCCCCCCCCCTCCCATAAACAAAAGGAAGTATAAAAGTATCAAGTAAGAAAAAAATACACTTAAAAAACTGTATGATAGCTCTCCGGCTTTGGTTCTTAAGAAAACATTAAACTGATCTTAAGTTTCTGTAAGCCAGAAAATCAAAAAATGAAGACAGATTTAAATACCTTGCATATTTTGCAAGCGAAATTTATTCGATTTTTTACAGCAACATATAAGCAGCTATCACAAACAGTGTGACTGCAAGGCAAAATAACAGGAAATCTTGACTGAGAATAATGCCTTCCAAAATCTGAAAGGAAAAAAAAAAATGGCAGTTAATAAAAAAATACAGAGTCAAAATTCTTAATAGAAGTATTGTCATTATTGAATTATTAGGCTATTATTAGATAACAATAAGTATGCAGTAACTTTTTTAATGAACATTTTTAAAAATATTTTTATTTTAAATCAAATAAAGCAACAATTTTACTACATCATATACAGTAGAACCCCAATCTATTGTTCCCGCATTCATCGTTTTCCCGTATTGATCGTTTTATTTCTATGGTCCCTGCACAAATTGTATTTACATAATTTTAAAGAAACCCGCATTTATCGTTCTTCAAAAAGTGACTTTCCCGCGTTCATCGTTGTAAAATTTTTCACCTGACCAAAATGAATTTGAAGATTAAGTGGATCCATATGGCATACAAACTTTAATTGCTTCTTAGAATGATTTATTGGTTTGATGATAATCAGATGAACAGTGGTGGCATGTAGCAGAGGGTATGCATACTGTGAAATTGAATGATTATATATCCATTAATGAAGACGTTGTGGCATGCAGTACCCTAAACATGGAAGAAATGTGTGATTATGCAAAAAAATTAAAATAATGGCGAAACAAGGGATATTGTTCATGCCAATGAGGCTGAGCCACACTATTACGAAGCATCTCTGAAGAAACAACGGATTTGAAACTTATGGACTTTTTTATACAAACATGTAATCGCAGAAAAGGACCAGAAGAGTATTGTAAATCTTGAAGATTTGCTGTTGAACTTTAAAAATGCTGAAAAACTTAACATAAAATTACTGATTTTTAAAAATAAATATCACTTATAATTTTCATCTTCGATTTATTTGTTTTACAATTTTGTAAGAATTAGTACTTGTTGGTGTACAGTCGTTGCGTGTATGCATAAGCATTGTTTTCTTCATATTTTGACATTAACAAGCATTTGTTGTTTTCCCGCATTCATTGTTTTTTTCTACCCTCCCCATGAAAAACGGTGGATCGAGGTTCTACTGTAACAATAATTTAAATTCAATGGATTTTAAATTTGCCCCAAAGCTCAGACTTACTATGAAAAAGTGTACAATATGCTACCCATAATGAATTATCTGTTCACTGTTAGAGAAAATCCATCATACATAATCAGAAAAACAATTATTAATTTTGTTGTTGATTATTATTATGCAAATCCATGGTTTCTATTCAAATGTTCTATTTCAATGTGAATAGAACAAAATTTTTGAATCTCTTCTGATAAAATTTTGATTAAAAATTAAAACTCAGGCTAGCACGGCATACATTTATTTATTTACAAATACTTGGGACATTTATAATTTTACAATTAAACATATTTAACTTCTATTCCAATAAGACTATGTGTCCTACTTCGCCTGTGCAATTCAAATTCCACTGTCAAAGTTATAATAGTTGCCCCATAGCAAACCCAAACTTTCATGCTTGAGACAATTACAATTAATGTTTCATAAGTGTTTGCGGAATAGGGGGTGGTTACATAAAAATTTCAAAGTTGAACATATTCATATATCCAATACAATATTAATCCTATAGCTATCCAATCCTATAGCAATGAAAATGTGTTCTGAAAGTGTCTACTGAACTATAGAAAAGAAAATTATATAAGTCATACTGACATTTTGTGGCTTTTGAAATGTAATTAAATGTAACAAAGGCGATCCTCTTTTCTTGCAACTAAGCTGGATCATATTGCAGATTGGGGGGGGGGGGAATCTATTGTAAAGTTGTCATGATTGCCTACTGAAAAGCGAACAGTTAAATGCAATCGTTACTCTGAATTGCGAAGCAAGATTTTCTGTTGAACAGAAAATTTCCCACTACAGATGAGGGAGAAGTAAAAGTAAATAAGTGTTCCTATTCAATGTGTGTGATAATTCCCAGGTAATTCTGATGAAAGGATTAAAGGGGAGCACGTTCCAAGAACTTTGTTCACAAAAAAAATTTGGTCAGAAGGGAATGAAACATTACTGTCTGGAAAAATTGCAAAGTGTGATTAAAAGAATGATTTTTTTTTCCTTTTTTTAGTATAACCAGGACTAGGTTGCAGAGAAAAAAATTCTTGACTTCGTATCAAAATTCAGTACTTTGTCTTGACTTTCATGACCAGTAGATAAGCTGGTTTTAATATTTTAGAGCTGCGGTTCTTAATCGGCTCACCCTTGGGGAAAGCAGAGCAGTTGCAGGGAGAAAAACAACCAAAGAGCAAATGGTATTGCATGTTTAAAAATTCATCTGTATTTATTCTTATTTTTAAAAGGTTGGAAACCACTGCTTTAGAGTATGTAATTATGCACTTTTAGCAAATTAGGTGTCAGCAGGGTGCGAATTGAATTCTGAATTGTGTGTTCTGAAACACTTGTACTTGGGCCTGCATTGTATTGGGTTGACAGCTGAGTCCCTGTCTGGCACCGATTTTGCTGTACTAGGCAGGATAGTCTCTGATGTCCTCTTTTTTTGATGATGCATGGATGCCCAACATGTTGGCATCTACTGCTGGTTTCGCAGCCATTAATCCTCTTTTTAAAATACTAACAATGGCAGATCGTGAACAACAGACCATTCGTGCAGTTTCAGAGATACTCGTTCCTAGTCTTCTTGCCATTACAATCTACTGCCTCTCTCAAATTTGCTGAGATCATCAGCCTTTCCCATCACTCACAAACGTAAGTACAAGAATGATTACTTACCTTCTCCAGCAAACTGTTAAATACCATTCCCACTTAATTGCATGATCTCCATGTCATCCATTCATTCATGAGTTCATTGAATAATGTGGGGGGTGGTCATAATGTCCTAGCTCGTCAATGTATAGCAGAGCATATAATACACTCATGTCCATAAATTAAGGATAATGAAGTTCAGGCAAAGAAAGAGAAAGAAGCAAAACAAATTTGACTTATTTGTAAAGTCTATTTATTAAACAAAAAGTAAAGAGCAAAAAAGATGCTATATGTTTGACATAATTAATAAAAATTGCAAGTTTTACTCCCTTGACCAAATTTCAAAAAAGAACCTATTTACAAAAAACAGCATAACATGGTTAGTAGGATGGTTAATACGGAGTATGTCTCCCGGACAATGCAATACAGGCCTGACAACGCCTAGGCATGCTGAGTATCAAATGATCAATCTGATCTTGGGGAATATTACACCACTCATCAAGCAATGCACTCCGAAGTTCCGGTAGACAGGTGGGAGGGGGTTGACGGGCTGCAATTCGTCGGCCAAGCATATCCCACACATGCTCTATTGGATTCAAGTCTGGTGAGTATGCTGGCCAATGCATACGGGTGATATCCTCCGATTGAAGGCATTCGTCTACAATGTTTGCACGGTGAGGACGGGCGTTGTCATCCATAAACACAAATTCAGCACCCATGGCGCCCCGAAACAAACGTACATGTTGTTCCAGAATGACATCCCGATAGATGTGGCCTGTCATCGTTACACTCTGAACATGCAGGTCAGTTCTGGAACCAAGAATAATTCCTCCCCAAATGACTGCACCACCGTAACGGTGTCTTTCAATGGTGTTCCCTTGATGGTAACGGGTACCTGGCGCTCTCCAGATGAATGTCTGGCGAGAATCAGACTCCAAACTAAACCTGGACTCGTCGGAAAACATCACACAAGACCACTGTTGCGGTGTCCACAATGCATGCTCTCTACTCCAGGTTAATCGCAGGCGACAGTGAGTTGCGGTAAGTGGAACACATCTGACAGGCCTACGAGCATATAGACTAGGGTGTCCCAAGATGCAATGGAAATTTTTTTTTTTTTCGAAATCGAATACGCATACCCTCTATTTTTTTTCTATTTCATCTCAGTAACATAAATACAAAGTATTATTGCAATACGATAATGGTAACCCGTGCCGACTTTAGGTCAAAGTTGAACATAAAATCTTGTATGGAGAATACTATGGAAAGATTGTGAAATGAACGTTTCTTTGGTACGTAAGACACCATTTTAGTCAAAGCAAATATTTATATTATAGCAAAAGAAGCATATTATAGTAAAAGAAACATGAAACATACTTTCGTTTCAACGTTTGTTTTTTATAATCATGATAGTTTTTCGTGTGTTCTTGTACACAAGGTAGCAAAAATAGTCTTTGTTCCTCCTAAACTGTTATTAAACCATAAAAGTCCTGCATCATTTTTACCGTTCTTTCAGCTGTATCGTTCACTGCTCCAAGCATTGATATTGTTTTTTTAGCATCTAGAAACGTAGCGTTATTATTCCATGAAGAGGGACTCTCATTGAGAAAACTGTCATCAATTTTGAGTCTAGGAAATAATGACGAACAACTATTTTATCTTCGAATACAGACAGATATAAAATCATCGATGCTTTTTTCTGTGAAAAATAAATCAAAATAACAGGTATCAATTGCGTGATATATATAAAAAACTAAATAAAAACTACAGAATCATTATATCAGACTCACCATACAATGGAACACGAAGTTTGTCCTTCGATGGAATGTATTTCTTCTCATGGGCCAAGAAATTTTCTCTATGTAGATTTGCCACCATTTTAAATTTTGTTTCTTCGTCCACATCATCATCAATAAGTGTTAATATTGCTATTTCATCAGTCAAATACGATAAATGCTCGGGAAATTTTAGTAAAGTAGCTTTCGAGATATTTTCATCCACATTTTCGTAAGATTCCAAAGATTTCAAAAAACACAAACCTTTGAAGGGTGCTTTAACTGCTAAAATGCATTGAAGCCATGGTTTAACGTACATTGTCACGATAAACAAGCAGACGTCTAACAATGCTTTCCTATCCTTTGTGTTTAATTTCATCTGAGAACTAAATAACAATAGTTTTAGGGAGTAAATCGCTCGGGCCATCCATCTAGCTTGGTGCATGGCACCCGGAGGTCTCACTTTCTTTTTTCCCTGCATCTCGAGCTAAAAATACGATAGAAAGTTCAATCAAGCCCCGATAGTCTTCTCTGGCCATATCAGCTTTAAGTTCAGTCCGGTAAGACAAGCAAATTTTCAAGTTCGGATACAGTTAGGAACAATTCCACTGTATCTCTATAGCATTGCATTTTAGCGGTATCGATGTTCTTCCAATTCTCTTTGAGCTTTTTATAGAAAAGGGATATCGGGGCTTGTTGTCACTTGTTTAATTTTCACTTCGAATACAGCCTCAGTTCGTATACATGATGACTGCAAGCGAAAAAAGCATTTTCCTATCAAATTTTTGCTCTAGAAGCGCGCAAGCGCCATTAAAACGACCTGTATTCGAAGCTGTAGTATCAAACAGAGAATTTGGACTTTTTCTTCGAGATTCCAATCTAAGACCGCCTGCCAAATAGCCTGCGACTGTTCTTTGCCTGTAGAATTTTCCAGTTTTGGCACAGCAATGTGTGTTCTTTGATGTATATGAAATAACTATGGGCAAGCGTTCTTTAAATTTTAAAGCACTCAAAGCAGGTAAGAGTTTGTCGTCCCAATGTAAGGTCACTACATCCAGTACTTCGTTTTGGAAATCAATTTTTATGTTTTCTGTGCGTTCCTTCCGTTTTTATGTTTTCTGCGCGTTCCTTCCGTTTTTCTGTTCCGATCCTTTGAATTGAAGACTTACTTATTGGAAATTCGCCAATGTTAAGTCCAAGTGCATCAATAGTAGCTCACAGAATCTCGTATACTTAACTGATACCTGTCTAATGCAGCAACTAACTTTGGAGTAATGAAATCCTTCCTCATTACAGATTTACTTGTCCCAGGTTCTGAGCTTTCGACTGGTGTTGGGAAATCTTCTAAATCCATTTTTTCATTAGAATTCGAAGAGCAATCGTCTTGCAATGATGTCGAAGATATTTGTTTCACCTTCTTTGACATTTCGAAGTCGTGCCCTTTCCTCTTTTTTGGCCAGTTTTTTGTCCACTCCTTCTAAATGACCGGGCCGGCCGGCTTTCTTTGGCGCTGCAAGAACATCTTATCTTCCTATAGTTTCATTAATTTAAGTGCATCAGCATGTGCAATATCGAACAAATTGTCTGAATTACTTAAAAATTCTTGTTGTCGCCCCTTGAATACGCCTTGTGATTTCTTTGAATTTATTTGTAAGTCTCTCCAAACTTCATTCATATTTACAAGCTTCCTTACACAATTCGGCAACGATTTTGTAGGTATGCGTGCCTTTTCCCAAAAGATAGTACATTCGCGAATAGCGAGATTTGCACTTTCATTAACAGTTAAATTCACTTCTCGAATATTGTAAAACAAAATCGAGAGAACTTGCACATTCAACGGAAGTTTTGAACCCTTTATTTTATGCTTTGTGTTCCCTAATAAAAAAATATCCTTTTTTTAGAACTACGTAAGTCCACTGCCATGCTCTGTTCGCTGATTAAAAACTATACAAACATTTATTAACAAAACAGATTAGAATAAGCACATTGATATGTAGACGTACTCTGTCGTCCTGTGTAAACTAATACTGATACGTTTCACGAATAGCCCGTTGTCACTATCGAAGCAATCCAAAATCTGTCTTTTCCATTTTGTTTTATTTTTACCATTTGTAGGTGGAGGACGCTCCGCTACAGACGCGCGTCTTCAGCGTTCGCTTATTTAAGTATACACATGTACTGACTAACGCGTTCAGATGCAAGTCGGCACGGGTTGCCGTTGTTAAAATTACATGAAACTTTATTTACAATTGTTTTGACATAAAAGGAAAAAAATAAGAGGGTATGCGAAAAAAAATAACGACTTTCATTTTTTTGGGACACCCTAATATAGACCAATGTGCCCTAAGCGTCTGTACACGGTCTGCCTTGAAACTGTCGTACCGGTAGCTGAAGAGAGCTGACGAGACAGGTCTGATGCTGTACTCCGTCTGTTTCTTTTGGCAGTAACTGTCAAATAGCGGTCCTCATTCGGCGTTGTAACTCGGGGGCGACCTGTGCTGTAACATCTACTCACATTACCATCATCTTGGAATCGTTGCCAAAGCCTGGAGATGACACTCTGGGCGATTCCAAGTTCCTCGGATACTTCCAGCTGGGTACGTCCACATTCCAGTCGTCCGATAATTCTGCCACGTAAAACATCATCCAAATGCCTCCTTTGTGCCATAACTATGCGGTTTTTGCACTGAAAGGCTTTCACAGCGCTTGTGAACAATTTTACTTCTTTGCCACCATTTCTTATATACCCCTCTCTTACACTCTCGTCATTGTGACGTACCATCCACGCCATCTGGTGGTTTCCTGTAATTTGCATATTCTTCTTCAAGATGTGTGTGATCATTCCACAGGTGAAATTTTTATTTTAGAGATCAATTTCTGTGTGATTCTGAATTATCCTTAATTTATGGACATGAGTGTACATTCAGTTTTATAGCACAGTTAAAAAATAGATTAGAATGTTTGATGAACAACAAATAGCAAATTTGGAAAAAAAAAAAAAAAGGGACAAAAACCAAAATCTGATTTCAAATTAGTCGCCTGGAGTAAGGTTGAAAATGACATTTTTAAACACAAAAGTCACCCAATTTGCCTAATCTTTAAATTAGTAGCAAAAGTCACCTTTTTAGTCGCCGGTAGATACCCTGTATTACATGGCAAGTGCAGTCACCGACACGTCTGGGAACTGACTTATATTCAAACAAAAGTCATATTGTTTGTTCTATGGAATCAGATACACAAGCTACATACAATATACCTTATTGGAAGTCTCCCTTGAGGGTTTTGAGCTCAGAAAAGAGACGAAATTTTAAGGAAGTCGCCTTAGAGTATAACAAACGATAACATACTACCTTCATTTTGACTTCAATCACCAGTTTAACATTTCTTCAGCAGGGGAAAATAGTATCCCTGGCAGGGATCAATTAATATTTCTCTAGCCAGGGATATTACATTCTTCAGTCAGGGACAATCCCCGGCATCCTCCCCGTCAATTCGCATCCTGGGTGTCAGTCATAAAATGGGTTCTTTAAAAATGATGAAGGAATACAGACAGCAAAAATTTATATAGATGATGGAGTTTGATTCATACATTCATAAAATTTATTTAAAATACATGTTGAACAGCCTGCATGGGGGCATGCATCTTTTTTCCTCTACATTTTCAACATGATTTTCATTTAGTTTCATCTATCAATCACAGAGTCTTGCTCTCAGTGCATTTGATCGAGCTGATTCACCATTCTGCGTGAGAATTGAACATCATCATTCTCGATTGTGGTAGCGTTTAAAAGTCAACATTTTCAGCGTCTTTCTCCCTAGATTGAAATTTTTTTCTAGCCGTCAATAAACGATAAATTTAAAAAAAAAAAAACTGATACCAAGATCTTGCTGAAAAGAATTATGGATGGCATCCATCATTTAAATCATCAGTTGGGATAAAATATTTGTTTTTCTGATCATAAAAGTGACACAGTTTAGGGCACTCATTAACAAAACTAGCCAGTAAGAGCGGTTGGATGTTATACTTTTGAGGCTGTCTGTTGGCCGGGTGATCGCTGAATAGGAGGCAACATTTATGTTATAAAACTCATGTTATTTCAGAAAGACATGAGCTGTCCTCTCCTGACAAATAAACTAACAATAATCCAGATTTTTTGGGTTTTATCTAGGTTTCTTGGGTTTAATCAGGTTTTTCTTAAGGAAAGAGATGGGGGTTCAGCATGTTTGAAAAATTTTGCTGATTACTAAATACAACTTAAAGCAACTAATTACAAAAATCAATTATACATAGAGAAATGTATAAATCAATGACAATAACCAATCCTTGTTTTTAGATAAACTGATTACTAGTAATAATTTTAACAATGAAATTAAAGAACTGTACTTGTGCTAAATTATAACTTTTAAATGTTTTTTTATGGTTAAAAACAGGGACTCGAACCGGAACTGAACAGAAAACAGGAAAAACCACTATTCAGGTCACAAAGAAAACTGGAAAAGAAAATGTCAAGTTTATTTCAGATCTGTATATCTTCAATCATTTTGTTACTGTATAACTAACTTATCAATTTTTCTAATTTAACATCAACCATAGAATTATCATCATTACATGCACGACCGTACATGAATGTGTTTTTATTTCTCAGAGGCTTCTTCCTATTTACGCACGTGCCAGCCCAGATTCGATTTCATCAAAATAGGAGCGAATGGAAGCTTAGCAATGCTCTTTTATGTTTAACTCAGCTTACACTTCAACTAGCAATAAGTAGAATAGTTTCTGAAATTTCCGAACTAAACTAAAACAAAATGAATAACATCATACAAAGACAGAGCTAAAATAGAGCTTCAAAAAATACTTTTCTCAACCTATCATCTCTTTTCCATGTAGAATCGTATTTGTATGGGTTATTTGCTAGTTAATCAGGAGTTGTTTATGGATTTTTGTGGGAGACAGGGTTATTGGAAAGGGATATGATTTGCACAAAGTGAGGAGGAGATATCAGACTGAGAAAGAACAAGAGTACTTCAGATAGATTTTCATACATTTGCAAGAAAAATGCATCTATTTGTTCTTCTTCAAAGTCGCTTACAGTGGGGTCTTGGTTTTCTAGACGGAATAAAACAATATAGCAGTTTCTGACATAAACCCATTCATTATACACTGTGGAGTGACACGTGAAGCAGGCTCCTCGTGCCTCACTCCGGTAAATGTGCAAAGCTTGCAAAGGTGAATGGCTTCACAAAACTTTTGGCATTGCTCTAAATTTTTACTGAATTCTGTTTAGATTTTTAGCCCTAAATTGTTTTGGAAACGAGATTTGCATCCATTTTTTTACTGGGAACCATGTCTAGAAATGCGATTTCGAGGCCATTCTTCTTTTTTCTTTAGCCAAAAAAGTCGCCAAAAATCAAGGTAGGATTATATTGAAGGTGCACCAAAATAGGAAAGAAAAACTCTGAGAATTTTGTAATTCAAGGTTAAAATCAAAATCAGTAGTATATTTTTCTGCAAAATTTCTCCAGATGGCTCAAATTTCCCCTGATACTAGATCGAGCATAGTCTGCATCCCTGTCGGTAACCGAGAACTTAATTGATATCATGGAAAGTCGATGCCGCCAATGCATTGTTAGGGGCATGCCGCAAAGTTAGGGGTGGGCATTAGGGCGGAGCGTAAAAAAAAAAATTCGATTTTGTTTTTGCCCTAGTGATGAAAAGTTGTGTACTGGTGGGTAGGTCACATGTGCAAAATTTTAAGGAAAACAAAAAATATCTTCCGGTTCCAGAATGACCATGCTTTTTAACAGATTTTTATTATAAATGCTTTTTTCTATTGTTTTGTTCGCAGCTCGTCATTTTGTTTATAAATAAAACTCAGAATACAAAACAAAAGAAATTTACCACAGAGATATTCTGTGGTAAATCATAGTTAGTGTAATGCGTGCGCACACGTAGATGTTCTGCTGTTTTCACTGTCCAATCACAATCAAAGCCTCCTTCATTTAGAAGGGGATTTCCCTTTCGTATTTTTATTCTAGTGTTTGGCTTTGCTTTTGTTCTCGAGCTAGCGATTATTTTATAAGCAATCGTGCATTCTAAATTAGTTAAAACTAGTTATGATTTAGCAATTATTTGAAAGAAAACGATAATGCAGAATAGAAGCAGTGTATTTTGTCCAATGTTTGGCGCTCCAACAGAGTTAAGTTCTCATGTTTTGCCAACAAATAGGGATGTAATGAAATATTATTTGTTGGTGCGAATTGACTTTAAAGAAAAGTTGAATAAAGCCAATCCAAGTACTTCAGAAATCGCAGATAAAGTTGCAGAGAGAATTGAATAAATTTGGCGCACAGCATCTCTGCCATTTATTTCAAGCCAACGTATAGTACAGATGATTCGATGATACAATGAAAAATACAAGAACATAAAGAAATATTTTGGTGTGAAAAAACTGACAACCTCAAGTTTAGAAACGAAGCTTATAACCTTCCAGAAAGACTCTTAGAAACTGTTCGACATTTCTTCCTGTAAATGTGTTTCATTTGATAAGTGTTCTTGCCCAAATTCTAAAAAATTTCCTGAAATTGAAAAATCTTTTCTTATAGATCAAAGAACACTTAGGCAAATGTTCATAGGTGCAGTTGATTTAAAAGAAACTGAAAAAATGAGAAAGCGAGCCGATAGAAAGCAGAAAGAGACAGAACAAATGATTCTTAAAAGAAACGTTTCTTCATCTTCCACTCAGTCTAGGATCGCTACTCCTGATCAAGATTCTGATGAAGATTATCGTAATTCTGATAATGACATGGATTGTTTCAAGCCTTCCTCATACACAGCCAGTCTGATACATTCTGAAAGGAAAAAGTCGCCACGATCAAACCGATACGCAACAGTATCTATAGCTTGTGAAAGAACTGGAGTCTCAGATCGGGCTGGAGCTATTATTACAAGAGCTGTTTTAGAAGATTTAGGAATGATTTCTGAAAAAGACACGTCAAATGTAGTTGATCGACATAAAATAAGGAGAGAAAGGAAAAGAATTCGGACAGAATATCAACAGGAAAATGAAAGAGATATGGAAACACTAAAGGGACTTTGTTTTGACGGACGGAAGGACCAAACACTAATTCAAGAAAACACAAGAGGAAAAATGTATCAGAAAACAGTGCAGGAAGAGCACATTACACTGAATAAGGAACCAGGAAGCAAATTCCTTGGACACACAGCATCAACGTCCTCTTCGGCTTTAAACATTTTTCAAATGATCTTGCGGTTCTTGGAGAGTAAGAGTATTGATATTCATCAATTAGTAGCAATAGGGTGCGATGGAACAGCTGTTAATACTGGTTACAAAAAAGGCATAATTCGCCGTTTTGAGGAAGCTATTGGGAAACCCGTACACTGGTTTATCTGCCAGTTACATGGCAATGAGTTGCCACTCCGTCATTTAATACAGCATTTGGATGGTGGAACGAGTGGACCTAATGCATTTTCTGGTCCAATTGGGAAAGCTCTGGCAAGTTGTGAAAACTGCCCAGTTATAAGATTTGTAGCCATTTCAAGTGAATTTCTGAAAATAGATTTAAAGGATCTTAGCACAGACCAGCAATATCTATGGGATATCTGTCAAGCTGTCTTAAATGGAAACTGCTCATTAAGTTTGTCACAAAAGCATCCTGGGAAATTATCTCATGCACGCTGGCTAACAACTGCAAATCGAATTATGCGTTTGTACATTAGCTGTTCAAAGCCTTCAAATCAACTTAAAACTCTGGCAGAATTTGTTATGAAAGTTTATGCCCCTATATGGTTTACGATCAAACTAAACCCATTTTGCACGGATGGTCCCAGACATTTGTGGAAAGCAATAAGTACCTCACGCTACCTTAAAAATGAATTAAAGAGCGTGATCGATCCTATTATCCAAAGAAATGGCTATTTCGGCCATCCAGAAGCAATAATACTGTCGATGATCACAGACAATAGAAAACCCATTCGAGAACTTGGCCTACGTAGGATTTTACAGGCGAGAAGAGAAAAAAAGGAAGGAATCCGACCCTACATTATTCCGTCACTTAACTTCAACGCAGTTTCATACATAGATCTTATTGATTGGCAGAAATGTTTGTTGACGGAAATCGCGTAAAACCGAAATAACTGCAAGACAAGATGCTTAAATGCCCATATGGTTGGGTGGGCAGTGCGCACGCATTACACAATCTGTCTGTAGTAAATTTCTTTTGTTTTTCATTCAGAGTTTTATTTATAAACAAAATGAAGAGCTGCGTACAAAACAATAGAAAAAAGCATTTATAATAAAAATCTGTTAAAAAACATGATCATTTTGGAACCGGAAAATATTTTTTGTTTTCCTTAAAATTTTGCACATGTGACCTACCCACCAGTACACAACTTTTCATCACTAGGGCAAAAAAAAAAAAATAGAAATTTTTTTTTTTTTTACACTCTGCCCTAGTGGGCATATCCCTTATTAAAACTCATTTTCGTTATGACATTTTACCACATAAAACTGTGATATATTATTTTTTCTAAGAATGAACTTTTCCAGCGATATTGCGTTATTTTTAGTTGCAAATCATTTCTAAATTTTTCTTATGTAAACTTCTGTGTTGCAGTCAATACATAACTGTTTTGGGCACATCACCCAAATTTGGTATTTCTACATTCCTTCATTTGCAAATTAGACACAAAAAAAACGGTTGTTCCTTAACTTTTAGAAGCCAGAGTATTTATTAATGTGGTATATTGTTCTTTAATCAATATTATACAAGCATATCTACTAATAATAACAATTACTTATACAATCTTTTACTAATACTATATATTTTTGCTTTTTCCCTCTTTAAAGCTTAATTTAAAGAAACGGTTTAGATATTTGAAATGAATGTAGCCTTTTGTTGTTTGGTGATTAATTGCAATTCAGCCATTAGCATAAACTATAATCATTCCCTTTTATGGTTGCCATTAAAATAGTTTTCCATATATTTTTATGCAGAATTCTTGTGAGATTGGCATACCACAAAATATTTCTTGCGATTTGAAAACGTGCCCCCGTTTAAAAATTAAGTTGAAAATAGTGCTGGATAATTCATTGTTGGAAAAACAGTATTTAATTCTTTTTCTGGCAACGTAATATAAAATAAGGAATTATTTTGTACGTGGCATGTGTTTTGCTTGTAAGTCTGTTATTCTGATTGAATTATGAAAAGGGTTCTAAACTTGTTACATCAAAATAACGTAGATTTCATTTGCAAAAACTCAGGTCTCATTTGAAAGTAATTTTATTTATTTATTTCAACTGGCAGATATTCAGTTTCTGCTGCCATGACAGCAAAAAACGCAAGCTTAATGTCAAACGAAATTTTAAAGCGGCAGCTGTTGTATTCAAAATCCTTCATTATATAAAAAGTCTCCTAATTTATGTTTTTAAACCACTTTTCTTTTAAAACAGGGTGAAGTGAATGTTCTGTCATTTGTCAATATACCTAAAAGTTATGACAGATAGAATTAAAGATGCAACAGTTTTAAAATTATTTTGCAAAAACTTTCATCAAAAGTGATTTTTAGTTTAAAAATTCCGACTATATTCCATATGTGTTACATTCCATAGCTGTACAACTAAATTGTTTAATCCACTGATGTTTTTTTGAGTTGAAAACGGGCCAGTGTTTGCTCAGTTTACATTAGCTGTACAACTAGGTAGCTTAATCCAATGTAGTTTTTTAGTTAAAAATCGGTTGACTGTTTGCTCATTTTAAATTGCCTGTTACTGAATTTGCTGATGTTTTTTAGCTTAAATATGGAAGGATATTTTTTTTTATGTTTTTGTTAGTGGAATATATGTGCAATTTTAATGTGTTAAAATACTTTGACTTTGCTGATCGTGCAAAATGGTTGGCGACAGTCGCTGGGGCTTGGCAACCGCCAAGCTCCAGCGACTGTCGTCGTGTTTACATAGGGTGCGCACCGGCTTGTATGATTTTACCAAAAAATCTTTGAAATCTGCAAATTATGTTACATGTTCACAACAAACTGTTTTAAAAAAGAAAATTTTCTCTATCTGATGATGCAAAATTATGTACTGATGCAAGAGCAATTCTTGCCCTTATTAAGCATTCAATGAGATAAAATGCCAAAAATCACATAAAACATAAAGTTAAAAAAAACTATGTTTAGAACTTCCCATTACTTATACTATCACTGACTTTTACGGACTATATTCCGTAAACGGTGCTTTGTTTACATATCAATGTTTTTTTTACAATTCATTGGTGAACAATCTGACGCCAGAGTGAGCGATGCACTGCCAAAGTGAAGTTACCTGCCGGTGGTAGTTGTGACTGGCAACCATAAAGAATACGTCTATCGCCAGTTTGGGTTTGGGTTGATATTTGATATCGTTTCATGTTATTGATGGAAGGGAATGAAATACGTTAATGTATGAAAAGAATTTGTGTGTGTTTAATAGAAATATGGTGTGAATATAAAGCTAAATAAAAGAAAGCATGCTGGTGTTACGTTATAAGCCGGTGGGTGTTGGGGACATTTCTGAGCAGTTATTTAAAAAAAAAAATAAAGGTAAGTGCTCTTTTTTAATGAATCTTTGCAATGTTTAAAGTTTTTAATGTGAATTTTAAATTGATATTTGATGTGTTTATGTTTACTAAGTGCTATTTACGTGCTATTCTAATCATACTGACTTTATAAGAGGTGTACAACTAGGTTGTTTAATCCACCGATGTTTTTTTGAGTTGAAAACGGGCCAGTGTTTGCCCAGTTTACATTAGCTGTGCAACTAGGTTGCTTAATTCACTGTTGTTTTTTTAGTTAAAAACAGTCCACTGGTTGCGTAGTTTACATAGCTGTACAACTAGGTTGCTGAATCCACTGAGGTTTTTTTAGTTAAAAATGGTCCACTGGTTGCATAGTTTACATAGCTGTACAACTAGGTTGCTGAATCCACTGAGGTTTTTTTAGTTAAAAACGGTCCTCTGGTTGCATAGTTTACATAGCTGTACAACTAGGTTGCTTAATCCACTGTATTTTTTTTAGTTAAAAACTGTCCACTGTTTGCTCATTTTAAATTGCCTGTTACTGAATTTGCGTTCAGTAACTGAATTTACGTTCTTTTGGTTAAATATGGACGTTGTATTTTGTTTTAATGTTTTTGCAAGTAGAATATAAGTGCAATTTTAATGTGTTAAAATACTTTGACTTTGCTGATCGTGCAAAATGGTTGGCGACAGTCACTGGATCTTGGCAGTTGCCAAGCTCCAGCGACTGTCGCCGTGTTTACATGGGGTGCGCACCAGCTTGTATGATTTTACCACTCTTGCTTATACTGTGTATCAAATTTGGTAACTCTACTGTTTGTCCGTAATGCCACCAATAGACAGACAGACATCTCTTTTTACTGACATCACCAACCGACAAAAACACTACACACAGAGCCAAGTATATTCAGAATTCTTCGAGTCCAACTCCTTAGTGGTTCCATCTACTGATGCATTTTGAATTAGGCTTTCAGCCTACTGAGATGACTATTATCCTTCTCTTTTGGACTGTGATTCCAACTGTTGAATTCCAAGCGTAACAGAGGGGAAATCACATACATATTTTACTCTAAAACTTATTAAAAAAATTCTGAAGACGAAAAAGAATCTACAATTATAATATGTTACTTTAAGGAGCAATGTTTAGTTAAATGACTCGAAATATTAATAAAAACTTGGTACTTTAATGATAAATTACCGTAATTTCCTGCCTATAATCCGCATCGGCGCATAATCCGCAACCGGTTTTATTAGCTCAGAAAAAAAAATTACATCATATAATCCGCAGATATTCTGAAGTAGACTATCAATATTTTTCAAAATTACATCGGTATTGTTAACACACGTCGATTTCGGCATACAACACATTTTGTGCTAAATTGATGAGAAATAAACTATAAAAATTGAAATTGGTACTGAAAAAAAATAAATACAAAGAAAATTTACTGTACACTTAAAAAAAATTAGTGTAAACAAAGGTATAATTTTGTAGCTGTTCCCCTGCTTTGAATCATCGCAGCGCATATTCCTTTCCCATGCTATTCTGCCCGTCATCTAATGACGTAACAGGAGAGAGGAGAGTGAAAGGTATTTTTACAGGGTTCCCGCTAGAGCGCGAGAATCTCACATAATTTTTTTTAAGTCTTGTGCAAAAAATATTACTATGCGAGGTGTTCTCACGCTGCAAAATATTTACCACCAGCGCGAAATTCTCGCTCGCTGTTTGAAAGTTTAAAAACGTCAGTTCATGGAATTATTGATATCCTCTGGCAGTTTGAAATTTGTAACCCCCCCCCCTTCCGTTCTTATTTATGGTTCACAGTAAGAGTTAATCAATCTTTTAAGAAGATCCCCCTCCCAAATAAATAAATAAATAAATAAATAAGAGGGAAGCTGAAAATTTCCGGTTAAATACCAGATAATCTAGCTTTTACTGTAGTAAGAATTTGAACTTAACTATATCTGTTTTAACTTTGTCACACATATTTGTATTTTACCAACTTTGTAGTATAATATAATTTAACATTTATATAAATATTAAGTTATATTATATAATTTTATTATACTAGATAAAATATTATAGTTAATAATTCTGTTGCTTATTTAAACTGGATGTGATTCTTTGAATATCCATTAACAATTCAAGTGCAAATTTCAGTAAACATTCAGTGCCAATTTAAGCAATCTTATTAGAATAGCTGATGGAAATATCAATTTAGAAAGTTTTCCGCATGATCAAGCTGCTAAAATTTTTAATGGTGCCCGGTGACGAATGGGAACAGTTGTAGCCCCGTGGTACAACTTTTGACCAATAAAAAGCTACATTGAGATATCACAAGTTGAGAACCATGTGTAGGAAAAAATAATCTAGTCTCTAGTGTACGCACGTACTCGTGTTGCAGTTGGTTACCAGCGCCATCTAGTAGCAAAAAGAGTCCCAATTCTTATTTTCTGATAGAAAAACTAAAGTTACAAGGGCCAAAATTTTCCCCAAGGAAAAAAAAAACGTCACAGATAATACGCGGCGGCGGATAATCCGCAT
This sequence comes from Cheiracanthium punctorium, assembly GCA_038373885.1. Classification (NCBI taxonomy): domain Eukaryota; kingdom Metazoa; phylum Arthropoda; class Arachnida; order Araneae; family Cheiracanthiidae; genus Cheiracanthium; species Cheiracanthium punctorium. The sequence goes on from JAWZYV010013920.1 coordinate 353,660, forward strand.
CGTAATTTTTTAACGTTTTTTTTAACAGATAATCTGCGTATTATTGGCAGGAAATTACGGTAATTAAAATGGTATGTGACAGAGGGGACAAATAAAATCTTTCATTTTTGACTTGAACTGTAATTCATGTCAAATTCTGTACTTTGAAACTCACAAAACATTTTTTTTTTTTTTTTTTTTTTTTTTTTTAATCAATGCATTTCAAGGTAAAACAATTTACTATGGGGTTGTATGAATTGCAAGCACATATTATTTAGATACAGTGTTCATCCTAGGCGTTTTTCGAAGGGCGCTGCGCCCTGCCCACCCTTTAAAGCAAAAAATCCCGCCCTACTTGCCCTTTCAAAAAAAATCGCCGCCCTTTTGCCACGTAAAAACAGCACCCTGCCTGCCGCTCTTCTAGCCCCGATTTCATTTATGGTGCCACCCTCTCCCCTCTGTGTACATTTATTGCGTTACGGCATCTCTTTCCTCTTTGTTGACATTAGTTAGCACCTTCACAGATTCTAGTGTTGAGTCTAGATTGATTTGGCAGGGCGCAGCTCCCGGCAGCCCTTTTATCGTATTTTTAGTGCCCAGCTGCCAAATTTCTCTTCTTTCTGCCCCCCTCCTTTTAAATTTTTATTATTCTTAGTCAACAATCACTACTTTTTTTCCCCTACATACCATTTGCGGCCCATCATAATATACGTTAAATAAAACGGCCCCTTCACAGAAATACGATTGAGTACAATAACCCTATCACAAAAATAGGTTCGTAAATCGGCCCTTTCACAGAAACAAGCGGATCTTTCCCACAAGTGTAATTTATTAAAATTACTTTTTCAAATATTCTATTCTTTCAGATCGAAGTACTGTTAATGCCTTTTTCATTCTCTGTTTTCATTTGCGCGAGCAAGTAACCCGAAAAGGCCCCTAGTGTGTTTTGTTTTTGCTGACTCAAGTGAGAAGCCCGATCGCAGGGCAGAACTACGTCTACGTGAGCATTTCAGTTGGGAGTTGGGAAATTCAAAATTTTATAAAGTTATCTAAATATTTCTGATTCCATCTGTCAATCCTCAAATATCGGTAGTTGCATTTGATAAATATGTAGTTGCGAGTTATCAAACAATCATTATTCTGGTGTTCGTCGCCAGCTGTTGCTCTTCTCGATGTTTTTAATAGTTTTGCACACTAACAAGTTTATTTTTTATTTCCTCCCCTAAACGATTTTCTCTTTTTAATCGGCTTTCTCAGTACATATTATTCTTAATGTATAACAGTTATTTACTAATCATATATAATTACAGATGATACAGAAAGTATGCCTTAGCAAAACGACGTTTTGCGATTCGAAAATTCTGCGGGATTTGTTTGCCTAGACAAAGGATATATCCTGGGGGAAGGGGGCTTGGTTGGATGACTTTTTAAGGAGTTGTAACTTGTATTGACTTTACATCTGGATGAAACCGACCGAAACTCCAGACCGACAGTCACGCGGCCGGGGCCCGAACGTGGGAACTTCAACACTTCAGCCGTCAATCATGTTCAGTGGCTTTATCCACTCAAATAGCTCTGAAAATCGAGCGATTTGCAAATACAGCAATTGAAACACATTATGATTTTACCAAATTAAGAGCATAGTAATGATCTTTTGCTATTGCAGTGTAGCGCCAGGGTTATTGGTTCCCAGTGCGGTCCTTCAGTTTGCCACCCCCTTCTTTTTTAAGTTTCAGCATTCTGCCCCCCATTTCGGCCTTTTAGTTTTCTACCATATTATTTTTAGGTGTCCTGCCAGCCACCATCTTTGTTTTTACCTTGCCGCCCGGGCGGACCCCCCCCCTTTATTACGCAACAGTTTTAATTGTACTAAAGTGGAGTAACTGCAGAATTTAGTAAATCAAACTATTGACAGGATTTGGTATTCTAACTATTCATATTATGTATCTTCCGATTTTTAAAAAAGTTTTCAGCATTTTAATGAATGAATCAAAAAAAAAAAAAAAAAGATAAAAGCAATAGAAAGCTAGTTCTGGGAAAGAATGTCTTAAGAAAACAAATTGTGTCTTAAGTTATTCATAAAACTAACTGTCATCAATTTAAGCTTATTTTCAGTTTTTAAAAACTAAAAAACAAAAAAATTCGAAATGATTCTGGAAGTTTTTTTAATATGTAATTTGTTTGAGTACTTTTGACAACAGGATGTTAATTATTTTTATTATTTTAAGCTGATTAAAAAC
>JAWZYV010013921.1:0-96309 GCA_038373885.1 Cheiracanthium punctorium
ACTTCGCAACGTAATGAAACAAGAAAGACTAGTAGGACCGATTTATGGATAATGACACATTCCTGGAAAAACAATGCCGACGAATGGATAATGATGCACTTATATACATATAATATACAAGATCCACAAAACACTGACGTAGGCTTTTATTCCTCAAATATCAAACATGCACAATAAATTAAAATGTTGAATACAAATTTTACAGAATTGTATAGTATTGATTAAAAACTTCACAGATTAATACAAAATTGAACTTTTTATACGGCTCCGGTACAAAAAAAAATTCCAATTAGTAAAATGTTTTCCATGCAATCAGGTGATGAAAAAAATGTAAACATTTTATACTAAAAATGTCAGATATATGGTAATAAATATATTCTGACTTAAACTATTTTTAAATGGCGCTGGAGGGGGGGGGGATCCTATCAGGCGATCGCGTTTCAGAGGTCGTACACTAATTACAAAGCTAGCAGTGATTGCATTAGTACATAACACTTATGCTATTTTTGTTATTGTACAAACCCTCACCAAATCTGTTTAAAGATATCTCTGGAGCCTTTTTATGATGAGAACTGAAACTTTGTAAGTCATCTCCTTACGTATAAATTTGTAACCAAAATGTATAGGCCAATGGCGGCTCGTGGGTTATTTAAATGGAGGTCCACAAAACAAATTTCGAAAATTAAGTATGCAGATACGATGCAAGTTGCACGTTGAATATATTTGCGTTTTCAGCAGTTAAAGGAAAACAATGCATGAAACTTTAAAATAATAATCTCTCGTCCAGGCCCGGCCTTAGGCAGGGGGAAGCGGGGCAACCGCCCAGGACCCCGCGCTTTTTGGGGCCCCTTTACCCGCAGTCACAGTTTTCACGGCTATATAAAAATTACAGATATAACGTTTCTGCGTGATGTAAATTTTTTATACCTATGAATAACAACGAATTGCGGAATTGAATTTCAAATTTCGAAGGCCTCTCCCGGCAGCAGTGTAAAAGATCACGTCCTGCTTCATCAGATCAGAAGATCAGAGATTGGGGGGCAGCAAGCAAGAGGGGGAAGATGTCATCTTTAGTCAGCCGGTAGAAAATGCATTAGCAAAAACATGGGTTTCTTAGGGCTTAATTTGGAAAGCGAGGGCTGTCTTGGGATATTTAAGGACGACTATGTCACAAGAAAGGCTATCTGCCTTAGCAACACTTTCAACAGAATGCGACACTGTAGCACGTCTTAATTTTGACAAACGTATTGACGAGTTTGCTCAAAAGAAATGTAGAAAATTTCAATTTTTTGTAAGGAAGAGTTTGCCAATGTTACACTTTCAAAGATATGTAACATTGAAAGTAAGAGTAATTTTTCAATGTTGTACATCTTTCATTGTTTAACTATTTGTCAATATATTAAGGATTACATTTTTTCAAAACTTAAAAATGTGTGTGTATATCTTTTGCAATCTGCGCTACTTTAAAAATCTGAAAATCCACCCGTTCCATAAATTTCAGGCGATTTTTTGCTATTTTCAGCTCTATTTTATTTCCGAGAGTAAAAAAAAAAAAAGTGAATTATTTGCATTACAAAATTAGCTGTCGCAAGTGACACTGACGTCATATTGAAGTCGCGGCCATTAGGCTTTGAAGGGAAAATTGCAATTCCAATTAGCTTAAAATAGTTTTTCTAGATTACATAGTTTAATTTTTTAATTATTTTTTTACAAATAAAATGATTTCCTTTGCACAAAGCATTCATATAAGAGGGGCTGTTCGCAAAAAACGAAATCGTTCGAATGCGAAAAGTTTCCACACGTTTCCAGAGCATGAAATTCAATTTCAGTATAAATTAAAAATTGAATAAGAAGTTATTTATTTTAAGTGGATGGAGATTAAATAAACTGAGTGTGGACATATTTTTGTCAAATGTTTTATCTAGCACCCGTTGCAACTGCCTCCACAACGGGCTTTGGCTTCTAGTTATTAATAATTAATAAAATTATGATTAATAAAAAAATATAGAAAAATATTCTTTTTTCCGATTCTTTTTCTCTCCATCCTTTTGCTAGACGTTGTTAGCTAATTTAAAGACTTGGTTTCGGTTATGTATATTTAGATATTACTACTAAATAAATCGAGAAGAAATTACAGATCAAAGTTAAACTTAGAGAAAATAATAGACAAACAAACATAGTTTAGTTTAAACAATTATTTAAGTATAGTAATTGTGAATAAAATTTCAAGAAAATATCTTACCAAATACTGTTTAAATTTAACATGGATTTAATGTAATAATTTAAAATTAAATTAAAAATATATAAAATTTATTTTAAATTTAACAAAATTTAGGGTAAAAAAGTCGCTATGCTTCACTTTGATTCATTTCACACCATCTGGGAGGGGAAAAGTAACATAAATAAGGAAAAATTCAAGAATTTTCTTACTTGATACTGAAAATGCTAGGCTTCTTTTATGAGAAAAATATGATTGAAACTTTCTTTCAAATTATTAAAATACCATGGCTTTCAGAAGTTAGTAAGCGATGTTACAAACAAAACGTTTAACACCAAAGAAGATAGAGCAGCAGACCGGTTTCAGACACCAAGCATGATCAACCTGATCAACCTACCACTACCAGAGAGCGAACAAGACCGTGGAACTATTTTCTCGGGTTTATATATGAAGACGGCCTGTAGGAAAGTAGCAGAATGTAGACAGCCAATAGGAAAGCAGCAAGAAGGTCGAAAGGTCAAAAGAGGTCACTTGACAAGCTAAAGAGAACAATCGGACGAAGGAGGAACTGCGAAATACAGATTCATATGGCTATTTCTGTAATATCTGTGGGATGTGGATTTCTTCTGAAAATTATACTTTGTTGGGAGGACGAGCTGCAGTTAAAAAGTGTGAAATTAACAAATTTGCTATCCCTAAACATCGCTGGGACGTTAGCCACAATTTACATTTTAGTTCAACTAACATTCTTTGTAGGGAAAAATGGGATAAGAGGACGAATCTGAGCTTCAGATATTTTTGCTGAATTCAGTAAGTCGTTAAAATCCTGAAATTTACAGAAAGAGTTCTTTGAAACTTTTTGTCTCGTAAGAAATAATAAATAAATAAATTAAAACGATTTCATTTCCTTTTGGAAGATGGCGAAATATTTAAAAAAAAAAAAAAAAAAAAAAAAAGCTCTCCGCCATCTTACCCCGTCGTAGCTTCGGTGGGCTAAGATGGCGAATAGATTACTAAATAAAGGTTTAAAGGTTTCTTTTCAAAAATGTAGAGAAACAATTTCGTTAAGGTAGTTAATGAAAATGATATAAAAAACACTGAAAAATTTATGACAAGTCACGCATAGTGGAACAAAAACTTAATTTCATACTAGAATTTAAAAACCCACAGGTAGTAAAGTTCATAAGCAAAAATTGTGTATCTGGGGTTTTTCTTTCGCTTCGTATGGTCCCAACAGTAGCGGATTCAGGGGAGGGGCTAGGGGGCTTCAGCCCCCCCCCAAAAGAGATTGCTAAAGGGTAACATTCTGCTTCATTATGCACTTGAGTATGTAAAGTGATCTTATTTTTATCACTTAGCCTCTCATTTTTTCCCCCTCAAAAGATTTTACATTGGTTTAGACTAAAATTTTGCTTTATTGTACATTTTGTTTGGCTGAAATAAGCTTTTTTCAAAATGTAGCCCCTCGCAAAACAGACTTTCTGGATCCGCCACTGGGTCCCAACGGGGTCGTTGATCTTTTACTCAAGGTTTGTACTTGAATAGTTCTTCGTTATTTTCTAGCTGGCCATCTAACAACTCCTCCTTAACCTTACCTTACCCCACATCGCCATTTTCGATTTAAAGTTGTTTAACAATAACCAAACTTATCGTAAATAAACCAATTTTAAACGTTAGGAGTTGTATTTTGAAAATATTTTAATGAAGAGAATGCATAACGTATCGTAATAGGGTAATTCCTTGCGTTGTGAAGTCCAAATTTACTGAAAGTCATTTCATTGCCACTACTCACAAAACAATCTCAAATTGCATTACTTATACGACGGCCTTATTCACCGATCACTTGACACGCGAATCAATCCAAACTCGCGTGTTTAAGTCATGGGTAAGATATCTTACTGAGGACTTGACGAGAAAGGCAAATGTTTTGCGAGAAAGGAAATATTTTGCGAGACGAGACAGAATGTTGTTTCGGGCGAGAATTTCTCGTCTCGCTTAAATTCAGCATATGAATTAATTTTCAATCAGAATAAAAATTCAGTCTGAGCGGCCACCCCACCGTACCGAGAATATTTGGCCGCTCTCAAGGGCGTTATTTACTATTATAAGATAATTGCTATAAACAAGTCTGGCACATATTCCTTATTTAAAATGAAATATAAAATTTATCTAAAGAGAAAATAGTACTTTATTGAATGCTTTCTTACATTTTTCTGAAAAAATGGTACAATTTGTGTCTGTGTGTAAGTTTTTACTTTTCTCTGAAACAACCATTTTTTCTAGTTTTTTTTTTTTTTTTTTTTTTGGTTTAAAAAGTAGATCTCTAACCGGTTAGTTTGTAACCCCTTCGGAATTTTCGATGTTTTCATCGATTTTTCCTAAATTCACTTGTGTTGAAAGTTTAGCTTGCTCGCCATATACAAGCATCGAGAAATTCCTCGTCAGGGACGGAATGAGTGCCTGAAAGGGGCAAAAATTCATTTGTAGGACAACTTCAAGACCTGGTTGTCCAAGGGATTCCCCATCTTATGGGTATGAGGAGAGTACAAAAGAGATAACAGATTCAATTCCAGTTATTCCTGGGATTTATATTCGACCATAAACCTGACCTTGAGTTTTTGCCGCTCAAAATTACAGCATGGAGTGAGTAGAATTTCCCGAAAAATGAGATGGGCGATCCCACTCTTGTGGCCGTTTACAGGGGGTCGGGTGGCCGCTGATAGAGGTTATTTTAACATTAAGTCTATGAGCCAAAAAATCCGTGCCATGAAAAATTGGCCAGTTAGAGGGTCGACCGCTATACAGGGGTGGTCACTCGGAGAGGTTTCACTGTACTGTATTTGAGGAGGTATGCCGTACACCCTTCTGTGTTTTATTTTAAAATAAGACGCTCATTTTTAACCGACGAAAAACGGGGGAGGTTCTAAAAAATATATATATATATATATATATATTTTATGTATGATCACGCGTAACTTTTTACAGAGTAATCCGATTTTGATAATTCTTTTTTTATTGGAAAGGGTATACCCCGAAGTGGGTCCCATATAGATTTGGAAAAAAAATTCCAACCCTAAGGGTAGGAAAACAGGGGATGATTGATTTTTCACTCACTGATTGTAATGTATGAACACGCATAAAATATGACTTTTAAATAACTATTTTTTTTAAATGCCAGCTCGTTTAGTGATCTTTTTCCTTTTCCTCGTGAAAATTCAATATTCCTTAAATTTTATAGTTTTCATAAAATAAAATAGAAGCTCTAACGAGGCATATAAGCTCTTGAATCGATATTTGTTACATGCTATTACTAGAAGAGTTGATTTTTTTTAAATGGACGGTGACCGTGTGACGTCATTTTTCAGCCAACACGTAACCTCCAACCAATCAACTTAAAATGTGGTTTCAGTTGACACTCGATGTTTCAATCTGATTAGTTCAAATTTGTATTTTCCACCGACACGTGATTGAAATAGCATCGTATCGATATCGTCCATTGCAAGGGATATTGGCGACGTTTTTACGTCACCGTTTAAAACTGCACATCAAACCACCTATACATCTTCGTTCACAGTACACAGTAGAGATGAGACGGGATCAGCCCGAGCCCGAAAACCCGGGCCCGAACCGGGCTCGGGCTCTGTAATTCACAATTGTGTTCGGGCTCGGGCGGGCTCGGGCTCTCAGGCTGAAAAATTTCTCCTTTATTGCACATACTGCTTGCAACAGATTTTAAAAAGTGATTCGTGAGGAAAATAAAAGTACTTATAAAAGATAAATAAATATATAAACAAATAAAAATAGCGGCACGGGCACCTAGAAGGTACGTAAAGCTCTTTGGGTATTTTAGAACGGCGCTTTAAATTGCTTAGTTAGTCATGAGATCCGACATTTTTTGATAAAGGATGGATACAAAGAATTAGAAAGTGCATTGGGAGTTTGCAACTCTATTTGTCTTTAATTTGTACAAACGGCAAAATTTATTATATTCTATCAATGAAGTAAATGAATTTTTTAAAATCTTTAGCTGAAATTTCGGGCTCGGGCTCCGACTTAAATAATATTGCTCGGGCTCGGGCGGGCTCGGATGAAAAGTCCTCGGGCTTCAAAAAATGAGCCCGAACTCATCTCTAGTACACAGCACATATGTGTACGTTTTGTTTTCGCTTGTTAAAACGATTCTTTTAAGACTTTTTGTAGTTCTGAATTTACGTACATATGCGTCGATGCTTTAATTTTGAATAAATCATATGTTAACGCATGCGAATGTGTAAATCCCACGCACACATTTTGTTTTTGTTTGCCGTTTCGCAAAAGAGTATTTGAATGTTATTAAAATTTCCGAAGTTCAATATGTTAATTTTTTTTCGAAATTCATACAGCTAAAAAGAACTGGTCTATGTTCCGTACCCGGTGCTGTTTACATTTTGATGTTCATTTAGTGTTGGTTCTGGCGCCATCGTGGGCGATGTTCAGCGGGAGTGAAGTACCCTGCCTGTGATAGTTTTGACTGGCAACCATAAAGAAATGTGTACCGCTTGGCGACTTTTTTTTTTTTTTTTTTTTTTTTTGAGGTATGATAATGCGTCAAATATTGCAAATTGGAAATTTCAGAACTGTTGAAAGATCCGGAATTTCTTGAATTTTCGAGCATGCGTAATAGTTATTTTTTAATTCTAGCTACTGTGTGATGTACACAGATGAATGTATAGAATTCGCTTGCTCAATTTGACGTCACTAAGCTGTTAATTTGCGTTTATAGCCACAAAAAATTATAAAATAAAAACTTTTTAACAAAAAAATTAAACCGCCGAAAAGCTCAAAAGCAAAAAATAATAAACCTTTTCTTAATTAACCTTAATAACTAAGTTCTTAAACTAATGTAAGTATACCTAAGTAATTTTGAGTCGGTGCCAAACAACCAATGAACAAAGGTCACTAAATTACCTTAAATTTAAAGAAATAACGAAATCAAATTGACATTGCAACGTGAAATCTCCGGCGATAAACATTAACATTCCAAAAAATGCGCTCTCCTCACGTCTCTCACGATCAACGAGCTTTCGCAGAAATGCAGAGAGGTCTACTTTGTAATACACAACTCAAAATCTGTGTGTGAACAATAAATTACTCCTCTTAATAATAGAGATTTAGGCAATTGAGTGACCTTTGTTCATTGGTTGTTTGGCACCGACTAAAATTACTTAGGTATACTTACATTAGTTTAAGAACTTAGTTATTAAGGTTAATTAAGAAAAGGTTTATTATTTTTTGCTTTTGAGTTTTTCGGCGGTTTAATTTTTTTGTTAAAAAGTTTTTATGTAAAACCATTTTAACATAATATTTTTATTTTGTAATTCTGCATCAGTGCCGTAAAAATAGGGAGGCATAACAGGACGAATGCCTGGGGACCCCCCAAAGCTCTTGGGCTTCAAAATCAGCGTAACTTTTTTTCCTTCCCTAATTTACAGAAAAAGAAATTGTTGCTGTCGCTCTTGTTCCTTAGATTCAACCAGCAATTTTGGTCGTCCTTCTACGACCAAAACTCACCGAGTTGCAGCTGCTTAATGTTAGAGCACTTTTCGAGCAGCGAAATAGGGGTTGTATACAAAATGAATTTGAGAAAAATTAATGTACAGCTGCGGAAAAAAAAAAAAAAAAACAACGCCCATTTGTACTTTTTTCCCTCTGCCGTTCGTCGTACAACAAAGTTACAGATACCAATCGTTTACGATTGACGTACACTTTCATTTGCTGTACATAAAATTTGCATAAGGGGTCATCTCCACATTAATATTCGCACCAACTTTTTTCCCCCAATAGCAACCCCGAGATTTCACTTCATATTTCAAAAATTTTGCTCAATTTTAACCCCGGATACCAATTTTCAGTAAATTTGAACTGAAAATGAACGAGTTAAGAGATATCAAAATCCCCCTCGCCCTATGTTAAAATATTTTTTTCATAAGTATGAAAAAAAAATGGCGTGGAAGGGAGTTACTGGAACTCAATTAGAATTGAGTTCCAGTAACTCCCTTCGACGCCATTTTTTTTTTAAACGCGTCTAATATTAGAATTCGAACTAATAATATAAATGTTTGTAAAAGTCCTTAGAGAATTTTAATGAAATACTAAAGGAGGAGGAGCAATCATTAAAAAAAGTTTTTTTGAATCGTTAATATTTTATGAAAAATTATTATTTCATTTTATTTTATTATTAGCATCTGATCCTGACCTAATAGACCTGATTGTTTTCCGAGTCTACTGGGGATTTCCGGGTTTAATGACCATTCTCGCTTTTCATACATTTCTATCAAATGTTCTTTCTCCCCTTCTTGCACACCTTCAAACTTGTCCTACATGAATCTTTCTTCTGCCCGAAAAATAAATCGTTCGGATTTCCGCGAAAACGCGAAAAAAAATCCGCTTGCTGTTGTTTTATTTGGAATATTTATTTTCGGACTTGCTTGCTTTGGTTACATCCGCTTTTTTTTTTTTTTTAATTACAATTGCATCAGTTAAATGGCTCAAAATGTTATGGAGTTCGTCAATCTTTTCCCATCCTACTTGGAATTGACTATTTTTTGTTTACCATTTTCCTGTTTAACCCTTTAACGCGCAGTTTTCCCGCTCTGGGAACACCAAACTTGGACGGTTTCATTGTTGCCAGTCACGAAGAGTAGATTGGATTTCTATAAAAATAGTTGCGGGTGACAGAGCTCCACGAGAATCCTTTACTTTTTAGCACGTCATTTCCCGTACAAAAATGGTCACGATTATTTTTAACAGCACTGACATCTGCTGAAAAATGGAAGAATGCGAGGAACAGCTGGATAGATTGCCCCATGCAGAAAAAAGAGCAGCCGTTGTCATCGCTCGACTTAACTACCAGCAAGAGGGCGGACGATCGGAACGTTCATCGCGTGCCACAGATCTAGAGACCCCTTTTTTGACGGCAGCTGGCTGGTAGTTAAGTCGAGCGATGGCTTTGGGAAGGGTTGCGCATTGGGCTGAAATTGCGCAAGGGGCGCAATTTCAGCATTGGGAAAGGGTTGCGCCTCAAAGGGTTAAATCTCTAATGCAGTAGGATTAAAAATAAACGCTGATTTTATATTATGTGTTTAATTTCACACAAATTTATTTCATCAAAACACACTTGCGATTTTTGAAAGAGTTAAAATCGATTTTTAAGATCAAATCCACCCAAAACATCTACATGTGTTTGTGAAACATTTATTCACAAACACAATAAACCATTCATTTTTCATAAACTACCTATTGTGAAATAGTTAATAAAAATTATGAATGCTCTTTCTCAATAATTTCGACGATAAATTTATTGTCTGTTTGTTGCGCATGTAAAAAAAATCCCTTTTTGTGATCATTCAGTTAATTCCTTATTTCGAAATTTGGATAGTACAAGTCCGGGGTTTATCACTTTGACTCACAATCGGGTCAACTTTTATTTCAAAGAAGAATTTTTGTTAACGCGATTAAAAGGCGAAACACTCTTCAAGGTTTACCTGATAGCAACGGGGTATTGGTATGCCAAAAGTAGGCGAATTTTTTGCGGTTTATCACTACTTTTGGTGATAAAAAATAAGTCCTCAAAATTGAACCCAGCTTGACGATATCTTCTAGTATATTTTTGGCGGGAAATCGCCAAAAGCTACTAATTATTTTAAAGGCTAAGTATAGTTAGAATATGCTGGACAAAAATTGTAAAACAGTTTTAGTAAGCATAGATTTCAAATCTAACGGAGATTTTTATGGAATAAGAAAGATAATTGGATTAGGATCCACTTTCCAAACAGTATTTGTAAAGGTCCTGAGGAAGATTATAAGACAGTTTTAGTTGTCGATTTTAATATGATTTAAAGAAGTGTTTTATGGAACAAGAAAGACAAATACGGCTCACTCGTCACTTACGTTACACTTTCCAATGTAGATAAACAAAGAAGATAAATAGGGCTGACATATAGATTATGGTACACTTTCTAACATAATAGAACAAGGAAAACAAATAGATATATAGAACATATAAAACATGGAGTATGGTACATTTTCCAATCTAATGAAAGAAGACAAATAGGGCCAACGCATAGATAATTAATTTCACACTTTCATACTTAATGAATCAAGAAGACTAATAGGGCTGACACTTGGTTAATGATATACTTTCCAACATAATGAAACAAGGAAGACTAATAAGGTCGACACATGGATTATGATATCCTTTAATAAAAAGCACTTTAGTAAAAAATTAAAATATGAAAGTGTTCCAGAAATTTTTTCTTATTTATTTTTAATTACTTCTTGACATTAAAACTTGACATTAGTAACGAACGACATTACTTTACTAGTTTGAATTTTCTATAGTAATCACTTTGTCGAGCTCAGTGCTATAACCACATTTATCAGTAAGTTAATAGTATTAGACTATCAAGTGAGAGGTCAAAATTTAGTATTATGAATCTAGCTTTTAAAAATTAGTATAATTATTAAACTTAAAAAAGGTATTTTTAAAGGCTTCAGTGTTTAGATCTATTTTCTAGAAATTTAAATTCTGGCAAAGAAATTTTGCATTAACTCATTTTTCCGAGAGTCGATTCGTAGAAATTTATTGCAACCGAAACTTTTACTGTTTATTCTTTTACCAATATATTAAAGGGGGGAGGTCAGGACTGCCCTAGGATACAGGGCGTCCCCCTGCAATGGTAAAAGGGCGCCCCTTTTATGCTCCAGATCAAGTTTTTCTCAGTTTTTGAGTTCGAAAAGGCGTCAATTCGAAGCGATGCTTACCTTGCTTACCGTGTTGGGCAGCCCCTGGGTAAGCGACAGGAAACAGTGGCGGCTCGTGGGTTATTTAAATGGAGGTTCACAAAACAAATTTCGGAAATTAAATGCGCAGATATGACGCAACTTACACCTTGAAATATATTTGCGTATTCAGCAGTTAATTAAAACAATGCATGCAACTTAAAAAAAAAAAAAAGTAATCTCTAGTATTATATTTCGCCATCATAAGTTTTAGCAAATGTGTTGGCTTGAGCCATATTATTTAAATTTTTCTTTCACAAGACAATGATAAAAAATGTCATTGCTTTAGCTCCGAAACACTTATTTTACTGACATCTTAATTATTTATGCTAGTTCGTAAAAAATATTGTACTGAAAAATGATTTAAAAAAAAAAAAAAAAGAAAATAATAAGAAAAAAGAAGAAAAAATAGATTAACAAACCGAACACAGCAAATCAAGGGAGATTTTGGAAAAGATAACCGCAAAAATATGATCCGTGCGCATACTGAAAATGTGCGAACGAAATGATATCAGCAGCGCCCAGTCACTCCCGCGACCCTCTCCGCTTCTGTTCTCAGAGACCGGTTCAAGAGGCCATTTCTCCGATTGCAAGTGCGATCTAGGAAAAGACCTGATGCTTTCTGCTGTAGTAACCTGCAATACAGTGCGTTAGCTATGATGAGCGTATTTAATAATAGTGGGGGGGGGGGGAGAACTCGCGTTTTAAATTCACGAAAACCTAGAAGTGTACTTAATACTTTTTTTAAAATTTAATTTTTTAATGTGTTTATTTTGTATTTTTTCCCTTGGGAGTTCACGTGCTCACGTGCTCAGATAGAGAAGCAGTAACTGACAAGAAATCTGCATGTAAACTAAACACAAAGCAAAAAAATTAATAAAGTAGGTCAGAAATATACCTTTTTCATGTTCTGTAAGAGCAGTAACTTATGTATAGGATGTAAATTTCTATTAGCTTAATTTAAAAAAAAGGCTTTTATGCAATGTAAGCAGGTGTAACGAACAGTTTTGAGTTCGAATATGTGTATCCATAATACAAAAAAGTACGCTCAGATAGTTTAGTGGCTAACGAATCACTTTATCACGTTTTAGTTCATAGTACCTCCATTCCTTGTTAGGGGTATGATGCCGCCCCCCCCCCCCCAATTGGATGACTTTTCACAAATGGCCTTCACTTTCACGACTCCCCGGGCAAGGCCTGGCACTGGTTAAAAAGATATTAAAATATCATCCTTTAAAAAGTAATAATTTTGCATAGAAAAATTCTGTTGCACCATCATGAAATTTCTTTTGAAATACTATTGACCATTAAATTAAGCTATAAAAATTAAACTTAAAATAAGATTTAACTTTACAGGCTAGGGCATTTTAACAAACATTTTAATTATTTCAAATATCGAAAATTTAAATTTAGCGCTATATGGTATTATTTAGATCAGGGGTTTCCAATTAGCGGCCCGTATGTGGCCTTCGATGTTTTTTTTTACCCGGCTCGCGAAGCTTTCAAGGAAAAGAAATTGCAACAGCAAATTAGATGCTCTTATTTAGAGAAAAGATGTTTTTGTGAAAATCCATGTCAGTTTCAGAAACATTCATTTGTCAATCAATTTCATTTTCCTCGGTTTCCATGCAATTGAGTGCGTGCCACTTGCGTTCTATTACACACCTTGCCTCGCTTTTCGTCCCGCAGGATTACTGGATTAAAGAGGATTACTGGAAAGTAAAACTATGTTTAGAAGAAATAAGAAAGGTTTTCAAAAATCTCAAAAGGGCCCCACCATGGCCGAGTGGACAAGAGACTGAACATGGTAGACGCCTTTCGTGCAGGCTTGCCATAACACAAAACAAACAAAAATCACAAATATAGACCCAGTAATTATTTGTAGTATTTGTAGACCCAGTATTAATTCACAAATATAGACCCAGTGAAATTTACTGCTAAATTTTAGTACAAAACCAGTTTCACAGTATGTTTTGAAAAGAAGAATAATTGATATAAAATAAATGTAACTAATAATCAGTACCATCCAAATGTGGGCTGTTTCACTCCAGTAAGTTTTTGTGTATGTATTTGAATATCGGGTGAAGAAGGTGGAAGATGTCTCTGTTGGTGATTACACGAAATTATTTCATTACATTACAACCAAACAGGTCCCGCAGTGGTCTGGGCGCTAAACTCCGTTCCCATAAGAACACGGCAAGTGAAGCAGCATCCGGCTTGGCCAGTGCTTGGGAGGGACTTCCCCCTCTCGGCCCGTCCGCTGTGGAACCGTGTACGCTAATGGGAGCTGGTGCACGTAAAATCCGTCGTGGTTCCAAAGTCCTCCAAGTTGTTAAACGATACCTCTGGGGGTGCCGATTTCAGGGGGTGGGTCCCTCCTCTGGAATGGGTTCAAAATTACGGGACCCCGAGCTAAGACGGACTTCCTCCCACTGGGGCTCATTGAAATGGAAGCCGCTCCTTCGGCCCATCGCCTGCCTATATAGGGGGATGTGTCACCGCAACGCGGTTGCCAGAGGGCATTAGCAACAACAACCTCGCTTTTCACGTCCGTAAACTCGTCCGTAGACTTGCTTAACCCTTTGAGGCGCAGTGTTCCCGCTCTGGGAACACCAATCTCTGACGTTTTGCCTACTGCCAATCACGAAGAATAGATTTGTTTTCTATAAAAATAGTTGCGGGTGACATAGCTCCACGAGAATCTTTTACTTTTTAGCAAGTCCTTTCCCGTAAAAAAAATAGTCACGATTCTTCTTAACAGCACTGACATCTGCTGAAAAATGGAAGAATGCGAGAACAGCTGGATAGATTGCCCAATGCTGAAAAAAGGGCAGCCGTTGCCATCGCTTGATTTAACTACCAGCAAGAGGGCGGACGATCGAAACGTTCATCGCGTACCACAGATCGAGAGACCCTTTTTTTGACGCAGCTGGCTGTGCTGCACAGCCATCTGTCGTCAAAAAAAGGGTCTCTAGATCTGTAGCACGCGATGAACGTTTCGATCGTCCGCCATCTTGCTGGTAGTTAAGTCGAGCGATGGCAACGGCTGCCCTTTTTTTCAGCATTGGGAAAGGGTTGCGCCTCAAAGGGTTAAGAGTTCCAGCAGACAGACCCCGAACTCTCACTGAACAGTTTGTGTGCTTTTTACGTTAATTATCTCCCTTTTGTAATTTAAAAGCTTTCATTTCAATTTTAGTGATCTTGCCTTTTCATATTGTATGGTGGTAAGCACAACGCACTCTGTGGTTATGGGCTTGATCGGTAAACTCCTAAATACAAAAATTTCAACATTCTGTGACCAATACGTTTTGAGTTAAGTGCATACATACTTATAGAGACGTCAGGAAAAAAACTAGTCAAAATGGACTTTCGATTTGGTTAAGATGGATTGTCCGTGCATTTATACGAACATGCATACATACATACATTGATAAGTCTCTCAAAAACTCTTCAAAGTAAATTTAGAGATAGTCAAAACCGATTTTTTCATGAAAACCTGCATACCGAAATTTTTCGCCCTTACTATACTTTCTTTTACTTAGTACAAGGAAGTAAAAATTATTATGAAATGAATACTCAGTACATTTTAATAGTTAATGCCGACCGCAATTACTGCCTGCAGACGAATTTCAGCCTGAACCCAGACTCCTCCCCCCCCCCCCCACCCGTTAAGGGTGTAGTTCGAAAAAATAAAATCTCCCTCACGGTTTAAGTACACAAATCAGAATAAGCTAATTGCACCAGGGGCTCGAAAAAATTCAGGATGATTCTTTCTAAACTGTATTACACACCGCAATAAATGAAATAAAGGTGACTTTTATAAAACTTTCGGTAAAAATTCTTCAACATGGAATTCCACGGCAAAAAAGCTCCGAAAAGTGGCATATCCTGCTAAATTTTCGATTTTTAAGAATTTTTCCTTAAAGTTTCGCTATTGATACAGGTTTATCGCTTATTAAAATGTATAATACAGCTATGTAAGAAACATTCTAAACTTACAGATGACTTACTTACGGAGTCAAACTCACAGATGTCTTGTAAAGAGACATTCTAAAACTTTTGAAGTGCAGTACATACAGTAGCGGATCCAGGGGAGGGGCTAGGGGGCTTCAGCCCCCCCCCAAAATAGATTGCTCAAGGGTAACATTCTGCTTTATTATGCACTTTAAATAGCTAAAATGATCCTATTTTATTACTTATCCCCTCCCAAAAGCCTAATACATTGGTTCAGACTAAAATTTTGATTTATAGAACATTTTAATTGGGTGAAATAAGCTTTTTAAAAAATGTAGCCCCTCCCAAAAAAATTTTCTGGATCCACCACTGATTACATAATTAGTTTATTTGTATTTATGTACAGAAAATCCCATGGTTTTTTTCGAACTCGTTAAGCACGTCCAGTTACGAAGGACGAATTCCAACGAAGAAGGGGTTATAGGTAGAAAGATGCGCAAAGCTAATTGCACTGGGCTAAGATATAAAGTGGAGAAAAATAATTTTTAAGTATTAAACCATCATTATTAATTTCTTTTTGTCGAAAATAAATTTGCTCATGTGTGGCAATCCTTTTCCTCTGATTCGGAAACTGTCCGCAGTCCACGACTTGTAAGCATTCTCTTTGCTTTGTATCCTCACCCCTATTTAGAAGTTTTTTAATGAAATTGCATTTTGTCTTTCTGTCAGCGTGGCACGATTAACCCTTTGAGGCGCAACCCTTTCCCAATGCTGAAAAAAGGGCAGCCGTTGCCATCGCTCGACTTAACGAGCAGCAAGCGGGCGGACGATCGAAACGTTCATCGCGTGCCACAGATCTAGAGACCCTATTTTGACGACAGCTGGCTGTGCGCGAGCGTCAAAAAAGGGTCTCTATAGATCTGTGGCACGCGATGAACGTTTCGATCGTCCGCCATCTTGCTGGTCGTTAAGTCCAGCGATGGCAACGGCTGCCCTTTTTTCAGCATGGGGCAATCTTTCCAGCTGTTCTCGCGTTCCTCCATTTTTCAGCAGATGTCAATGCTGTTAAAAAGAATCGTGACCATTTTTTTACGGGAAATGAACGTGCTAAAAAGTAAAGGATTCTCTTGGAGCTATATGTCACCCGCAAATATTTTTATAGAAATCCAATCTATTCTTCGTGACTGGCAACAGTCAAAACGTCAGAGTTTGGTGTCCTCACCGCGAGGACACCGCGCGTTAAAGGGTTAAAAACAAGGCGCCTCCACTTTATAGAAACTAGAAGTATTGAAGTCGTTGCTAAATCCCATTTGGTCTGATGGTTAGGATACCTGGCTCTAATGAGAGGTTCCATGGCGTTATAGTCAAGTTTTTCGATAATTATAAGGAACTTTCATAAAATAATTTCATATAAATAAAACTTGCGTTTTACTTGTATCTAAGTAAATATTGCAATAAAAGTAGAAGCTTTTTACTGTGGAGCCTTAAAAGGCATAAAATAAAAGTTTATTCTTGCTAAGGTATGCTATAAATGAATCAAAGTTTCAAAACTAAGAAAACTTTTGAGAAAAATATAGATATTTCATTTTTGCAAAAGATGAAAACTTTTAAATGTTTAAAAATTCTCGAATGTTTAAAGAGCATTCGAGACCAACACTCCACTTGAGCTGTATTTACTTGTAAAGCACTGATTTAGTTATTAATATCCGTATTACAATGGTGTCCCCAAAACCTACGGTTTATTTTTTTTATGGGAATTATCATTTATAAAAGCGCCTTTATTAGTGTAAATAATGTCCTAGCTGTGTAAGTGTAAATAATGTCCTACATGACCAAGTAGAATATGTTGAAATTTCAATTTATATACAGAATGATTTTAAAAGAAATTACCCCTTGTTGAAGAAATTAATATCAGAAATTTATCTATTATTGCTGGAATTAGCAAAAATCGAAGAAAGTCGCAAAAATATCCGGGTGTAAATGGATTGAACTCTAACTATTTGAGGCCTGCTTAAAATCTAAATTGATTTGAGGGAATACATCCGAATATTTTCACGAAAGGGGTGCCCTCTTTCGAGGGACTTTCCAACGGGTCCTAACCCATATTTATGCGAAGTTTCGGAGTAAACCACGAAAAACTCCGAACGGCTAGATCGACGAATGCTCTTAAAATGTAGAGGCTCTAAGTTGTGACTACATAGGAATCAGATTCTCTGATCAACGTGCTTTATAACATTGCTATAAGACAAAAATCCTGATTTTTAAATGAAAATAGTAATTTAAAAAATCAATTTTTTTTTAAATAAAAAAAATTCCTATTTGAATTAAACCTAAACCGTATTACTAATTTTTAAAATTAAAACTAAGAAAATAAAACATAATTGCTAATTCTAAGTCACAATAATTTTATTATTACTACTTTATACTATTTTATTAATACTTAATGATATTTCCTTTTTGATTAATCAATATTTAAAATAATAATTCAGTTTGATGCTGTTAGTAATTAATAATGTTTAAAATAATTTAAAATACGAAAAAAGCAGTATATATGTGCACTTATATAAATACTAGCTGAAGTACCCGTCCTCGACGGGTTAGTGAATGCGAATTTCTAAAAAGTAAGAACTTT
Source organism: Cheiracanthium punctorium (assembly GCA_038373885.1). NCBI lineage: Eukaryota > Metazoa > Arthropoda > Arachnida > Araneae > Cheiracanthiidae > Cheiracanthium > Cheiracanthium punctorium. The sequence goes on from JAWZYV010013921.1 coordinate 17,625, forward strand.
CGTCAGCATTGTAGGAGTACACAGAATGGATGTAGTATGTTGCGAAAGTAAAGAAAGCGAAGTTATAATTTTTATGTATTGTTAAAATATTACAGGTTAGAGATTAACTAAGTAATATCATTTCATTCGCTTTAGTCGTAATTATGTGATGCGCGAACGAATATTTACGCATATTGAAATAATTTTCGCAAAATCTCAAAATTTAATCAACATTTTTGAAAAATTGGAAGCCTAGAATTTAAGTTGAGTGACAATCTATCATGTCTGCTCATTCCCTGCAGTCATCCCTGCAGGATGTCCCTGCAGTCATCCCTGCTCATCCCGTTTCATTCCCTGCAGTCTTTATTTCGTGATGCTGGAACAAATTTTCAGCATTTTAAAACGATTTTCGCAAAATCTCAAAATGTAATCAAAATATTTTAAAAATTCAACGCCTATAAATTAAGATTAGCAACTATCTATCATATCACTAAATTTCGTATCATTCGTATTAGTCGTTATTACGCGATGCTTGAAGAAATATAAACGTAATTTGAGAGAATTTTTACAAAATCTCAAAATCTAATAGAAATATTTAAAAATTTGGACACCTATAGTTTATGCTGAGCAACCATCTACCTTGTGACTAAATTTCATATCATTCGCTTTAGTCGTTATTACGTAATGCGTGAACAAAGATTCACTCAGTTTTAAACGATTTTCGCAAAATCTCGATTATAGTTTAAGGTGAGGGACCACCTATCATTTCACCAAATATCATTTTTTCACCTTTGCAGTTATTATGTGATGTGCGAACACAAATTTACGCAGTTTGAAACAATTTTCGCAAAATCTCAAAATCCAATCAAGATTTTTTAAAAATTGGACGCCTATGTTTTAAGTTGAGTGACCACCAATCATGACACCCAATTTCATATCATTCGCTTCAGTCGTTTTTACGTGATGCTTAAACAAGAAAAGCGTCATGGACAGAATGACAGAACGAACAGACAAACTTTTTATGGGGGGGTCGCATCGGATTTCCGGGTGCATGAAGCGGATAGAAATCGCAAAATTTTTGAATTCCAAGAAATGTACAGACAAAAGTCTAATTTTATTTATATAGATAACTAGCTGAAGTACCCGTCCTCGACGGGTTAGTGAATGCGAATTTCTAAAAAGTAAGAACTTTCGTCAGCATTGTAGGAGTACACAAAATGGATTAGTATGCTGCCAAAGTAAAGAAAGCGAAGTTATAATTTTTATGTATTGTTAAAATATTACAGGTTAGAGAGTAACTAAGTAATATCATTTCATTCGCTTTAGTCGTAATTATGTGATGCGCGAACGAATATTGACGCATATTGAAATAATTTTCGCAAAATCTCAAAATTTAATCAACATTTTTGAAAAATTGGAAGCCTAGAATTTAAGTTGAGTGACAATCTATCATGTCTGCTCATTCCCTGCAGTCATCCCTGCAGGATGTCCCTGCAGTCATCCCTGCTCATCCCGTTTCATTCCCTGCAGTCTTTATTTCGTGATGCTGGAACAAATTTTCAGCATTTTAAAACGATTTTCGCAAAATCTCAAAATGTAATCAAAATATTTTAAAAATTCAACGCCTATATATTAAGATTAGCAACTATCTATCATATCACTAAATTTCGTATTAGTCGTTATTACGTGATGTTTGAAGAAATATAAACTTTTTTTGAGAGAATTTTCACAAAATCTCAAAATCTCCTATAGTTTATGTTGAGCAACCATCTATCGTGTGACCAAATTTCATATCATTCGCTTTAGTCTGCGTTTATTACGTAATGCGGGAACAAAGATTCACTCAGTTTTAAACGATTTTCACAAAATCTCGAAATCTGATCGATTTTTTTAATTAGATGCTTATAGTTTAAGGTGACGGACCACCTATCATTTCACCAAATAGCATTTTTTCACCTTTGCAGTTATTACGTGACGTACGAACTGAAATTTACGCAGTTTGAAATGATTTTCGCAAAATTTCAAAATCTAATCAAGATTTTTTTTAATTCGACGCCTATGTTTTAAGTTGAGTGACAACCTATCATGACACCCAGTTTCATATCATTCGCTTCAGTCGTTTTGTGTGATACTTGAACACAAATTTACGCAATTTGAAACGATTTTCGCAAAATATGAAAATCTAATCAAGATATTTTAAAAATTCGACGCCTATGTTTTAAGTTGAGTGACCACGTATCATGACACCCAATTTCATATCATTCGCTTCAGTGGTTTTTACGTGATGCTTAAACAAAAAAAGCGTCACGGACAGAATGACAGACAGACAAACTTTTTTTTGATGGTCGCTTCGGATTCCCGGGTGCTTGAAACGGATAGAAATCGCAAATTTTTGAATTCAGAGAAATGTACAGACAAAAGTCTAATTTTATTTATATAGATTGAGACAATACTTTTCTAACAAATTAAGCATTTTCTTTAATAAGACTACTTGATCAATAAGCAAATATTTAGCCCTAGCTGAAGTACCCGTCCTCGACGGGTTAGTGAATGAAAATTTCCAAAAAGCAACAACTTTCGTCAGCATTGTAGGAGTACACAGAATGGATGTAGTATGTTGCCAAAGTAAAGAAAGCGAAGTTATAATTTTCATGTATTGTTAAAATATTACAGGTTAGAGAGTAACTAAGTAATATCATTTCATTCGCTTTAGTCGTAATTATGTGATGCGCGAACGAATATTGACGCATATTGAAATAATTTTCGCAAAATCTCAAAATTTAATCAACATTTTTGAAAAATTGGAAGCCTAGAATTTAAGTTGAGTGACAATCTATCATGTCACCCAAATTCGTTTCATTCCCTGCAGTCTTTATTTCGTGATGCTGGAACAAATTTTCAGCATTTTAAAACGATTTTCGCAAAATCTCAAAATGTAATCAAAATATTTTAAAAATTCAACGCCTATATATTAAGATTAGCAACTATCTATCATATCACTAAATTTCGTATTAGTCGTTATTACGTGATGTTTGAAGAAATATAAACTTTTTTTGAGAGAATTTTCACAAAATCTCAAAATCTCCTATAGTTTATGTTGAGCAACCATCTATCGTGTGACCAAATTTCATATCATTCGCTTTAGTCTGCGTTTATTACGTAATGCGGGAACAAAGATTCACTCAGTTTTAAACGATTTTCACAAAATCTCGAAATCTGATCGATTTTTTTAATTAGATGCTTATAGTTTAAGGTGACGGACCACCTATCATTTCACCAAATAGCATTTTTTCACCTTTGCAGTTATTACGTGACGTACGAACTGAAATTTACGCAGTTTGAAATGATTTTCGCAAAATTTCAAAATCTAATCAAGATTTTTTTTAATTCGACGCCTATGTTTTAAGTTGAGTGACCACCTATCATGACACCCAGTTTCATATCATTCGCTTCAGTCGTTTTTGCGTGATACTTGAACACAAATTTACGCAATTTGAAACGATTTTCGCAAAATATGAAAATCTAATCAAGATATTTTAAAAATTCGACGCCTATGTTTTAAGTTGAGTGACCACGTATCATGACACCCTATTTCATATCATTCGCTTCCGTGGTTTTTACGTGATGCTTAAACAAAAAAAGCGTCACGGACAGAATGACAGAATGACAGACAGACAAACTTTTTTTTGATGGTCGCTTCGGATTCCCGGGTGCTTGAAACGGATAGAAATCGCAAATTTTTGAATTCAGAGAAATGTACAGACAAAAGTCTAATTTTATTTATATAGATTGAGACAATAATTTTCTAACAAATTAAGCATTTTCTTTAATAAGACTACTTGATCAATAAGCAAATATTTAGCCCTAGCTGAAGTACCCGTCCTCGACGGGTTAGTGAATGAAAATTTCCAAAAAGCAACAACTTTCGTCAGCATTGTAGGAGTACACAGAATGGATGTAGTATGTTGCCAAAGTAAAGAAAGCGAAGTTATAATTTTCATGTATTGTTAAAATATTACAGGTTAGAGAGTAACTAAGTAATATCATTTCATTCGCTTTAGTCGTAATTATGTGATGCGCGAACGAATATTTACGCATATTGAAATAATTTTCGCAAAATCTCAAAATTTAATCAACATTTTTGAAAAATTGGAAGCCTAGAATTTAAGTTGAGTGATAACCTATCATGTCACCCAAATTCGTTTCATTCCCTGCAGTCTTTATTTCATGATGCTGGAACACATTTTCAGCATTTTAAAACGATTTTCGAAAAATCTCAAAATGTAAGCAAAATATTTTTAAAATTCAACGCCTATAAATTAGCAACTACCTATCATATCACTCAATTTCGTATCATTCGTATGAGTCGTTATTACGTGATGTTTGAAGAAATATAAACGTATTTTGAGAGAATTTTCACAAAATCTCAAAATCTAATAAAAATGTTCAAAAAATCGGACTCCTATAGTTTATGTTGAGCAACCATCTATCGTGTGACGAAATTTCATATCATTCGCTTTAGTCGTTATTACGTAATACGAGAACAAAGATTCACTCAGTTTTAAACGATTTTCACAAAATCTCAAAATCTGATGGATTTTTTTTTAATTAGATGCTTATAGTTTAAGGTGAGTGACCACCTATCATTTCACCAAATATCATTTTTTCACCTTTGCAGTTATTACGTGATGTGCGAACACAAATTTACGCAGTTTGAAATGATTTTCGCAAAATTTCAAAATCTAAGATTTTTTTTAAATTCGACGCCTATGTTTTAAGTTGAGTGACCACCTATCATGACACCCAATTTCATATCATTCGCTTCAGTCGTTTTTACGTGATGCTTGAACACAAATTTATGCAGTTTGAAAGGATTTTCGCAAAATCTCAAAATCCAATCAGGATTTTTTAAAAATTGGACGCCTATGTTTTAAGTTGAGTGACCACCTATCATGACACCCAATTTCATATCATTCGCTTCAGTCGTTTTTACGTGATGCTTGAACACAAATTTAGGCAGTTTGAAAGGATTTTTGCAAAACCTCAAAATCCAATCAAGATTTTTTAAAAATTGGACGCCTATGTTTTAAGTTGAGTGACCGCCTATCATGACACCCAATTTCATATCATTCGCTTCAGTCGTTTTTGCGTGATGCTTGAACACAAATTTACGCAGTTTGAAACGATTTTCGCAAAATCTGATAATCTAATCAAGATTTTTTAAAAATTCGACGCCTATGTTTTAAGTTGAGTGACCACCTATCATGACACCCAATTTCATATCATTCACTTCAGTCGTTTTTACGTGATGCTTAAACAAAAAAAGCGTCACGGACAGAATGACAGAATGACAGACAGACAAACTTTTTTTTGAGGGTCGCATCGGATTCCCGGGTGCTTAAAACGGATAGAAATCGCAAAATTTTTGATTTCCAAGAAATGTACAGACAAAAGTCTAATTTTATTTATATAGATAGATATTGGCTAGAAAAATGCCACTAAAAATTATGAATTGGTACATTTAATGATTTATCTAAAATAATAATAAAAATAAATAAACAAAGATTTTTTTTAACACTATGTCTATTCAGCAGTTTATATTGAAGTAAATTAAATTATGCTGTAATAATAATGACGAAGAGTATATATATATATATATATATATATATATACAGGGTATTTCGAAATTAGAGTTACAAACTTTTAGGAGAGGTAGGATACATCAAGATGATTCAGAATCACATAGCAATGTGGGACAGAAGCATCGTCTTCATGTACATGGTAATAATCACCTTGGAAGAAGTGTTGAAGCATGCGTCTAACTTCTTAACCAAATTCCATAAATAATGGGCTCTACTCCGACAATTTCGTTAATGTAATGAAAAAACAAAATTCTGACTTCACAACTTTTGTCAAGTGCAATCTGTGAAAAATGTATTAGTTTTTGAAAAACCGTAATCGGAAAGTTCACTATAACTTGAACACTTCTATGATTATTAACCCTTTGAAGCGCAAATCTTTCCCAATGCTGAAAAAAGGGCAGCCGTTGCCATCGCTCGACTTAACGACCAGCAAGAGGGCGGACGATCGAAACTTTCAGAGCGTTCCACACAGATCTAGAGACCCTTTTTTGACGACAGCTGGCTGTGCCAGCTCTTCTCGCATTCTTCCATTTTACAGCCGATGTCAGTGCTGTTAAAAATAATCCTGACCATTTTTTTTTACGCGAAATGACGTGCTAAAAATTAAAGTATTCTCGTGGAGCTATGTCACCCGCAACTATTTTTATAGAAATCCAATCTATTCTTCGTGACTGGCAACAGTCAAAACGTCAGAGTTTGGTGTTCCCAGAGCGGCAAAACTGCGCGTTAAAGGGTTAAGAGTTACATGAAGACGACGTTTCCGAACCCACATTGCTATGTGATTCTGAACCGTCTTGCAACCTACGCCTTTTAGAAGTTTGTACCTCTAATTTTGAAAGACCCCGTATCAGGGGCGTAGCCAAGGGGAGGGGGGGGGTTAGGGAGGTCATAACCCCCCCCCCCTATGAGGAATATTTTGCCATACAAAATGTATATTCTTCACTCCTTTATCACACACATGTATGCATATATGTGAGTTGCAGTAGTCGTCACCCCCCACCCATGAAAAGTTTCTGGCTACGCCCCTGCCCCGTATGAATACCTTTTCCGAGAATTTTTAGACTTTTTACTACTCAGAATGCTCAGAACTTGGCATGGGAGGGTTTATGCAACAAAATCCGTCCACATTTGTACTTTAAAAAAAAAAAAAAACTAATACCGTGTTGCCCGGACCGTATTCAACGTGTTGTAAAAAGAATAATCCGGTGTATATTCATGTGTACTTTCATTTTTTACACTGACTGTAAAAGTATCAAATTACATTCCAAATTATTTGCATGACAATTTACAATTTTAAGACAAGAATAATTTCAGAGTAAGAACTTAGGAAAAAGAAAAATATATGATAACTATACTACTATGTAATTTTAAATGTAGTGTATTAACCCCGTCCGTAACACATATATATTTGAAGATTACATGCAAAACCAGTTTTTCGTTTCACATTTCTCATAAAACCAGCTATACACAAACAATTTTCCTGCAATATCATTTTCAGCGGCAACGATAGAATAATGAATGGATATGGCCACACTGGTACGGAAGGGGTTAATAATATTAATTAACTCTTGTGTATTACAAATAATTTGAATAATCTTAAAATATTAAAAAATTCATAATTTTTAGTCAAATTTAATTTTTTTTTTTTGGACAATTTATCATGGCCGCCGCCAGAATATTTTCCAGGGGGGGGGGGGGGGAAGACTACTTAAAAGTATGGTTACCATGTTGAAAAGAACAAAAAAGCGAGGGAAAAAACTGCATACAAAAATCCAGGGGGGGCAATTGCCCCCCCCCTTGTCCTATGCTGCCGGCACCCATGCAATTTATTATTTTTAAACGGATTTAAATCACCGAACCTACTTTAAGCCATTTAACTATTTTGTTAGAAAAGAACAAGACAGCAATATTAAATAGATAGTTAGAATCTATTTTGCTACCATTCCCCAACAGATTCTTAAGTGTGAATTTAACTTTACTGATGTAATGCTGATGTTTATATGTATATACTATTTTGTATAACTTACTGAAATATGCATCTTTGTACTTTGTTTATGAATGGAGACGATTCATTAAAGTTGTTTTTTAAAGAAAATAATAATAAAACCTTCACAACTTAAAACATCCAAAAGATGCGTATATTTAGACTGTTACAATCAAAAGTCCAAGTAGTAAATTATAATAATAATAATAATGTATGCTTTCAGTTTGTAGAAAGGGGAAAAGAAAACGTATTTTTTACGATTAAACAATTAATTGCCGATAAAAGAAAGAAAAATAAAATAAGATTTTTTTTTTTTTTTTAAGTTCAAAACAAAGCAAATAGCAAATGTTACCAAACACACTATTAAAATTTTTAATTTGATTGATTACTATAAATATTTAGCTACATATGTATGTACGTATGTGTCCATGATATATAGACATATGTATTTAAAGCGGTGCTTTTAAAGAACACTTAACTGAAAACGAACTGCAGCTATCTTATCTCACTTTATTAGGCATAGATAAGTGTGTAAATTTGCTTAGCTACTGATAAGAAAATTTTTAATTTACTCGCTCAAAGTTTATAAAATTATCAACCAAGGATGGATAGTAAACTTCATTCTCATAGGAATATAGATAGAGATAGTACATAGCTGAGGTAATTAAAAGAATTAGTTAAAAAAATATGTGTGTGTGTGTGGGGGGGGGGGGTGTTAACAAGCGCCTAGCGACCAGTAGACCATAGAAATATTTGTTTACAAGCTTTACTTCAGTGTCGTATTTGGGGGGCGAGGAGGCCCGGGCCTCCTCTGAAAATGTAAAAAAAAAAATTACGCAGCAATTCCTTGATATAAAAAAGTACACGTAACATACAGATAAACATATACATGCATTTGTGTCTTGTGTCTATAAACAATATAAATAACATCAAAAAATAAATAATAATAATAATAAATTCATAAATCTTAAACTGGGGAGAAAATTAAACTTTATTGTGCATACTGTTAAAATAAAAAAAACACTTGTTTTAAAATTTCGTATTTCACCGCTAAATCAAAATAATCATTATCTCTACTTATTATAAAAGAAGGTGTCTGTGTGTGTGTGTGTGTGTGTGTGTGTGTCTGTCTGCAGCGTTACGGACAAACGGCTACACCTAGAAACACCAAATTTGGTATTCGGGAAGATGTAAATATGTAGTTGTGCACCTCGAAGCGATTTTTTCAAAATTCGACCTAGATTTTTTTTTATTTTATGTTTTATGCGATTTTTGGCATTTTTTCTCACCTAATTCGTAATAACGGCGGAAATTACGCCCGCAGCAAAACGGCATTTGTATCATCGGATAGAGGAGAAAATTTTCTTTTAAAAACAGTTTGTTCTGAATACTTAACCTGATTTACCGATTTTTAGGAATTTTTTTACTAAACATCTGCTTCACGATTTTTTTTTCGTAAAATAATTTTAAAACTGTCGCATCTTGAATTCTATCCGTCATAACTTTTAGATATTTTGACAAATCGTGAAACATTCTTTTCTCCCTCTTTTAAAATAAAAACGAAAAAATTATGTAAATTAGATGATTTTTTACGAATTTTAATGCAGCCTAATGTTTAGAATTTAATAGCATCAACACGATCTTACGCCATTCATTACATTGCGATCACGGCACGAGAATTTATGTTCGGCTGTTGCCACAGAAAGGATTAGAAAAAAGGGTTTTTTCAACCAATCGAGTTTTTAAATGGGATATCAGAATTTCAATTCGCAAGTGAGGATCTATGACGTCAAATGCTTTAAGATACCTAAAAATTACGCCATAATTTTAACTCATTTATTCCAGCTCTATTTTCAACACAGGGAGACGATATTTTGATTAAAATTTACTGTAGAAATAAACTAAGAAATTCACGATTATTATTATTAGAAGTGGTATTTTAATCCGGTGCTTATTTAAAAATTGAAATGTTTTCACGGCGCTGAAAATGTTCATTTTAAAAGTTACAAAGTTCGTTTCAAAGCGCGATATATTAAAATTTTTCTATTTATTATTTTTATTTTTGGCATTTAATTTAGCGCAGGCGTTGCCTAACATACGCATGCAGGTTGCGAGTATAGTTTTATTTTAACGTTGAATTACGTTCCTCCATAAAGGTCACGCAAAGTTTTAATTATACCGTTTGAAAACAATTGTGCGAAATATCGAAAGTAACTCCGAAATTAATCTACCGGGGTATCCTTTACGGCAGTCAAACAGTGACGTCATAAATTAAAAAAAATGTGTGAAATTTGTAAACTCTGCAACTCTAACGCCCTGTCACAATTAAAATGGGAGTAAGTAGCTCCTCGAGATTACACAGTTTGATGTTTTTCAGGAGACAGGACTATGGAGGATATAAAAGATATCGCTATTGGATATTTAAAATGGCACCCCTTGGATATTTTCTCCCCACAGTAAGATGAAATGGTTTACGGCGCTAAATACGCCAATCTTATAAAACTATGTATAAATTAAATATATATGGAGAGTTTCCTTAATGGCAACCATTATGTGAAATGATTATTATTTATGCTAATGCGTAAATTGGAAAGAATCGCCACAGAATCAAAAGATCCCATTGAGGCCAAATAATCTAAGCTGTTTCTTTTAAGGGAGCCTTGAAGAGGGAGAAGCGAGTATAGATAGTATTAATGTACGTAATAGGTAGTATTATTAGATTTGTAAAGATAGTATGAATAAATCGCAATGTACCACGTTAATAAATATTTCATGAAATTAAAAGTGTTTATCCGTTTTCAACGGTTGTCTTACAACCAACTAAACGAAAAGTAGTTCTAATTTGCGTTAATATATCCCGCAGTCATTTCAACAGAGGGGATTACTTGAACTTTTTTAAAAATGAAATTCTGTTTTGTCACATGCAGATATGATTTTAGTAGTAAAATATTCCTTTCTTCCCGTATGAAGAGCCGGTGCTCAGCTATTTTAAAAATATCTCTTGAAAATAGCATAAATGAATTCAGAAGACCTCAAAACGTGTAAATGCACCAAAATCTCGAAGTCGAATTTTTTTCATGATTGCAATACTTTCCTTATATGGTACATTTTCGGAAAGAAATAAATGGTGCTCCATTTCATGTAGTGTCTTAGGTATTTAATGCTACAACTTGAGCCTAAAAAACAGTATGATGTAGAAATAAGACATTTTGAAAGCCAGGAGTTCTCTGCAAACTATTAAGCTTTCCACTTTTTTAATAGTGAATGACACTGACGTAGTTTTTTGAGTCATTATACTGCAATGATCAGGTTAGTACTCATGACACAAACTTTACATTAAGAGTCAAATAATTTTGCTCTTTTTTTTTTTAATTCCACATCACGAATAATTTCGAATTACACATGTAAGGAAAATTTTCGTTTCCTACTGTGCGAAGAACGGGCACGCAGCTAGTTAATAAATAAACAAAACTGAAAATTTTTGAGGGAACTGGGAAGGGTTCAGTCCCGTAACTCCCCCCCCCCCCCCCGTCTTGCTTCTGTTCTTATCCCTTCTGTTTCAATTTAACCACGGACCACTTAAAACAATTTCCGTGGGGGAGGGGGGGGGTGAAATTAAAAAAATAATAATAATAATAATAATAAAGAAAATTCTAAACGTGTGCATAAAATATAATGATAAAATGAAAAATTCAAAAAAGATTCTTGAATAGAATTAAAAAGGTATACATTATTTATTTTAAAAGTGAATTAGGAAATGGATTATAAGTGGGATGGATAATATACTATTTTGAACCGATTATGAAACAAAACTTTTTTTGTTATTGTTATGTAAAAACGACCGTTTTGCCTTTTTACCTCATGAAGTTGTGAAGACAAAATTACTTTTTAAACACACACTCGCTTAGCGGACCACTTAGAGGTTGCTCGCGGACCACCAGTTGGGAACCCCTGTTTACAGCAATGCAAAGCAGCTAAACATAACATTTTTTTGGCAACACAATACAACCGACAGTCGTGAAAATACTTCCGTACTTCGAGGAGCACTCAATTTAAAATTTCGTCGTTAAAAATATTTGTGCAACAATGATTAAAGTACTTCCTTTTCACTAGCATGAAATGCATTTGCTTAGTGTGACATATGTTTATATAAATGTAAGAAAATTGCAAATGTGTGTTTAATCGCAGCAGAAGTCTTCAGAAAAGTACTTATAAAGCATTTTAATTGTTATCAAATACATTATTTAAAACATAGTTTTTCCTTTTTTTTTCCAACGTTTTAATGTGCAGATATGATATTGGCGAAAAAGCAAAAAAGACTGAAATCATACGAGAGCAAAAATGTTCTACATGTGATAATTGTTTTTAATGCATGTGGAAAAAAGTTTTAAGAAGTAAAACATCAGAACATGCCACAGGATAAAAATATTGCACAGTTAATTAAAAATTACTGTCAGAAATCCACAAAGAAAGCAGAATTTTCGGAGAGAAAAGACAAAAAAGTGAATTCCTCTTAATTCACAAAAAAGCTGAAATCAGCCTAAAAGCTGAAGAATCTCATCCCTGAATGTGATATATTTTCAAATACTTCAATTGATTTTTGGCTTCGAAATGTCCAAAGTACCCTAAACATAAGAATCGCTTGGGCAGACTTCGTGCGATTACACTATCATCTGTAATCGATTACAAGAAATGATATGGATTACGATTACGATTACGAAAAATTTCCAAAAAGATTATGACTAGTTAATGTTAATTTAGTAAAATAACAGTATTCTTGATGTTAAAGAAACCAAATACGAAAAAAATTCTATAATAATACAATTTATCATAGCATTTTTGTAAAATTTGTAAAATGTTATTTTAGTCATCGATTACAGTCGATTGTAATCGGCACGAAGTCTGCTTGGGATAGTTTACTTTTAATTTTCATTGGCGAAAGCATAAAGATATTTTCAGCATGCCTACAATTGACAGTCCACCGGCTGCAGGTGGAAATAGTCAACTGTCTAATCTACGAGACCCTCCCCTATCTTTTACAACTGATCATCCGAAACTATAACTACATATAAACAGAGGATAAACACCAATTGCATTTGTTACTTACCTATCGTGCAGGGAAAACTGTTTAAAAAGAGCGGATACTGGGTTCTAAAGTCTCGGCGTCCTTCCCTAGTGAAATGAGAAAGCAAAAGGGCTTTGAATGAAAAGAATATCAACTGGTTGACCTACTGCTATACTACAGCTTGTGTGCTCGCTCTACAGGCTATCACGTGATGCGTTTAAAAGTATGAGAGAGGGGGGGAAATTCTTAGGGATCAAGCTCGGCGGCAGGGAACGAAAAGCAAACAACCAACAAGAACGTGCGTTTGAATGGGGGGATCTCTCGCGTCACTATAGTAGTAGAGTCTGGTCAAGGCAGCTATATGGACCCTCCAGCTGCAGTGACGTACAAAGACTTCTAATGTCTTTGGCATAAGCGTAAAGTTTCCAAAATTATTGGGGGGGCCGGGCCCCACAACCATATATTCACGTCAGTGGCGTATATACATATATGCGAGTTGCAAAAGTCGTAACACCCCCCCCCCTCCCCCATGAAAAATATCTGGCTAGGCCACTGATTCACGTACATATAATTTAGTTGCCAGCTACTACGGAATATAATTAACCATTTTTCTACATGATTTTTTGGCTTACAATATAGCAAAATTTTTGTGCTGCGCCCCCGAGGTGGTTGCTATTTTGAAAAAAGAAATTAAAAAATATACTGTTTACAAAAAGTGGTTAGTTATATTCCGTAGTAGTTGGCAGCTATCACTTACTATATATAAGTGTAAATTATTAGAGGGACTCGAACTCTATGGGCCCATAGAATTCTACACCAATGTAAGGTAAGCATCCATGTTAGTATCTTCCTACCATGTTATAAGTTAAAAATGGAAGCAAAGTAAAAAATCCAAAGGAGGAAAAAAAAAAAAAAAAAAAAACATTTTCGATGAGATAGTGCATTTTGGACACATCTGAACGTTTCTTCATTTCATACTTTACATTGCATAATCTGATTTTAATGAACCAGAGTCTGGCGAGGGCAGCTTATGGTAACATTGTGTGTTACGTGGCGTCACAATGAATACTAAATCATGATTGCAATCAAAAGAAGAAAATTTTTAAAAGTACAAGTAAAGGTTTTTTATAAACGTTTGTAAATAGCATGAAATACTTTTTTTTTGTGTTAGTATAAATTAGTTTTCTGTATTGAGTGATAAATTATTGGGTCGGCTCAGCCCCTATTCACAATTTATTGGGGGGGGGGGCTCGAGCCCCACGGGCCCATATAACTCTACGCCTATGGTCTTTGGTGACGTATTGAGGAGGGGTGCAAGGCGGTCTATCAGGCCCCGGCCCCGAGCGCCGCTAACAGAGGGACGCTAAAGAAGTATCGTGCCCCAGGAGCCAGGACCTCCCCCCCCCCACGACACGACCAGGACTTTATTTTAACCCATTGAGGCGCAACCCTTTCCCAATGCTGTAAAAAGAGCAGCCGTAGCCATCGCTCGACTTAACTACCAGCAAGATGGCGGACGATCGAAACGTGCATCGCGTGCCACGATCGAGAGACCCTTTTTGGCGACAGCTGGCTGTGCCGCACAGCCAGCTGCGTCAAAAAAGGATCTCTCGATCTGTGGCACGCGATGAATATTTCGATCGTCCGCCACCTTGCTGGTAGTAAGCTGGCTGTGCCGCACAGCCAGCTGCGTCAAGAAAGGGTCTCTCGATCTGTGGCATGCGATGAACGTTTCGATCGTCCGCCAAATTGCTAGTCGTTAAGTCGAGCGATGGCAACGGCTGCCCTTTTTTCAGCATTGGGCAATCTATTCAGTTGTTCTCGCATTCTTCCATTTTTCAACGGATGTCAGTGCTGTTAAAAAGAATCGTGACAATTTTTTGACGGGAAATGACGTGCTAAAAAGTAAAGGATTCTGGTGGAGCTATGTCACCCGCCAATATTTTTTATATAAATCAAATCTATTCTTCGTGACTGGCAACAGTCAAAACGTCAGAGTTTGGTGTTCCCTCAGCGGGAAAACTGTGCGTTAAAGGGTTAAACAAAAGAAGTACAGGAGCTCTAACTTGTATTGTTAATAACAATATCAATTACCTTAATTTCTTGACTTTTTGCTTACTATTGTAATTGTATACAATATAATCAGGGATTTATCCAGAAAACTATTTCGAAGGTGGTAAAAACGGTAGAAAAGGAAGAATTTTTCAAAAAAAAAAATTGAAAACAAATTTCACTCTTATAAATTTGTTAACAAATTTCAAAATTTCGAGGAGGTTTCTGACCTCCCGGATCGCCCTTAACAGTGTAGTTCCCGAAAAAACCATGTAATTTTGGTACATAAATACAAAGAAACTAATTATGTCATGCACTTCAAAATTTTTGGAATGCATCTTTACAAGCTGTACTGTACACTGCAATAAGCGATAAACCTGTATCAGTTGCGAGACTTTCAGAAAATATTCTTAAAAATCGGCAATTTAGTAGGATGTGTCACTTTTCGAAAATCTTTTGCTGTGCAATCCCATGTTACATATTTTTTTCTGAAAGTTTTATAAAAGGTACCACTGTTTCATTAATTACGGAGGGCAATAGAGCTTATAAAGAATTATCCTGAATTTTTTCGAGACCCTGGGACAATTAGTTTGTTTCAATTTGTGTACCTACACCTTGAGGGAGAAGTCAAATTGACATCTATGGAACCGATGGTGAAATCTATTACAACTGTTTAATGACAAATTCACTGAGAATAAAAGAGGCACAGGAGCTGAGCTCCGGTGAGCTTCCATGCAAATTAAGCTCTGGAGATAACTCTCTGTTCCAATTTCCTAAAACACAATTGATTGGTCTATTCTGAAAAGGTTTATATCCCCTCCTCCAAACACAAAATTTTATTCTAAGTTAGCCTCTAATAAGGCCGGAGTTACAGGAACTTTATTCGCTTCATTATGGGGGCACCTAGTAGGTAGACCAACGTTGCCTCCTATGAAGAGACAGACACAATGGCATCCACACCCAGTCGGGGATCGATCCCAAAACCGTAGTACGTTGCTTTACCCACCATACAATCCGGTCGGCATTTTAGTCTAACTTGTCTGAAATAAACGAATATTTATGATGTCAATGAAACAGATGATGTCAATGATACACGTCGTGCCTAAATGCAATATCGACTACATAGAGTGTACTTCAATGAATTAAAATAAATCTTGTTGAAAAAAATTAGTTTATGCAAGCGTCATTTTCCCATTCTTCTTGCCTTGAGTATGAACAAGATTAAATAATATAATAATATACAACACCGACTGAGGGGGCCAAAGCTTCTCCTATCTCTCCTTCTAAGGATGATATAATTTTATAGATTTTTTTTTAATCTAAAGAAACACGCATTTAAAACAAGGTGAACTAAAAAATAAAAACAATAATCTTTAAAAATTCTGTTCAACAGCAATATGATGTCTCACAACGCTGTATAATTTAACTTACTGAATTAAGCTTAAAATAAGACTATAATTAGTAGCAAATAAATTAACTTTAATATTAAAAAAGAGAGGGGTGCTTAATATCAGTAGTCTTATTTTTTACTAGCTGAAGTACTAGAGATGAGACGGGCTCAACCCGAGCCCGAAAGCCCGGGCCCGACTCGGGCTCGGGCTCGTGAAAAATTTCTCCTTTGTTGAACATACACCTTGAAACAGATTTTAAATAGTGATTCATGGGATAAATAGACGTACTTATTTCAAAAAATAGCGGCACAGGGGACTAGAAAGTGTGTGAAGCTCCAAAATTTATTGTATCCTATTAATGAAGTAGTTAATTTTATTTGTCTTTAGCTGAAATTTCGGGCTCGGGCTCCAACTTTAATAATATTGCTCGGGCTCGGATTAAAAGTCTTCGGGCTGGGGCTTCAAAAAATGAGCCCGAACTCATCTCTATGAAGTACCCATCGTTGACGGGTTAGTACTGAATGCAAATTTCCAAAAAGCACGAACTTTCGTCAGCATTGTAGGAGTACACAGAATGGATGTAGTATGTTGCCAAAGTAAAGAAAGCGAAGTTAAAATTTGTATGTATTGTTAAAATATTACAGGTTAGAGAGTAACAAAGTAGTATCATTTCATTCGCTTCAGTCGTATTTATGTGATGCGCGAACGAATATTGATGCATATTGAAATAATTTTCGCAAAATCTCAAAATCTAATCAACATGTTTTTGAAAAATTGGAAGCCTAGAATTTAAATTGAGTGACAACCTATCATGTCACCAAATTTCGTTTCATTCCCTGCAGTCTTTATTTCGTGATGCTGGAACAAAATTTCAGCATTTTAAAACGATTTTCGCAAAATCTCAAAATGTAATCAAAATAGTTTAAAAATTCAGCACCTATAAATTAAGATTAGCAACTAACTATCATATCACCATATTTCGTATCATTCGTATTAGTCGTTATTACGCGATGCTTGAAGAAATATAAACATATTTTGAGAGAATTCTCACAAAATCTCAAAATCTAATTAAAATGTTTAAAAATTTGGACACCTATAATTTATGTTGAGAAACCATCTATCATGTGACCCAATTTCATATCATTCGCTTTAGTCGTTATTACGTAATGCGTGAACAAAGATTCACTCAGTTTTAAACGATTCTCGCAAAATCTCGAAATCTGATCGTTTTATTTTTAATTAGATGCTTATAGTTTAAGGTGAGGGACCACCTATCATTTCACAAAATATCATTTTTTCACCTTTGCTGTTATTATGTGATGTGCGAACACAAATTTACGCAGTTTGAAACAGTTTTCGCAAAATCTCAAAATCTAATCAAGATTTTTTAAAAGTTCGACGCCTATGTTTTAAGTTGAGTGACCACCTATCATGATTCCAAATTTCATTTCAATCGCTTCAGTCGTTTTTGCGTGATGCTCGAACACAAATTTACGCAGTTTGAAACGATTTTCGCAAAATCTGAAAATCTAATCAAGATTTTTTAAAAATTCGACGCCTATGTTTTAAGTTGAGTGACCACCTATCATGACACCCAATTTCATATCATTCGCTTCAGTCGTTTTTACGTGATGCTTGAACAAAAAAAACGTCACGGACAGAATGACAGAATGACAGAACGACAGAATGACAGACAGACAAACTTTTTTTTGAGGGTCGCATCGGATTCCCGGGTGCTTGAAACGGATAGAAATCGCAAAAATTTTGAATTCCAAGAAATCTACAGACAAAAGTCTAATTTTATTTATGTAGATTTAAGGTAGTCGTAAACACTGTCAACATGAGAATGTAAGCGAAAAGACACACTTTTGAAGTAAAACTTCTTTAGTGGCGACTAGGGAGTAACTCAGATATTTTTTTCTGACGGAAGTAGCGATCCGAAAAAAGAAGAACCTCTGAAAAACCTACCTTTTCGACCTGCTTTCGCCGTTCCCCGAATTCATCGTGTAAAAATACTCGGAACCTGTTAGGGAAAGAAATGGCGAGAAAAACGGTCAAGAGCCGTATTTTTGAGACATCAATAAGCGTTTTGAAGGTACGATCCAACGTAGTATTTTACATGTAATCGCAACCTTACAGGAGGTTCTCGATAATCCTTATTTTTAGATTAATAATATACAATACATGGTTTTGGAAAATCACAAAGAAATGGAACCTGCCTGCAATCGAACCGGAATAGTAGATGGAAACGTCCGTTTAAGAACACTTTTCCTGGATTCTAACCCAACTTCCAAACAGAACAAGGGGATAGAGCCCCACAGTTAAAGGGACAGTGGCTGCAAACGAACCTAAACAGCAGAGGGAAATTTTCGTTTAAGAACACTGTTGGAGGATCATACTTCAATCACACGAAGGTAAATTTATAGGAGGAGACACTTCCCTTAGAAAGTTGGATAACGCCGTTGTTGCAAACAGATGGCGCTACGAACACTGGGTAACTGCGCATCTCAGGTTGTTTATATTGCCATCGAGGCGAAGTAAATGGAAATCCTTGAATTAGCAGAACTTCAAAAAATTAATTACATAGACTTTGGAACGTGATATATATATAGTAATTACTGGCCGCAGATGTGTTTTAATTACATAATTGTCTTAGAATACTATTTCGTAATGAATATAGGCAATAGTTTCGAAGCGAAGTGATATTATTATTTGTCAAATGCCAGTTAAATGGGCCATTAGGCCATTAAACTCCTAAATATTATCTATGGCATGTCTGTTGTTATTTTGCGCAAAAGCTGTATTTTAAGAAATGTTAGTAAATTTAGAAGAATGTAGCTCGTGTTTTATAATGATATATATAGTGTAATGATATATATATTTATATATAGTAATGATATATATTATTTATAATGATATATATACAACGGTTTAAGTATACGGGTATGTAACACCACAAAGAAACAAACACTGGCTGCAAACGGTTTAAGAACAAAATAAAAGAATAACAAATGGACACTCCGTGGATTCAAACCCAACCTCAAGACGGAGCAAGCTACGGTTTAACACGGTGATGGAACACCACAAAGAAACGGACAGTGGCTGCAATCAATCCCAAACAATGGATAGATTACATATACATTCATACATATACGTCATTCCATTACATATACGTATTCATAAATAATACATACATACAGACATGCAGGTGAAAGTAAAAAATAAATTATACTTTAAGAAAACTAAAGAAACGCGTTTTTACAGCAGTATGAACTAAAAAGTAAAGAATAATTTTAAATATGAAGATTTTGTTCAACAGCAGTATGACACTGCACAACTCGGTAGAACTTAACCTTTTGAATTAAAATAAAAATGAAGTGATTGACTAAAAAATTAGCTCAAAAAAAAAAAAAAAAGCGTGGGATGCTCAGTATCAGATATCTTTTTTCCCCCGAACTGTTAGTAAAGACACGCTTTTTTTTAATAATAAGCTAATCTTTTTAGTCTATTATTTTTTTTCTAATTTAAGCTTAATTCAAAACGTTTTCGACCGAGTTGTGCAATGTCATATTGCTGTTGAATATAATCTTTATATTTAAAGACTATTTTTTTTTTTTTTTACATTTTAGTTCATAATGCTATAAAAGCGTGTTTCCTTAGGCTGTTCCACTTGAAAATCATGCAACTTTTGAACAGTTAAAAAAAAAAAAAATTATCTTCAGTAGAGACTCAAAAAAATGTTGAATGTCTCTTTACAAGTTGCACTGTGAATATCATTACATTGATGCATACAGGGTGGCTATAATTAAAGTAGGGATGTTTAGAAGACGATTGTGAGAAAACTATTGGGCCAAAGAGCTACATTTGCAGTAACTATTCAGACCATGGGGTTCTGATTATAAGAAAGATTTTCGCTACCAGGGGTCAAAGTGGCGTTGTAAGGTCCATTTCTGGAGTATAATAGCCTTAGGAAGTACAGAAGATATAGCATTTTACTAAGGACCGATTAATTAGTCGATCGTTTCCTATGAAGTGGCCGGCCTGTTCAACCGATCTGACCCCTTGTGACTTTTGGTTGTGGAATTATGTATTGATATACCAAGGGTATGTGGATAACTTAGCCACTTTGAAGGACCGAATAGTATTGAAAGTCAAGCTAATCAATGGAGATCTGCTGCATTCTGCAGTAGTGAAATCTGCTGGAGAATGCACTTTTTGAAAAATCTGCATGAAAAGAAAGTATAATGAACCACACATGTCAATGATGCCAATGTACTAGTAAATGTTAATTTTCTGTACTTTCTGTGCCCATTTTATTCCAGAAAAGGACCGTATGGCACTTTGGCTTCTGGTGGCGAAAGTCTGAACTTTTCTTTTTTTTTTTTTTCTTCTTTCAATCAAAACCCCATCGTCTCTTTAGTATTTACAGAAAATTTGGTTCAGTTGGGTCCAACAATTTTCTCACAATCGGGCTCTAAACATTTCTTTCGTTCTCCACAAATATTTTTCCAAGTATGGAATACATATGGAGAACTGCTCTTTCCCGGCGGCACTGGTTGTTCCATCAGGAATGAAGTAAAAAAAAAAAAAAAAAATTGTATCCTTCATTTTTCCTTGCAGTGCATGCTGCATTGAGTGTGCCAGCATTTCCAAAATTTCATTCGGAGTGTGGGGACTCATCCATTTATCGCGCTAGGAAAAGCGCTATTTAACTTCCGGAGAAGTTGTTTCCAATTCTTGAAGATAGAAGTACAAATTTCCATCGTTATTGCCAAGGAATGCCCGTGGGTTGTAAGCAATGAAAAAAAGGGTAATGAAAATGGGCACAACCAAGTAAGTGTGCTTACTCGCTTCTATAAGCTGCCCTATCAATAGATTTTTGTGTACTTTGAGAAGGCCTAAACTTTTCTCACTCCCTCTTTCGCTGATTGCAGTTTTCCGGATTGCGGCGTGACGGGCGATCGCTAATTGCAAGGGATATTGACTAGATACCTTGCAATTTCGGGATCAGATTTGTGAGGAAATTGGTTTGCAGGAAGTTCACAGACATACTGAAATTGGATCCCGCACATTCCACTCACACTCTTTTTAAGTAGTTGTTTTTACCGTGTGTATAAGAGCAGTAAAAAAAAGAAAAAAGAAAAAAAAAACAGGATTTACGACGTTTCAAGAGCTATTTAATGTGTTTGTGTACAGACTAGTAAAATTCCACTCAGAAAATGTTCATTTTTATGTACAGGGACAGATACAGTAAAAATTTCAACTTCCCTTTCTTATTCCAAAAGTGTACATGGTACCTGTTAATAGCTCTGGGGGTGGCTTGAGTTTTTCCAGTCTTTTTTTAAAGAAAAGGTTTTTTTTTTTTTTTTTTTTTTGAGGAACACTGTTAAATAGTGGAAGAAAGGGCACAGCCAGAGCAGAAACTATGGACCCACCCAACCAAATAAATTTTGATTTTTCCTTAACAAAATGTTAAAGATTATGACTTTTTTGGCTGCCTGCTTGAATGGAAGTACTATGAATAAAAATATTAATTTTTTCAATACTGAGGAAACATGCCATTTAAAAATTTTGTTATCGTTCCAAATACAGTTTCTTTGTGGAAGTGACGAAACCTTCAGAATAAAATGTAGGTATATTTTAGAGCACGGATGTTTATTAAATTATAATACTTTTAAATTAACAATTTTAATTCTATTAATTATTTTCCAATTACTATTAATTTAAAGAAGGAATAAAAAGACTGATGTAATACGACACCAAAAGATGTAGAAAGTTCTTGACTATAGGCACAACTCTGGATGGGGGACTCCCTGACACTGATGTAGGCAGTGTGAAATTTCCAAAGGTAAATGATTGTCAGGCTGTGCCCTGCTGTCGAAAGTCTGGGCTTTTTATTCCCCAAAATGGCAGCCGTCTATTATCTCGCACGATGAATTTAACAAACAAATTCAATCTGTATACAAAATGCCTAAGAATTTACAGTTTTTTTTCAACGCCTGGATATAAATGTCATTCAATCATCGAGCAGATTGGCAACTTGTTTAAAATATTGTTTGAAAATATCAGAAAGGATAGAAAGGTTATATAAAAATCTTCAATTAAAAAACATTGAATTGAGATTCTTCGGGGGATCAAATATTCGGGGGCCCGAGGCCCGGGCCTAATGGGCGTAGTTGAAAATAAGGGCCTGGTCGAAAGGGTTGCTGGATAGCAAAGGGATACCGAAGATTTTATCCCCGGGGCCCCGACTGGGCTCTCTGCGCCTCTGCGTTTTAAAACTGAGATCGTAGCAGTGGCGGCTCGTGAGTTATTTAAATGGAGGTTCACAAAATTAATTTCGAAAATTAAATAGGCAGATACGACGCACCTCACAAGTTAAAATTCATTTGCATTTCCAGCAGTTAAAGAAAAACAATGCACGCAACTGAAAGAAAACAAGTCATCTTGGGTCTTACATTTCGTCACCAAGATACGTTTTTGCAATGGTGATGTCTTGATAAATTTTATTTTATTTTCATTTCGAAGGATAATATTGAAGAATGTAATTGCTTTAGCTCCCAATAACTTATTTTATTGCCATCTTAATTATTTACACTAGTTCGTAAAAAATACTTTAGTGAAAAATGATAAAAATAAAGAAAATAAAAAAATGGATTAATTAACTGAACACAACAGACCAAGAGAGAATCCAGAGGAGATAACTGCAAAAAAAATCGGCTGTGAGCACAGTAAAATTGTACGAACGGAGGCGCCTCGCTCCTCCCGCAACTGTCGCGGCGTCTTTCCTCAGAGACCGGTTGAGAGGGCCACTTGGTCGATCGCACATGCGAGCGACGAAAGACTATGCTGTAGTAACCTACGATACAGTGCGTTAGCTATAATAAACACGTTTAATAATAGTGGGGGGGGGATATGGATAATAAAACTCACGTTTTAAGTGTACTTAATATATTTCTTTTTAAAATTTTATTTGTTAATGTGTTTATTCTTTAGTTTTTCCTCTGGTGGTTCACATGCTCATGTGCTTAAATGGAGGAGACGCCACTGAATCGTAGTTTTCTGTCATCCAAGAATACACTGTAACCAGATTCTGAAAGAGTGAGTCACAGGATTTTCGATTTGTGTAAAACAAAATTGTGGAGGCTATAAGCAACACTTACCAAGATATGAGAGAAATTCCCATTTTATCGATATTTTTTTCCCCTGAATGATAGGAATAATCCAGAATGGCAAGCCTATACTGCCATCAAATATGGAAGCAAGGAATATCAATATCAGTATCGCACAATGTTCATTTAAAATGCATTCAAATCAGGTAATTTTAATAAAATGTAATTAAGTAATTCGGTATAATTTTGTAAGCAATGACCTTATCATTGAGTGATAATTAGAATATGCGCATATAGTAATAAAATGAAATCAGTATCGAAGTGTTAAACGGGTAGGTAGAACCGATCCCGTGTAACTATAAGTATGCGTAAAAAGGACTGATTTCGTCTTCGATGTTTTCTTGTTTGCGACGTTAGGGTGTATCGGAAAATACGAATGTCTGAAACAGGCCCGTCGCTAGCGGGTGTGCAGTAGAGATGAGTTCGGGCTCACTTTTTGAAGCCCGGGCAATATTATTAAAGTTGGAGCCCGAGCCCGAAATTTCAGCTAAAGATAAAAAAAAAATTAATTACTTCATTAATAGGATACAATAAAATTTTCCGTTTGTGCAAATTAAAGACAAATAGAGTTGCAAACTCTCAATGCACTTTATAATTCTTTATATCCATGCTTATCAAATAATGTCCTATCTCATGACTAACTAAGCAATATAAGCCACCGTTCTGAAATATCCAAAGAGCTTCACACACCTTCTATAGGCGCCCGTGCCGCTATTTTTTTTTTTAATAAGTACGTCTATTTATCCCATGAATCACTTTTTAAAATCTGTTACAAGGAGTATGTTTAACAAAGGAGAAATTTTTCACGAGCCCGAGCCCGCCCGAGCCCGAACGCAATCGTGAATTACAGAGCCCGAGCCCGATTCGGGCCCGGGCTCGGGCTGAGCCCGTCTCATCTCTAGTGTGCAGGTTGTGCACCGCACAAAGGCGCCAAGGTAAAGGGGGCGCCGAAACGACTGAAGAAGAGTTTAGCGAAAAATTAACATTTTTCGCAAAAAAAAAAAAAAAAAAAAAATCGAAAAAATAAATATGTTTTGTTTAAGTTTATATTGCAGACTTCTAGGAAAGTGCTTTCCCCGTTGAAATGCCCCTCTACAATGTTTTTACAAGGTTTCATCTTATAAGTTCTTGTATACAGCACTGCTTTGTTAGCATCCTTCCCCCCCCCCCATCTCTTAGGACAGCGTTTCTCAACTTGTGGGGCGCAGAGCGTTTGCAGGAGGCGGGGTGAACAAAACCAAAGAGCAAGTAGTGATGCATGTTTTTAAAAAATCATCTAATTTATTCTCATTTTTACTCAATATATCCATTTTCGCTTAAAATGTTCATTCAAACTTTACTGATAACATTACTTTGTAGAAAGTTCGACTAAATGTTCATTTTTGAAGATTAAAAAACTGAATGTATGTTGAAAAATGTGAGGGGAGCGCCACCGTAAGTTAGCCTTTGTTGGGGGGGGGGGGGCGACGTTAAAAAGTTGAGAACTGCTGCCTTAGGCGAAAACCTCCTCCGAGTTTCCTCAAACTTGTCTTTCAGTGCTATCCAGAAGGTGAAGTTTACTGATATGTAATACCATACTTACTATGGTGATGATATGGATGATCGTTCTCAGATTCCTTCCCATTCATGGGCGTCTGCCTGAGGTCCTAATGCCCCATTTACATTCAGCCCTTCCCACTTCTTCTTTCGCTGCAGCTTTTTTTCCCCGAAAATACTTCTGCATCAGCTCCAAAAGCAGTGAGTGTTTACATTCAGCAGTACTCGCCTTCTCCTCTCTTAAAAATCCCCTGAAGGGGTATCGTGCCGGGAAAAGAGGTCAGCAAGTAAGGTCATGGCATGAGCAGGACGAGAGAGGGTTTACACTCCTGTTACTGCCATTTCTCCCGCTCGCTGCCGTGAAAGTGGGCTGAGTGTAAACGAGGGGTGAGATGTTGCAGAGAGAAGCACTGTTGCATTTGTTGATGGGAGGGGCTCATCTTGGGCTTTCCCGCACTTCAGTAGTAAAATAATACAAAAAAGTTCAGTTTTGACACTAATTCACTATACCGACGGCTTGGGGAGAGGCAATCCTGGAGTCCACGATGACAAATGCAAATCTGGGAATGGACACGGACCCAAAAGGGGCGCAAAGAGAAATAAATTTTATATTTTTTTTAAATCGAAGTTGCCTGGTACGTAATTGAGTGCTCATATAGAAAGGTAGATCGTGCCCCATCCTTAGGTGTTTCTGAAGTTAATTTTTTTTTGTTCTATACTGAATTTGTATTACTAAAAGAACAGTCTGTAGTTTTTTACAGCCTGATAAGAGCATTTCCCTCATAGAAACACTGGTATAGGGATTCTTGCATGGGTCTCAAAATTTAAAATGCTTTACCAACCTAACAGAAAAGTAACATGAATTGGCGTTTAAATGCTAATTATTTTCTAAAATACATATATGCATTCTACTTTATTTGTATTACACATTTATTGAAATCCGAAGTATGGGATCCAAGGGTCTGAATCCACTACTGCTCCCCATATTAACAAATTTTAGATATGCAGGCAAAATTTTAGTACTCTTTTAAGGATATTAAATTTTAAAAGAATTTTAGCCATTATAATGTACTTTCGTGGTTTTCTTTGTGCAAGCTGTTTTACAATTTTAGAAAGATCTAATTAGACAGTTGACCTACAACGTTTTTTTCATCAACATTAAACAAATTTTATTTCGTTTTTATTGATAGAGCCATAATTTTTAATCATACGTATTTTTATTTTGTACCATGCTTTTAAACATCTTATTAATGCATTGTCATGCCTTTGAAAACATTTTGAACAGTTCGCTTTAAATTCTGTAGTAGAAAAGTGTTTTTTTTTTTTTTTTTCTCCCTTTTCCCAGGTATTTTACATTCAAAACAAAACTCAGAATTTAATTTAATAAAATACATAAGCCACGTTCTTTTTACTATTTTTGTTTCGTTTTCCCATATTCTTGCAATAAGAGATACTGCATTTTCCATTTGAGTTGTCAATGTGAAAGTTGAATTAATCAGCCCTTTGAAATGTTTGACATTTTATTAAAACATTCACTGCTCTTGAAATTAAATTATATAATAACCATCTTCCATTATCTTCTACGCTGAAATCGGTCACTTGAATGTCAAACCTATCTTGTGTAAATCTGGATAAACAAAAAGCTGTAACAGTAATCGATGCTTCCAAATAATATGGCCATTTTTGGAATTATCGACTATGTTAAAACTTGTCGTTTGTAGTTTTCCTTGTATTATATTGCTTTATTTATAAACAAACAGTGCACATATACAATTAAAATATTTTCATGCTTTTATTTAGATTTAAGGATTTCTCATTACTTTTGAATTAATGTCATGGTGTCTCTGTGTATACCGAACGTTATACCAAAGTGAACTTTCTGCTAGTTGTGAAGCGCATTCACTCGTTAAACATTATGGCAGTGTTCTATAATTATTGTTGAAAAAAAAAAATGCACATTATTCTTCCCTCCCCCTTCTTTCGTCCTTTTTTTTTGGGGGGGGGGGTTGTAAAGAACAGGCATCCCCTTGAAGGAACCACCCAAGTCCGCGCTTGAACTTAATGAATTCCATATCACTAGAACCCTGCAAAAGACTAGTCTAGATGGAAGCAAATCTGATCTCCGCACCCATGGTAATTGTTAGCTGCCTACCACAGTGTTTTGGGTTCCACCACTTTACGAGGACGTATACTGCATGTACTGGGTGAGTTTTCGGCGGTGCCGGATATCCATCGGGCAACCCTACAGTCCAGAGCAATGCCGTATATTCTCTTACTGAATATTAATATGGCACTGTAAAATCATATTTTTGTTTCAAAAACGGAATATTTATAGGGGTGCCACCTCCCGAGACTCGGTTTAATTATGATATTTTCCAACTGAATAAGTACATGGAATAATAGAATGATATTTCAGTTTGGAAGACTGATTTTTTGTTTTTCTGCAGGGGCGCTCAATCGGTGTTTGCACAAAGGCGCCTGACACATCCGCGACGGCCCTGGTCTGAAAATGTTTGCTCCCCGGGGTTTTTCTGGTTCCTTTTGGTGAGAAATTAAAATATGGGAAATTTGAAGTCTCTAGGTCAACGTTAGAGTTTGCCTGTAAGGCCTTAAAGATTTTTAAAAAATACCAAAAACGTAAATTTCGTAATAATTTAAAAAGTTTTATAAATATGTACCTTCAACTTAAGGAAATAGTTTTTGAAGTAGAACTTCTTTAGGCGCAACTAGAGAGTAACTCAAAATTTTTTTCTGACGGAAGTAACGCTGAGTAAAGGAAGTGACGTGCGTGCGGAAAAAGAAGAACCACTGAAAA
This sequence comes from Cheiracanthium punctorium, assembly GCA_038373885.1. Lineage (NCBI taxonomy): Eukaryota > Metazoa > Arthropoda > Arachnida > Araneae > Cheiracanthiidae > Cheiracanthium > Cheiracanthium punctorium. The sequence goes on from JAWZYV010013921.1 coordinate 45,261, forward strand.
CCTACTTTTTCGACCGCTACCGTGTTTTCGCCGTTCGTAGACTTCATCTATGTATATATAAATACGCTAAGCAAAACCTTACTGTCCCTTTTGCAGCGCACTGCGTGAACTTAGAAGGGTGAAATTTGGTATAGTTAAAGTTCGTATGGAGTTGTTTGTGCGAATGCTAAAATTTTTGTGTAATATGCTAATGCACCGTAAAAAAATTAGAGAAGTAAATTGGCGAGTAATATTGTGCGCCAAGTCGGATAATGGTTCCATTCTTGTGTCCATTTTGAAATAACAGCATTAAGTTACAATAGGGTTATAATATTCTAAAAATATTCTCCAAAAAATGAAATTAATCGCCAGTTTAGTGAAAATATTATCGAAATACATCAGCAATCAATAGATGATGAAAATAATATTACATTGTTAATGAGGTGCATGGAAATATTTCCGACAAAACATACTCTCGGGTAACAGATATATAGAAGTCAGTTATTTTAGCCCTTAAAAAGGATGATAGTTAATACTGATGACTAATGATAGTTAATACTGATATACTTAATCAAATATACGGTGAACTGAGAACATATCATAGTCACGATAAAATAATTTGCTATGATGACAGTAAAATTATTAATTCGATTTTTTGAGTTATTTCACTGTTAATAGTTTGGATAACTTTCAGTCAGTCGATAAAAAGTCAAGTAATTGAAACCTGCGCCAATTGCAAAGAAACCTAACGAGAATCACTGAGCATCATTTCCAGTACAAAGTTCTTGCATCCGCATTTCTATACTTTGGAATTTTAATTTAATTCCATATGTTTTTTCCATTTCCATAACTTTAACGAACGATCAATCCAATAAACATACAAATTTCTTTTTAGTATATTGATACGTTTAAACATTGTAATTTGTATATAAGTACATTTTTTTTGTATATTGATTAATACGATACTTACATATTATCCCGGCGGTCCGCCAAGACGAGCAATTTTTCGCCAAGATAAATGCCGGACACAAGAAATTATTGATGGTTTGGAATACGATTGGCAACAGTTTACCAGCACATTTGACGAAAAAATTGTTTGGCGGTAATGACCGCCAGGATAATACGTAAGTACCATTAATACTTTTGGCATTGTTTTGGGAAACAACGATGTTTTTGTCTTTTAATGTCGCCAAGAAAAAATTGTTTGTGGGATTTACGCCGGCTAATCGAAAAGTACCATAGTTTGCCACCACATATGTTAGTGTTGAAAGTTAATTGCATAGTCTTACTGATTAGAAACTTAAGTAATGCAAAGGGACAGGGGTCAATTGTAACCGCGCCAATAGCTATCAATCAAATCGAGGGGAGAATTGTACCGAAATCCATATCTTGCTCCCCCTCGAAAATACATGCTATCGCTGGTCTTTGCGACACCCCAAAAAATATCACTTGGTCCGGCTATCGCTGTAAGGGGTACCTCGAAAATATGCTACTGCTGGCGCTTTGCAAGACCCCAAAAACCTCACTGGGTCCGGCCGTTGCTGTAGGGTCTCTTCAAAAAATGCTACCGCTGGCCCGTTGCGAGACCACAGTGTTCCTCTATGATTGTCCCTTCCATTTCGCGGCCGTGGATTAAATTCATCATCGTCAACTGTGCAACTCGCCCTTTTCTCCTTTCGACCGTTGCAACTAATCCATTCCCGTACAAAGGAAGCATTAATCAATGGAGCACGAATGCGCATCAAGTTTATGCACCGTTATGCTATCAATTGTGAAGTTTTAACTAGAATCCCATGCAGTAGGAAAATTCGGATTCCAAATAAAGGGACAATTAGAAATGTCCCATGCACAATATATTCTGGAGCTATTTTATCATGCACTTATCTCTCAAAAGAAACCAATTTCCAATTATACCTGCATTTGCGATGACAATTGGTAAGTCTCAAGGACAAACATTTGAAAAAAAAATGAATTGTATTGAAGCCGCCAGTTTTTCAATTGTACGTCGCAGAAAAGTAGTGTTCGATCATTCCATGGTTTGATATGTTATATTAATTTTCTACTTAAATTTTATATACTTTTAAAAAGATACACGAAATATCTGTGTAGCCTTGACGAAACCTGGGCAGTATAAGAAATAAAATAAATATAAATAATAAAATAAGTAAAATAAACCGGGAAATGCCAAAAAAACGTATGGCCGCTTTTTAAATATGGTTTAGCCAAGTTATACCTCATTTTTCCTATCGTTCGCATTTTTCAAATAACTTCTAACTGACGTAATAGAACAAAATGAAAAACGTTATAAGCAATGATTACAGAGGTATAAGCAATGCTTATTTACAGGTTTAATATATTTCGGTCGAATTTCGACCACTGGGCGATCACTAGTCCTGTAAAAATACGCGGAACCTGTTAGAGTTAGGGAGAGGAACGGCGAGAAAAACAGTCAAGAGCGTATCTTTGAGACATCAATCTTTATTTTATATATCAATAAGCGTTTTAAAGGTACATCCAACATAATATTTTACATGTAATCCCAACCTCCCAGGAGGTTCTCGTCTCTCGATCCAAACCCTACATAAAAACGTTTTAAGAAAACAGTGAAAGAATAATAGTTCAACACGGACACTTCTTGGAGGCTAAACCGATATCCAGATGGAACAACGGTTTAAGAACACGGGTATGTAGCACCACAAAGAAACAAACACTGGCTACAAACGGTTTAAGAACAAAACAAAAGAATAACAAATGGACACTCCGTGGATTCTAACCCAACCTCAAGACGGAGCAAGCAACGGTTTAACACGGGGATGGAACACCACAAAGAAATGGACCCTGGCTGCAATCAATCCCAAACAATAGACAGAACCTGCAGTTTAAAAACGAGGATAACAGAATAATAACTCGAAACCTAACAGCAGACGAAATCAACGCTTAAGAACACTGTGATAGAAAAACACAAAAAAAAGTACACTATCTGCATTCAAACCCAACAAACAGAGGAAAACATCAGTTAAAGTATAATACTAGACTACGGACATTCCCCCCATTCATACCCAACCTCCAGACGGAACAATGGTATAAGAAAACAGTTAAAGAATAATACTACAACATGGACACTTCCTGGATTCTAAGTAATTATCATGAATGACCGATGATTCTTACTGGAGATTTTAATGTTAATTTTTACTCTCAAGAATCTCTGCCGTTTGTTGATTTTTTAAAAGAAAAAATTGATCTAACTATGAATACTTCTCGACTTCAAGCAACAATGCGTTTCGGCACAACGATAGATGCTATATTTTCAAGAAAATTAGCAAATTTAGAGAGTAAAATTTACGTTTCACATTATAGTTACCATAAACCTATAATTTCATACCTAAAAAATTATGATGACATTCAAGTACCTACTTCCAATGAATAATATAAATATAACATTTATATAATCTTTGTAAAGTACATGGATAATAAATATAATTAAATTGTAATATGATATTAATTTTAAGTTTAATCATTTCAGTTAAAGTTTAATCATTTCAGTGATATGTGTCGTAAACGTCAAAGAAGTTTTACTTCAATCGCACGTAAAGATTACACGCACACACTTGTTTTTTTTTACTCGTTATATTTTTTAAAAATTATCCATGTATAAAAATATAGTGTATATCAAGTGCAATCACAACAAGAAGGAGTTAATTTATGCGGAAATTGAAGAAATACAAGCGATCCTACTATGCATTTAAATCAGTCTCCAAATGTTTTTGACCATGTACTTTTTATGATTATTTTATGAAAATAATCATAAAATGTACCCCCTACTATATATATATATATATATATATATATATATATATATATATATATATATACATATATAGATAGATAGATATATATATATATGTGTGTGTGTGTGTGTGTAATGTATAAAAAGGTAGTTTGGGTTTTACTAGTTTGGGTATTGTTCAAGCGGATACTTTCACTGTAAGTTTTGCTTTCCTGTCATAATTGCCACGCGCGCTCTGGAGCTATGTTTTATTTCTTTAGTTAATTGTCAGACACCAAATCTTCGATTCTGTGTTCTTTTTAGTGTACACGTGTCCCCACGCCTTTGTAGCCCCGGATGCGGATCATGTTGGTAAATGTGTGTGGTTCGATTAGAGATAAGAGAGAGGCGGAGTTATGTCTTAGCAACCCACGTGGTATGATGAGCGTAAATACGCCCGCACCTCGAAAATCGAGAGACTTCTGCCACTAGAACTGCTTAACTAGTCCATGCAGATTTTCGTACCCGTCTCCCCTCCCCTCTTCTCTATAATGTATATATATATTGCGTGTGTGTGTGTGTGTGTGTGTGCTTTGTGTTGTCTGCATACCTCCTACAATTTTCTGCATACTCCAATAATTTTCTTTTGTACGCATACCCCACTTTGGAGACTTCTGCTTAACCTGTCAAATAGTTATAACTAGACCTCGGATTATATACACTTAAAAAGTGACAAAATATGCATGCAAATATGCATCAAAAAATGTAAAAACAAGCACCAAATAACTGAAAAAATATTCACATATTAAAAGAAAATAAAAACGTATTTACTTGTAGAAGTATTTTCTATCACTTACCTCGCAATTATGACACATTTTTTTCTTTGAAACTTTAAAACATCATGAAAGACAGAATGAGAAATTTTTGTTCACAGTCTTATTGATATGAAATATGAATTAAAACTGCTTTCAGTAATTTTTGTTGCAATACACATGCATTTTGTTGCCTAAATTTTCAATAGTAAGGCTTTGTCTTTATCATCTAAAATCATTTTATATGCTGAAAATGCTCTTTCAACATCAACGAATGTCACTGGACACTACTTATAATATTTCGCTTTGGATGGTTCTACTTTTTCCGGTAATTTACTCCTCTCACCTTTAATAAAATTATTTACTTTATTCACTGCCAAAAATCCTCAATTTTTATTTAAAATAAAATTCAGTTTCTCACTGATTTCTTCTCCTAATGACTCTGGAATCTAACCAACGTATTCCTGTGCTTTTACAACTTGACTCATTACATCACCCAAAAGCAGATTTTGATATTCAAATTTTGTGATGTCTGGTGTTAAGAAGGAAAAATGTGTTTCGATTATCGATAGACTTTTTCGGATGGACATATCGCTAAGCATTTCTTCCGTAATGAAAAAAGAAGAAGAATCGACGCTGCACAAAGCATTAACTGCATCTTTTATGGAGTTAGGTCTTGTCCATAATCCGAAATCCACATCTTCATCAGGGTTGGCATGCTTGCTTTTATTCTAGCCATTTCTGAACTTTTAATATATAGGCAGACTTAATTTAAATTGTTTCAAATACACACGAAAAAAATTGAAAGCGTATGCTATTTTGCTGGGAACCAGAGGTTGTATAAATTTTTCAAAAAGTGGGACTTAAATAGTTAAAGAAAAAAAATAGTAAAAGGAAGGTAAAAAAAAGTCACAAATGCAAAGCTAAAGCGATTGAAATATGCATCCAACAGAGAAAATGCGCCATTTTATGCAAAATCATCAAAAACACCTGAAATATGCAATTGCATATGCAAATATGCGATTGCATATAATCCGCGGTCTGGTTATAACTTTTAGCCCCTACTTTCAGTTCAAGTACACGCAGTCCGAGTATATGGAGGGAAAGTTGTTTGGGGTGCCAAATATACCTGACGAAACTGCTCAAGTACAAGCAGAAAAAGTTTTTCAGTTGACTCAAGAATGGGATGTATCAGAAAGTGTAACTGGCCTTTCCTTTGACACAAGTGCAACAAATAGTGGATGGATAAATGGAACATGTGTAAGGCTAGAAACACTTTTGGACAAGAAATTATTTTACCTCGCTTGTCGACACCATGCGGTAGAGTTAATTGAGTCTGCAGTGTGGAAGTTTATTTTCGGACAATCTATAAGTCCAGATAATTTAGATTTTAAAGAGCTTCAATCGCAATGGGAAACTGTTTCAAACAATTTAGATAATTTCAAAACGATTGAAGTTAGTGACAGAAGTTTAAAATCTTTAAAAGAGGAAGCCATCAATCACATTCTTTAAACTTGTTTGGGGGGAAAAGAAGGAGCTCTTTTTACGTGGAAACTATAAGGAATTTGAGGGAAATCTTACTTACAGTATTAGGTAAAATTCCACCTCGAGGAATTCACTGGTAGCAGTCTGGAGCTTTTCATAAAGCAAGATGGATGTCAACAGTAATTTATGGGGCAAAAATGTACGCATTTAATAAGAAATTGGGTTATGATCGAGAAAAAGTTGAAAAACTGCGCAAAATATGCCTTTTTAATCCTCTTATTTGTATTAAATGCTGGTTGAATGCTCCAAAAGCTATGATGCCTGTGAATGACATTAGGCTTTGGCAAAGTTTGAACAGCTACAAAGCTATCGATCCTGAGGTTACTCAAGCCGCTCTGGCAGCCTTAAATCGACAGTTGTGGTATTTGGCAGAGGAGACAATACCATTTTCTCTCTTTTCAAAAAAGATTTCTGAAATCAAGAAGAAAATAATCGCCTTTTCATTGTTAAAATTCAAGAATGAATCGATAACGTTACCAAAGGGCGTTCCTGTATTCTCAAATTTAAAGTTCCAAAAAAAAAAGAATTATTTCAACTAGTAGGCCCCAGTTCATGGCTACTTTTTGAAATATTTAAGCAGAATGGACCCTGGCTGAAAAAATGTGCATTGACATGGGAAGAGAATACCGACTATAATGAAATCAAATTATTTGTAACCAAAGATGTAGCAGAACGTGGGGTCAAGCTGGTGCAGGATTTTTCTCAGAAAATTAGGAAGGATGAAGAACAGAGGCAGTGTTTGTTACAGTCGGTTGAACAATCTAGGAAATCAGCACCAACCTTCACTAAATCCTGCTTAAAACATTTGTAAGATTTTAAGTGCTAAGTACATTTATATATGAATTTCATTTTACTTTACAATAGATTTCTTGAATTTTTACTCAGTTTGAAATTTAAACCGTAATATACCTAAAATTTAGCCGTATTCGTAAAATGTATATTTTGCGGTTTTTTTTTTCCAAGGTAGTATTTTGTTACTGTGCCAAAGTACTAAGAATGTTCTAATACTTTAAGTGTGAATTATATTATTATATCAATATACATTTATAATCAGTACGAGAAAAAAAGTTCAATAATGTGAAGGGAGTTGATATTTCCATTTTCGTTCTTGAATAAGTAATTTCTGCTGCGATTGCAATTTATATGAATCTTACTTATATGTGGATAATAATTAGTTCTGCTGTGGCAACACCACTGAACGAACTATAACTTCAACTCCCGCCAGTTGTTCCCCCGCAAAAGAACACTCTAGACGGAGAACGAGACTGGGCAGACGTTCGATGTTAAAAGAGCAGAATAGCTCTCTTGATGTTATTTTTATTTTTATTTCTACCTCTCAATGTTTTTAAATGTTAGTGCCGTCGTTGTATTAAAGTTTCGTCTCATTAAATGTTTAAAAAGATTAACGTCTATTTAATTTGGAGCGCTAGCTCCATCCTACATGGGTGCTCGCCGTTCGAATCCGCACATCCCCTAGATACAGTACCGGAACTAAAAAAGTTAATACTTTTCTTGTAATATTTATTGTTCTTGTGATTTATATGTCAGCGAAATTAAAAGTGATGTGCTACAGAGGATAATATTTTCATGGAATGCCGAAACAAGAACAGAAACACAAACTGTAAGTACATTCTAATCATATTCCAATTATTTGATGCATACGTTGATGCTTGTTCAAGAAAATGTCGATGATTAATGAAATGCTCATCTCATTCAAGATATAAGAAAACTGAAGAAATATTTCAACGTTATTTTGATGCAAGAATTTTTTAATTGATGCGAAATTCTTTTTTTGATGCGACTTTCACGTTGACTTTATTACTTCTGTTTTCTTGGCTTTCTACTTTGATGAATTTATTTGATGATTTCGAGGAATAATTTGATGATTTGATGAATATTTTGATGCGTAATTTGAAAGATTGGTAATTAGAAGTTTGATTGAATTATATACCTTCGTTTTCTTGAACAGCAACATTTGAAGAACACGTATTTCGTATATATTTTGATTTGTTGTGAATTGAATACAGTTTTGAAACATATTATATTGTTATTCTGATGCATATTTTTGAGAACAGTCTCTATATTCTTTTAATGAGATTTAAATGCCTTAATGTGAAGAAAATGTTTGATACTGAAATTCTATTTTAAATTCCGAAGTGTTTGAGTTTTGATCTTGGTTTTGCATATCTGTGTACAGTAACTATTTGAATATATATAATCATGTCTACTCTCAGCGATTACCCCAATATCGCAAAATCGTTAAAAATTGGTAGTACGAGTCAAATAAAGGTTTTACATCGCTTAATTTTTGGTACAGACGGCGATAGACAAAATCGCGCGAGATTACGCAAATTTACAGGTTTCCCACAGCCATTCGAGTTAGAAGAAACGAAACAAAAAGTACTTAAAGAGTTTTCACTTAAAGACCTAATTTCTATTTGCAATTTACTTCATTTAGAATTCTCAACTGACCCAGATAAGTGTGCTAACACCATTCTTACGAGTCTTAATGATTTATCGTTATTAAAAGCAGATTCTTCCGATCTTTCGGAAAGCGAAGTCAATGATTCACATCCGGTTGACAGTTCATCTCAAACAAATAACGTCGTGGGTGAAAATAGTACTCCCTCCCCACCCATCCCTGACGCAAAAGAAGAATTTTCGGATAAGCAACAGACACAGATTCCTTTTAGTGAATCAGCTCAGAATTTATTGCCTTCAGTCGAAACTACGAGTTCCTCTTTCCAATTATTTAGTCTCAAAGACGTTGTTGATTTAATAAAACCTTTTTCGTCTCGCGATAATTATAGCATTGAGAATTTCATATCCGACGTTGAAGAAATTTTTTATTTGTACCAAATAAACAATCCAATTCACCAAATTACTTTTGTTAGGAAATGTTTGACTGGTCCCGCTCAAACTTTAATTAGGTCTATTCGTGGAATCACAAATTGGGAACAATTGAAGCACCATTTGCTAGAGGAATTTTCTGACAAAATTAACAGCATTCAGTTACATCAATTAATGGAATCTCGACGTATGAAACCGTTTGAAACCCTACAAGAATATTTCTTAGCTATGAGAGATTTGGCACACAAAGGATCTCTTGATGATCCCTCCCTGATTGAATATGTTATAAATGGAATTCCAGATTCATCACACAATAAAATTTTCCTTTACGGTTGTAAATCCATCCCAGAATTCAAGGAAAAATTAAAGATTTATGAAAAAATCTTTAACAGTTCTCAACATTTCAGACAAAATAATCAGAAAAAATTCGATGATACCAACCTTAATGTGAAACTCGACAATAAACGTAACCCAAATACACAACCAGTATGTTATTCTTGTGGCTTGAAGGGTCATAAAAGCAACCAATGTTTGATTAAGTCACATGGTAAACAATGCTATGGATGTAAAAATTTTGGTCATGTTCATGCTAATTGTCCCAAAAGTTCTCGAAATTCGAAACCAAAACCTGAATCTCAAAAACCTACTCCTGATAAAACTGTAAATGTGCTATCTCCTCAAACTTCATCGAAAAATCCCATGCATGTTGACATTCAACTTGCAGGAATTCAATTGACAGCACTCTGTGACACTGGGTCACAAGCAACCCTTATTAATGAGAAAACACATCGAAGAATCGGTTCGCCACCATTGCATTCCAACACCATTCCCTTTTCAGGAATTGGCCGAAACGAAGTTCATAGCCTCGGGTTTTTCCAGGATTCCATCGAAATTCAAAAGATTACTTTACCTGCTAAAATACATGTTCTAAAAGATGACTTGATTCCTTTTGATGTGATTATCGGAAGCGATTTTTTGCAGCAAATCCAATTTACATTTGATAAAGACGGTATTCATTTATGCGGTACCCTTGATGATAACATTTTCGTTAATATTGCTAATATTTCTAATGACCAAACTTTTCCATTTGATCTTTCACACATTTTGAATTCTGAAATTCGTGAGGAAGTTCAAAATATCGTTACTTCCTACAAACCCCATAAAGTTAAAGACACTGAAATTCAGATGACTATTTTATTACAAGATGAAATACCCGTAGCACAACGCTCTCGAAGACTCCCTTTTGCTGAACAGAAAATTGTGGAAAAACAAATTCAAGATTGGTTAAATGATGGAATTATTAAACAAAGTTGCTCTGATTATGCCGCCCCGATTGTTCTATGTAAGAAAAAAACTGGAGATTACAGACTTTGTGTTGATTACCGCAGGCTTAATAGAAAAATGATAAAAGATAAATTTCCCTTACCACTCATAGAAGAAGCCTTAGATAAACTTGGAACATCTCGGGTTTTCACTACACTTGACCTTAAAAATGGTTTCTTTCATGTACCTATGGACCCTAACAGCACTAAATATACTTCTTTCGTAACTCATGAAGGCCAGTACGAATTTTTACGAGTTCCATTTGGATTAACCAACAGCCCTAGTGTTTTTCAACGATATGTTTATACAGTTTTTAGAGATCTCATTCGCGATAACATTCTTATTGTTTACATGGACGATCTTCTCATACCATCTAATGACGAAGTCGAAGGCCTACAAAAATTGCGCCTAGTTCTCCAAACAGCTGCAGATTATGGCCTCGAATTGAACTTAAAAAAGTGCCAATTTTTACAACGAAAGATAGAATTCCTTGGTTATATTATCGAAAACGGAGTAGTTAAACCGTCACTTACCAAGACACAGGCAGTTCAAAAATTCCCACAACCTCAAAACCCTAAACAAGTTCAAAGTTTTCTTGGACTAACAAGTTACTTCAGAAAGTTTATTCCAAATTATGCGCTGATTGCTAGACCATTAAGTGACCTCCTTCGGGATAATGTAGAATTTAATTTTGGCCCTGAACAAATAGCAGCTTTTCAACACCTGAAAAACATTCTTTCACAAAACCCAGTTCTTCATGTTTTTCAACAAGGATACCCATTAGAACTCCACACTGATGCAAGCTCCTTAGGTTTTGGCGCTGTGCTCTTACAAAAATCAGATGATGGACAGTTTCATCCTATTCATTATTTTAGCCGTAAAACTACAGTTCAACAAGAAAAATATCACAGTTACGAACTGGAAGTTCTCGCCGTCGTTGAGGCGCTAAAGAAATTTCGCACCTACTTGCTAGGTACAAAATTTAAAATTATCACAGATTGCGATGCTTTCCAAAAAACGATGCACAAAAAAGATCTACCAGCTAAAATTGCACGATGGGCATTGATGTTAGAGGACTTTGATTATGAAGTTTGTCATCGATCCGGTAGACAGATGAAACATGTTGACGCTTTAAGTCGTAACCCCATTCTTGTTATTACCACAAACGATATCACTCAAAAGGTGAAAAATGCCCAAGATCAAGATGAATTTATAACTCAAATTAAATCTATGCTCGAATCTACACCTTCTGATGAATATTTGGTTAAAAACGGCATTCTTTATAAACTTCATAAGGATACCGAACTTTTAGTAGTTCCACAAATGATGCAGAAAGAAATAGTGCTAAACGCCCATTCACAAGGTCATTTTGCCTCACAAAAAACCGAATCAATTGTTTCTCGTGAATTTTACATCCCTCAACTTAAGAAATTGGTTCAAGAAATTATTTCAAATTGTATTCCTTGCATTCTCTCCTCGCGAAAATCTGGAAAACAAGAAGGATTGCTTCACCCAATTCCAAAAGGTGATGCACCTCTTGAATGTTACCATTGCGACTTTTTAGGACCTTTACCATCGACAAAAAAATGTTATAAATATATTTTTACAGTAATTGATGCCTTTTCGAAATTTAAATGGATCTATCCCGTGAAGTCAACCTCTACGAAAGATGCCTTGGACAAACTATCCTTGCAACAAACTACATTTGGCAACCCTTCAAAAATCATCACAGACAAAGGTAGCGCATTCACATCTTCAGAATTTCAAAGCTACTGCCAGGAACAGTATATTGAACACATTTCAATTACGACAGGTGTACCACGTGGAAACGGTCAGGTTGAACGCATTCATGGCACAATTATCCCCGTTTTAACTAAGTTAGCTATAGATGAACCTGACAAATGGTTTAAATACGTCCCGCGATTGCAACGTATCTTAAATAGTACCACCACACGCAGTACAAAATTCACACCTTTCGAACTTTTAATTGGTGTTCAAATGAAACAACAGGAGGACCTACAGATTAAACAACTTCTTGACGAGGAACACCAGAAAAGAATTATTGATGACAAAGAAACGTTACGTATCGAAGCTAAACGAAATATCCTCCGTTTACAGGAAGAAAATATACGACAGTATAACAAACGACGTAAACCAGCCTGTAAATACAAGATCGGTGACAAAGTGGCAATACAACGAACTCAGTTTGGAACTGGACTAAAGCTGCGACCCAAGTTCTTCGGACCCTATGAGATCACAAAAATCAACCCCAACGATCGTTACGAAGTTCGGAAGTTAGGACATCATGAAGGTCCCACCATAACGTCAACTGCGGCAGATAAAATGAAACAGTGGTGCAGCAACTGAACACCCAATCTTATTATGCTTTGTTTTTCAACTTTACTTTCTCCCTTTTTCTGCTTGTTTTTCTTTTCTTTTCAGATTTTTTGCTTTTTCAACCCAGCCGCGGACGTCTGTAACCTCAGGACGGCCGTGTGGATAATAATTAGTTCTGCTGTGGCAACACCACTGAACGAACTATAACTTCAACTCCCGCCAGTTGTTCCCCCGCAAAAGAACACTCTAGACGGAGAACGAGACTGGGCAGACGTTCGATGTTAAAAGAGCAGAATAGCTCTCTTGATGTTATTTTTATTTCTACCTCTCAATGTTTTTAAATGTTAGTGTCGTCGTTGTATTAAAGTTTCGTCTCATTAAATGTTTAAAAAGATTAACGTCTATTTAATTTGGAGCGCTAGCTCCATCCTACATATATGCAAATTCGTACTTCTTTAAAACTTAAGAACTCATAAAAACTTAATTCAAATGCAGGGGAAATGTTGAAAAAAAATCAATAAACCCAAAAATGACGCATTTTCTAAAAAAAAAAAAAAAAATTAAACCTTTATGCCCTTACAGGCAAACTCAAACGTTGACCTACAGACTTAAAATTTCACACAACTGTAATTTCACACGAAAAGGAACCAGAAAAATCCTGGAGAGCAAATATTTTCAGACATTCCTATTTTCCGAGACATTCTAATTGCGACGCCTCCTACAGCCGGAGAAATTTCTAAATAAAACCGGATTTTTTTAATTTTTTTTTTTTTTACCAAACATTTCTTGTTTGTTTCAAATGCTATTATTATAAGATAATAGGTTCTCCTAGGCAAGTTAATCCAGGTCCAGAGCTAATAAACGGAAGGTTTGTTTAGCTGAAGATAAATATTTCTCTGCTTAAAGAAAAATACACGCATTATAGGTTGTTGTATCATGCAAATAATATGATTCGGAAGGCAGAAATGAATGCCTTTACTTACACATTATCCTTAAAATAGTGCAATACTTTAATTTATATTTGTCCCTTGAAAAATATTAATTGTCTGTTAAGAACACCATTTAGTTTAAAGTTTCATTAGCAAAAAATTTATCGCGTGAAATTCATATTAACAATAATTTCTTAACTGTTAAAGATGTTTATTTTACTAGTTTTGCGTACACATAAATATAGTATACTTAAATAATCTGTGAAAATCAATTACTTTCTTTGCATATGCTAATTACTACTAGTAATTTGTTGAATTAGCGGCTTAATATTTACTAAATAACCAAAATTCGAACACTTAGTTCCAAATGCTTCCAAAAATTAATCGGTATCGATATTTCAATCAATTAAATAATGTGTAAGAAGATTTATAAATGGTATTCATGTATAAATGTCTACGAGTTTTCAAAAGATTCAGCAAAAGTACTTCTGAATGTAGTATCTAAAAACATTTTTTTCCCCTTCCGAAAATCCGGATGATAAGTAATTTTACAATACCGTAAACGATTCTATGCATTTTGTTAAAGGACTAGTTCAAGTGAAATAAATATCCTTCCACATAAAGTAAACAAAGAGGTTGCTATTTTAAAAATTCTGAGCTTCTTAAAAATTTGTGAATGTAGTTAATAATATAGGTAAATCTTCCACTTTGAATAAGCAAATAAAGTCCATGAACAATGTTAATAAATGCATTCAAATTACGTAATTTAATAAATGTAATTAAATAATTTGGCATAATTATACAGGGTTACTGGTAACACGACGTATTCCTTTAAAGACGAGATAGGGAAACAGAAAAGCTGCAATTCTCCCCCACCCCGCATGTATGGCCGAAAATCATTAGTTTTCGAGAAGAAAAAAAATGAATTTAAACTTTTTTCTTGAATAACTCAAAATTTGGCATTCGAGTGCAAATTTAAAAAAATATACTTATTAAGTGGACTTCATTTTAATTTATTTTCATAGCTGAAACATTAATTAAGCTAACTTAATCAGAAAAGTAGAAAACTACTTTAAAATTTCAATTCACGAGCCACTCCATGTATTTTTAAATTTTTTTAAATTCGCATGTTTCCTTTCAAAAGATCGTATTTTTTTAAATAAATAACATAGCAATAAGCGTACAAATTACAAATAAATTTTACCCATTAATCAGCTACCCAAAAATGTATTAAGATTCATCCAAAGACATATAATTCGTAAAGAGTAAGTTTTACTTAGCGCACAAATAAAATGCCAAAGGATGCACCATCGTTCATTCTTTAGGATAGTTGGCCAACCAATCAAGTTATCACTGTTTTAACGTGATTAAAATCTTAACCACATCTCATTGTGAATCTCAAATGGCTAAGCACTGTGTCATGTTAATTAGCTTCGACTCTGAGTTATGCATGCTTGTTTAGTTGATTAGCCAGATAACAACAAAACGTGTTTGCAGAGTTGTGTGCAAGGTCAGTTATCTATACGAGGGATCTAGGCTTGATGGTGGGGTGCCCTCCATGGGGGTCTTTCTAAGGGATCCTAACCCGTATTCCCTACAAGCAACAATTCCCAGTTTCTGCTCGGCCAACCACCGGCATTCATCGCAACTCATCGCTCACCGAAATTCGGTACTCGGCCCAGACACGGAATTCCATCTAAAAACGATGATTGTTATGTGTGCGGCAGACACTGATCGGTCCGGTACCCATAAAACGATGCTCGGAACGATATCCGGCCTGAGTTATCGGGCCATATGCCTAAATTTGATCAAAATACGCTGAACTGAAAAGAAATTTCGGCCCGCATAACGGCCGAGCGGCATTCAGCCGATGAAAATTGGCGCATGCGCTCTGTTCATGCAACAGTCGAGCGATGGCAACATCCGAGTATCCACCGGCAGGCGCCATGCTTGTTTTCATAAGAATAGGAGGCGAAAAAAACTGAAGAAGTTTTTTGGTGGTGATTAGTCTGTATTGGTACGTATAACTATCATTTGTAACAAATTTTAGACATTTTTAATATAGTACTAGTCTAATATAAGTAAAGTATAAATTCACATCTCTGTAATTATTTTTTTCTCTCTTGATACTGTTGCATAACACTAATGGAATAACACTATTTTTTATTAGTATCTATTTCCTATCTTTACACGGCGCACAGTGTGTAATTACACTAGTTCATACAGTTAATCGCTTTTTAGTTTTAAAATATACGGGTAAATTCTTCATTGAAGCTAATAAAAAAATTATACTTCCGACCAAAACAAGCTTATTTGGTACTTATGTATTTTACAGTCAGTCAGCCAAAAAGAGCGATTTCGTGTGCGTGTGGAATACTTCAGAGACATTGTTACAATGTAATGCATTGCAATCCTTTGGCGAAATAGGTTGGCGTAAATTATCGACTTTAAAATGAGTACAGATTATTTGCATCCGTTGACCATAAAAAAAAGTCCAAACGATGCGATTACTCGCCAAGATAGTTTCCAAAGGCATAAAGCGCAGATTCTTAGGGTTATGTAAATGAGAAGCTGTACAGCATTGATTTGATATTCAACCGACTTTTTTGTTTCGCTTTATAAACTTCGAAACCCGCGTTGATGATTTTAGATTAGCTTAGAAATAGTATACGTAAATACAGTGATTTTTTTTTTTTTTTTTTTTTTAATCTGACCACTGGTTTTTTTTTTTTTTTTTTTTTTTTTTTAATCAGAACACTGGTTAATGATGATTTCAGAATCTGTGGATACTATAAACCAGACTGATACAGGGTGTCCCAAAAAGGTGGTAACGGACTTTAATTCTTTAGAGATAAGTGGGCAGTGTAAATTGAAAAAATATCCCAAATGAGGTCGGAAGTAAGTTAAAAAAATTCTTCTCGTTAATTTTCAAAAAGTTACACTTTCTACATTTTTATATGACCCCCGTACAAAAACATTCCCATACACTAATGAGGTGATGTACAAAATTTGGGAATTATATTTTTAAAAATTACATTTTAAGATAACCCCTCATCCTAGGGTGATCGTCCACCCTTAGCGTTGCCATCACAACACAAACAAACAAACTGGCATGAAATAAGACTTCAGAGGGTTCAAAAGTTGAAAAAAGAAGGGATATGTAAAAATCCGTCTTTGGGGTCATTTTCTGCATCCCGCAGTATCATGGTAAATTCTGCAAACGCAGAGCATGAAAATTGTTATTGTTGCTTCGAAACCCTCTGGCCAACTGCAGAGCGGGATCAGATCCTTTATATAAAACGAAAATGGCCTTAATTGGGCAGCTTCCTTTTTGCTGATCCCCAGTGAGGGGAATGCCGACTTATCCCGGGTCTCCCTCCTAAATTTTGAACCAATTTCAGATGACAGCTGGATGACCTAAGAGCTGGATTGGTACCCCGAAGCAGGCGCGTAGCCAGGAAAATTTTTCGGGGGGGGGGATATATCCCGGTATCCCCTCCTGGCTACGTCCCTGCCCCAAAGAGAGATATGGATTGAACATGGAAAACATTGAAGTCATAACACATTTTTCTTGCATTAATTCCCTTCAGCGTACACGGTTTACATCAGCCTCAGTCGAGAAAGGAGTTTACCCTTCTAGGCACTGGCCAAGCAGGTGCTGCTTCCCTTTCGGAGTTCCAATGGGAACCGAGCTTAACCAACTGTTCTACTGCCGGACACATGAAAAATTTCTTTCACCTAATGTTTTGCTGTCTTTTTGAGTGCATTGGGAAAATTTTTCGAGATACCGATGTGTTGGGGAAAACGTAGGGGTCTATTCAGAGAAAAACGTTTTCTAGGGAGTTGAAGTAATATAAAGGTTGGAAATCCCTGATATAGAAATTATGTAAAAAAAAAAACATATGAAGCAGACTTACTCTGCATTTCCTATTATTGTGTAAATTAAGTTCTAAAAATTTTCTTTTTTTCTCCTAGAAGCTGCTCATAAAATAAGATGTTTGAAGATGCTGCTGCAAAACTCAAAGAAAATACTTCTTTTGTAAATTATGTGTATGATATATTTTGTGTAGAATAATTTCAATAAAAATTTTTGGAATTTACTTTATTTTAAAAATTATTATAGCGATCTTATGTCTTATGGTCTATGCTTTTTAAAAAAAACCTATTTTACAAAACTATAAGCTAGTTCCATAGGTTCCAGTGGTCGATAATCTTTTTTAAATTGTAAGCTAATTCAAGAAAGTTCGGAAAGTCGATTTTCTATCACAAAAAAGTCCTGATATGAACTACACAATTTTCTTGTATGGCTGTTAAACTTTACGCATTCTTGATGCAAGCTATTTAAATATATTGGAAACTGAAATGCGATACTTCAGTATCTCGTTAAGCGTAAGAGATATCAGCAGGATGAGATTTCAGCATTGAAAACTTATTCCTGGCTGAAAAATTGGCATTTTTCTTTTCTTCGTCAGCTTGGCGACAAACGGCGAGATTTTAAGCATGACCCTACACGCTTAAACCGAACGAGCAAAATTCGATCAGTCGGAGCGATTTTTGGGCCAGTTCTCAAAAGTGCGCTTCTCCTTTAGGAGCGTTTTTCGATCACAAGAGCGGAGAGAAATATAACAATAAGCGAGGAGGGGAGTTCTCAGAAAAAAGAGGAAGCGAGGACGGGAATTCTCTGAAAAAAGACCACTCAAAGAGCACTTTCGCGGAAATATCTGTAGGTTTCCATGGAAACGGATCGCTCCGCAATGTATCGTTTTTTTCGCTCTTTGGGTTTAAGCGTGTAACCTGTGGATTGTAATCAAAAATAAAAGTGCAAAACCAAATATTACGACAGTCTTAAATACAAAATTTCAATATTCTATGTCTAATAGTTTTTATTTTTATTCGAGATACGTACTTATTTTTAGTGCCAAAATTTGTAATATCGCCCCTAAATTTACCAAGCTTGGGGACAGTTGGCAATATTTTGGGCATGAGCTAAACAGAGATAGTTCGGGGATTTTTAATGTGAAAGGCATGTCCATCGACTTTAATGCATCGAAAGTCTTTCGTATAACTCTGTAAATAAACTACTCAGCCAATTGGAATCAAAAAGGGACACGTACATATTTTAAGGCAATCCTAAATTTGAAATTTCTTCGGCTATTCCTCTTTGAGTTAATCGAATTACACAAGAACATACGTACATCAATACATGCATACGAGCAGACGTCCCTCAAATTTAATCAAGCTAGATCGAAAATGCAACATGCGTACGTACAGACATTACCAAAATACTACTTAAAGCGAGTTCTGGGATTAAGGACAATTATCTACACGAAGGATCTAGGCCTGTGGATGGGGTGCCCTCCGTGGGGGGTCTTTCTAAGGTGTCCTAACCCGTATTTACGCTAAATTTCGGTAGAAACCACGGAAAACTCCGAACGGTTAGGTCGGCGGACGCGATCTGGTTTTGAACCAGATACCTTCAGTCTTCCAGTTCAGAGCGCTATGCGCTCGGACTAGTTAAAACAAATCGAACATTTGTTGTTGTTGTTGTCGTGTCCATGATAGACGACACTATCCATGGAAAGAAGGGTGCCAGTGCCCCCGAGGGGGTTGGACTTCTACTTATTGGTCCCTAATTTTGAACCGATTCCAGATGAGGGACCAACCACCACCTGAAATCGGCACCCCCAGAGGTATCGTTTAATAACTTGGAGGACATTGGAGCCACGACGGATTTTACGTGCACCAGATCCCATGAGCGTACACGGTTCCACAGCGGACGAGCCGAGAGGGAGATGACCCTCCCAAGCACTGGCCAACCCGGATGCTGCTTCACTTACCGTGTTCTTATGGGAACGGAGTTTAGCGCCCAGACCACTGCGGGACTATCGAACATGTAACATACGTATATAATTTTATACGTAGATGGAGTATACGACTATAGTACGTTAACGTATAGTATAGTTACGTATATAGTACGACTATATATGTAAATAGATGGAGTATACGATGTACCTACATGCATGCATATGCGTCGCGTAGTAAAAGTGCATTTCTTCTATACTGTATTGCTTCTGCACTGCATTACCATATAAGAAAAATGCGATTACAAATACATTTCAAATATATAAAAGAAATCTGTAAAACACTTGTGAATGTTATCATTCGGATTGCATCGTAGGGACGGAAAGGGTTAAATGCATGTGAACATCACATAAGAACTTATCGAAAAGTGATACTCACCCTGGTGATTGGCCAACCTCACGCATAAAGTGAACGGGCCAGTTCCTTAAATCCGTGTTCAACCCGATGAAAACTCATCGGTTAGACTACTTCGGACGTTTCCACGTCCGAGGGGACATGAACTGCGTGTATCCGAGCACTTTCACAGTGGACGGCCCGATTTCTTCTCATTGGCTCAAGGCTACGTGGCCGGTGAAGGCCCGAGCAAAATTGCTAGTAGGGTTTACACTAAGTTTCGGAGAAAACCTCGGAAAACTCCGAATGGTTAGGTCGGCGGACGTGAGCTGGTTTCTAATCAAGCACCTTCCGTCTCCCAGTTCAGTGCCCAATGCACTGTGCCATTGGTGGGGCACGTTCTACAGAATCGAAACTAACACGACAAGACAGCACATGGCAACTTGCGATTCACAATCTGGCTTGGCTAAGATTTTAAGCATACAAAAACAGTGATAACTTGATTGGTTGGCCAACCATAATAAATAAACGCTGGTACCTCTTTTGATGGTATTACCTCCGGTAAGTGAAACTTACCCTTCTTTACGAACTACATGTCTTTACATGGATATTTATACGTTTTTGGATAGCTGATTAATGGGACATATTGTATTGTAATTTATGCGATTACTGAAATAGGATTTTTTGAGATAAACAACAATTTTTTAAAGGAAAATGTAAATGAATATAAATAATAGAGGCAAAGTGCGTGAATTAAATTTCTGAAGTATTTTCTGTAGATTTTCATGATTACGTTAGCTTAGTTAGTATCAGCCATGAAAAAATTTAATAAAAACGGTGTTAACTTGATTGGTTTTCCAATTACCCTAAAGAATGAACGGGGATATCCTTTGGCGGCGTTCTTATCTGCGTTAAGTAAAACTCACCCTCCTTTGCGAATTACATGCCTTTGGATGGGATTAATACATTTTCCGATAGCTGATTAATGGGAGATCTGTGATTTTTACGCTTACTGCTATGTTATTTTTTTCAAAGAGTACGATCTTTTGAAAGGAATCATATGAATCAAAAATTAAATAAATTCATTTTATGTCTCGTGAATTGAAATTTGAAAGTAGTTTTGTACTTTTTATGATTATGCGACCTTAATATTAGAGTTTTAGCTATGAAAATAAATTGAAATGAAATTCATTTAATAAGTAGATTTTTTAAAATTTGCACTCGAATTTCAAATTTCGGGTTATTCAAGAAGTCGGCTCCCCTATCACGTCTTAAAAGGAATACATCGAGTTACCAGTAGCCCGTATAAGCAATGACCTTATAATTGCGTGATAATTAGAATACGTGCATTTAGTAATAAATTGGAATTAGAAAGGTGCCTAAACGTCATAAATGTAGCCTTACACGATTGTTTTTTTCCCTATTTCCCCAGTTATTTTACTTATTAAAATAGTATAAATTAAGTTTTGAATGATTAAGTCTTCCGAGTTATACTACAATATATTCTTTTAAACGGAAACTATTGGCAAATTTTAATAATATCAGTATAGTAAGGTTTCGCACAAGTTTCTTCAGTAAAAAAAAGTACGTTGCCTGTTTTCTATTTAATTTTAACCCTCTCGTCACCGAATTATAAAAAATCAGAGAAAACAAATCTGTCTAGCATTTAATGCATCTGAAATACTATTATAAATCATGCAAAAATATTTTTTCTAATGTCGATTAATATTTGTCTATTAATGTCGATAATAATAATTTTTCTAATAATAATTTCTGCATTTTCGAAGCATTTTGTTATGCTAAAATTAATTTAAAAGGATGCACGTATTAGGTAAAGGTTGAGGAATAAGAAAAAAACTATACTTACCGTAAAAAGAAAAAAAACGGTGAAAAAGCAGCGTCCATATTTTTTTATTTTTTCTCCTGAAACAATGAAGCGAAAACTGTAAAAAATGATCTAAATGGACTAGTACTGCAATCTAGGCACGGTTTATGCATCTAGTGAAGAGCCTCCTATACTTTCTACATGAATGAATGATATTGATATCACTGAAAGAAAAAAAATAGTCAATTCAATTGTTTTCTCCCTAAATATTGCTATTTGAAATAGGAGCCTCATGTGAGGTTCAGGGTGACGAGAGGGTTAATATACTGCATTGTTCATTGACAATATCAAATGTACCGTATTAGCCCGATTATACAGCAACCCCAAATATATTGCGACCCTGAAATTTTTCATCACGATAATTAGAAAGATCCTATATTTAGATCTCGAATTTAGGGCGAGCCAGGTTTTTACGTGAAATGATCAGTCAAAAAACATCCCGTTATATTCGTTCTAATACGGTACTGTGTGTGCATATTTTCTAATTGTCGGAAAGTCAAATATTCATCGGCATGATGGTTTAAATATTGATACTTCAGATGTTGATTTTATTTATTTCGAAAAAAATGTCCTTTTTATCTTTGTAACTAGATTTAAAATTTAGTTTGCTGTTACATGTTAAAAAACACTTGGAAATCGTCGCATGGTAGTAACATGTGAACAGATTTAAAACATATTGTTTCATGATATTTCTATAATGCATTTAAAATTAATATTATAAAACACAAAGAATTAAACTGACCATATTTAAATCCAATTATTAGCAATGAAAATATGATTAAATTTTAAATTTTACAAACATACACGAAAAGGAATTTTTTCTAGTTACCAAGTTACCTTTCTATAGTCTTGGAAGTTTTAATTAAATATAGAATTCAAACTAACCTTATATATATATTAGCGATCGAATTTTATTAATATTCTCTATTTTGTGAACTTGAAAACATTCCTTATTATTCTTTTACTTTCTCTTACTGCCAAATGCATGTAATAATACATTCTTCTAACCACATAATCCTTCACAATCAACATTTAAAACATGACTTTGGTTGTCATATAAAACTTAAGCGTTGTATTAAGTAATCATATTATACCTATTAAACTATGTATGCATTTGTATAAACAGAAAAAAATTCAAACTTAAAAACAGACAGTTTTCCTCTTTTTATTATGAAATACGTAGTTGAAGTTTTAAGTACAAGACGAAATATTCAAATCTAATAAAACAAGTATTTGTGATTTCCATTTAAGTGCTTAAAATTATCTTTGTGAGCATTGAAAATTTTACCTTTTTATTCGGTTGCAAATCCCACATCGTATTATCATCTTTAATTACATTTTAAAAAATTTCATTTGTTAGAAAAATGATTACATATCGTGTCACAGTCTGCTATTAAGAAATTGAACCTATGTATGAAAGAAATGTTATTTTAGGATTCAAAACTAACTTTTAAAGTAATTAACTGATTTTCTTATTCAGCCTATAGTCGTCAGCAGAAAGATAGCGAACCGAACCAAATTAAATTACACTTTTTTGCGAAAATTTTTTTAAACAAGCAATATTTTATGATTCATACGGAAAACATTTATTGAAACATCATTACTTCATTTGCTATTGCTTCATTTGCTCCCAGTTGAAAATGTGAAATCAACGTTGAAAAGCACTACTAACACAAACTGTTACGCATTGACCTTGGCGAACACTTTTACCAGACTCAGAAAACGCCTCCTGAGAGGGATGAAAATCCAAAAAGTTGGAACTACAAACTTCCTGCAATGCAGAAAGAAACTCTGGCCCTGACACAGAACTGCACTGCAAATAAAAAGTCTGTCAAATTTACAAAAAAAAAAAAAAACTGTCAGGCAGGACACAAGTTTATTTCCGTTTTTTTTACAGAAGTCTTCTATAAATTTTACAGATTCTCAGTTTATTTTAGGTAAATAAGCTGACCTCCTGGCTGGCAATTTTTTTTTTTTTTTCTGTCAGTTTAACAAACTTTTTTTTGCAGTATGTCAACTGACAACTCTTCCCCTGTCCTGCCATTTTGGTCATTTTACAACAGATTAGTGACTGTCCAAAGAAGATTTTTATTCAGACATTTGCCTTGATATAGCTGAAGCAGTGTATAAAACCGTCAGTCCTATTTAGTGTCCTATTGTTTGTTTTATTCCATCATACGAACGACAACCAACCAACCAACAAATTGGTTTCAAATAAACCCCTTTGAAAAAAAAAGAAGGAAAGAAAGAAAAACGATATTAGGTTTCAAACCAAGGGACTCATTCTTAAAATTCACGCATTCAAAGTTATAATTAACCCTTTAACGCGCAGTGTTCCCGCTCTGGGAACACCATACTCTGACGTTTTGACTGTTGCCAGTCACGGAGAATATATTTGATTTCTATAAAAATAGTTGCGGGTGACAGAGCTCCACGAGAATCCTTTACTTTTTAGCACGTCATTTCCCGTTAAAAAATAGTCACGATTATTTTTAACATCACTGACTTACTGCTGAAAAATGGAAGAAGGCGAGAACAGCTGGATAGATTGCCCAATGCTGAAAAAAGGGCAGCCGTTGCCATCGCTCGACTTAACTACCAGCAAGAGGGCGGACGATCGAAACGTTCATCGCGTGCCACAGGTCTAGAGACCCTTTTTTGACGCAGCTGGCTGTGCCGCACAGCCAGCTGCGTCAAAAAAGCGTCTCTAGACCTGTGGCACGCGACGAAACAAATATAAAAAATATCAACAATATCACAAATATCAAAACGTTCGATTGAAACGCGCGACGAACGTTTCTATCGTCCGCCATCTTGCTGGTAGTTAAGTCGAGCGATGGCAACGGCTGCCCTTTTTTCAGCATTGGGAAAGGGTTGCGCCTCAAAGGGTTAAAAAGCCATTTGATATGAAAAGTCGATCTCACAAAAAGTACGATATTTACTGTCTATCACTATAAACACAATATTCATAGAGTCACATGTAGCAGAAGTGTTTTGTTACATACAATGAATGATGAATCACCGTTGCTAGATCTAAGCGGGTCATTTGCTTAACTTGCAGTAGCAGACACACACAAAAGGTTGTTTTTCTATAAATAACTCCAGTTTCTGTGCGAAACGGTCACATTTGTTTATTTATTAATTTATTTTAATTCACTAAATGACGTTGCGCTATTACACCGGATGTTTCGATCTGTACAGGGTCATTTCATGTTAAATAAAGTAATGGGTTGTGGCACACCATTTTTGATTTTCATGAGATTTTGAAGCTAAAATATACATATCTTGTGTTTCACGAAACAGTTTTTTTTTTCCCTATAAAAATTTTGTTCTTGAGATATAGCCATTTGTTTAGTCCACCGATGTGTAAAAATCACCATTTTAGACCCATTTTCTAAAAGCTGTGGAACTTTTAATTGAATTAGCAGAAAGATCAGATAGGGTTTAATTTAAATCTTAAAAAATGGACTTTTAAATGTGCATAATAAAACATATTTATACCTAAATACAGTTTTTTGGACATCAAACAGCCGTTCACAAACTCATGTTTTTTTTTTTTTTTTTTTTTTTTTTTTTTTCTGTTACAATTAAATATCAATTCTATATACAGAAAAAAAAAAGATCTGCTACTGGTGGTCATTCATCCTGAAAACATTCTTAAACTTTCAAAAAATTGTAAAATGTGATTTTTCACCCACCAAAAAAGCCATGTGGGACAGGTGATAAAAATCTCAAAATGACATGCTAAGAAGCTCTTACTTTAAAATAAAACAAGAATATTCTTGTTATTCCAAAAAACAGAGGAGGTACACACTTTTGAAGTACTAAAACAGTACTCCTTGCTATTGAGATTAGGTTAACTTTTCACTCCCAAAAGTCACATGGGACAATGGATGAAAATCTCAAAATGACATGGTAAGGAGCTGTTATACTGCACTTTAAAACAAAATAAAAATTGTCTTGTTATTTAAAAGACAGAGGAGATACACACTTTTGAAGTAATGCAAAAAAAAAAAAAAAAAAAACTAGCAATTATGATGGGTACAGAAAGAGAACATATTAAAATGTATTCTCACCTCTTTGAATTGTACTTGACAGCCACTAGGAGAAGTTATAACATAACTTCTTTCATAAATGAGCTTGTGTCAACTCTCAAGAGAAATTGGCAAAATGACATGAAAGAATAATAATAAAGAAAAACCTAATAAGAACGATAAGCTTTATTAGGTTAGATTACATCTTGTAAATATATTTCAATTAAATTGAATTCAATAAAGTGTTTTATTTGGTAACTAGCTAAAGTACCCGTTTTTCGCATGGGAATGAATGGACTTCTTTTACATTATGGTCTATTGTGATTACTACTTATCAAAATAAATAGATATAGCAAAATGGATATCGCATTAACCTTTTAAGGCGCAGTGATCCCGCTCTGGGAACACCCAACTCTAACGTTTTGACTGTTGCCAGTCACGAAGAATAGATTGGATTTCTATAAAAATAGTTGCGGGTGACATAGCTCCACGAGAATTCTTTACATTTTAGCCGTTATTTCCCGTAAAAGAATGGTCACGATCATTTTTAACAGCACTGACATCTGCTGAAAAATGGAAGAACACACAGCCAGCTGTCGTCAAAAAAGGGTCTCTAGATCTGTGGCACGCGATGAACGTTTCGATTGTCCGCCATCTTGCTGGTAGTTAAGTCGAGCGATGGCAACGGCTGCCCTTTTTCCAGCATTGGGAAAGGGTTGCGCCTCAAAGGGTTAATATTATCCGTGTTTAATAATCGTACATATGGAACTTCATGGTGATTGTTTAAACGGTGATGAAAGGTAATTCGGCATAGCGCCATCTACTGTCAAATTATAGCAAAACGGATACGGAGAAAGTATTCTTCACGTTCAAATATCTATATGTCGCTTGTCAGTTTTCATGGGGGTTGTACGGTCCCGAAGTTGATACGTTAAAGCGATATCTAGTGACAAGGACGTATCCAGGGGGTCCGGACCCCTTCCGAAATTTCAATTTTTGTAAGCAAAGTAATAATGATGAAGTTTTCTTGTATCAAATTCTGCCTTTTTCACTGTTTGGACCCCCTCCGAAATTTTTGGACCCACCCCGAAATTTTTTTCTGGGTACGTCCTTGTCTAGTGACATTGTAAAATGGATAGCATCAAATTATTCTCATGTTCAAATATCTATGTGTACCAATTTTCATAGCAAACAGTTTAGCGGTCAAGAAGTTGATACGCTGCAGCGCCATCTAGTGGCGAGTTAAAGTAGTAATGTGCTGCAGTGCCATCTAGTTGTGAGCTACAGCTAAATGAATGCTAAAAAATATTCTCTATGATCAAATGTGTAAGTATACCAATTTTTAAGGCGATCGGTCGAACGCTTTTGAAGTTGGTGCACTGTATCGCCATCTAGTGGTGAATTATAGCAATATGGATAGTGTAAAAATAGTCTCCGTGCTCTAATATATCGAAAACAGTTGAACGGTATTTTCATAGCAAGCATTGAACGGTATAGAATTCGACGATCTGCAGCGCCATCTAGTGGTGAGTAATAGCAAAATAGATAACATAAAAATATTATCTGTGTGTACTAATTTTCATCGAAATCAGTTGAACGGTATTTTGAAAGCAAGCGGTTGAACGGTAGAGAATTCTACGTTCTGCAGCGCCATCTAGTGGCGAGTTATAGCAAAATGAATAGTGTAAAATTATTCTCCGTGCTTAAATATTCATGACTAACAATTTTTGTCAAAATCGATTCAACGGTATTTTCATAGCAAGCGGTTGAATACAATTCGACGTTCTGCAGCGCCAGCCTAGCGGCGAGTTAGAGGAAAATGGATGGCATAAAAACCTTCTCCATTATATAAGACTTAGGTGTACCAAATTTCATGGTGATCAGTCAAACGGTTTTCTAGGTTTTCAGCGTCACACACACACACACACACACACCAGTGGCGGATTAATGCAAGTTTGTCGGAGGGGGGGGGTGGCGGTTAGTGTGCTGGTGGGACGGTTAGTTAGAAGATTGATATATACATCCATTTTATGGAAGTAAAATGGGATCTTTTACATTAATTTCTTTTTTCTCGGGGGGTGGTCGCCCCCTCCGCCCCCCCCCTTTAATCCACCCTTGACACACACACACACAAACATTAATTTTTATATAGGTATGCCGATTGCTATAATCTTCTTAACCGATTTTGAATAGAAGTCAGGAGTGCTTTTTGTATTACTTCAAAAGTGTGTACCTCCTCTGTCATTTGGAGAGCTTCTTACCATGCATGCTATTTTGAGATTTTTTATCACCTGTCCCACATGTTATTTTTGGGGAGTGAAAAAGCACATTTTTCCAATTTTTTAAAGCTTAAGCAATTTTTCCCGGATTCAAAACCATCAGTAACAGCTCGTTTATTTTTCTGCATATAATATTGATATGTAAGTACAAATCAAAGCTTTGTGTACGAGCAAAATCTGACACAGTTTGTAGCCATCGATTCCACCGTGCCTTATTTTTGTGAGTTCATCACGAATAACTATTTAAGGTCTAACTAAATATAGGTTGCTATATAAAGGGGAAAAATCACTATTCTTACGCTGCATGTGCTTAGTCGCAATACCATTTATCTTTGTGTGTTCATCATGGATAACCTGTTAAGGACTAACTACATTTTTATCAAAAGAAGAAAAAATCTGTTTCGGCTGCATGTGCATAATTGCACGACAACTGCATTATTAAACTCAAAACCTGTTGACTTAATAAGTTAAATAACATGCAGCTGTTTCAAAAAAGCAATAAAAACATTTTTGAAGGTCCCTGTGGATAAGAATAGCATAAAATTAATTTCATGACAAGCAAAAGATAAATATTTAACGAATAATGTATTTATAAAATTATATGAAAAACAAAATGCATCGTTTTTCTTTAAATTAAGAAGGAAAGCCTCTTGAAATATAGTTTATATTGACACAGTCATTAGTAGTTTATGTAAAAGGAGGTACAAATTTTTTGCTTATATTACCTAAAGTTCAAAATTTGAATCAGTGATAAATGTACCAATGTACGACATCAATTAATGGACATCTTCATACAACTTTACAAACAAATACAACTTCATCAACTTTTTCATACAAGTAACAGAATTTTATGAAATTAGATCCAGATATAGGATTTTTTTTAATCGCTACTACAAATGGGAATTGTAAAGAATAGGGATTTTCGTTACTTTAAATATTTCGATTTTGATGAATATTTGTTGCTGCAAAAGTTACTTTTTAGTGATACATCGAGTGTGTTATCATTACTATGGCGGACCTGATATTATACTGAACCTGAAGCAATTGAAGAAAATAGTTAAAATATCAATAAATAGTTTAATGGCTTTATACCACAAGATTTCACTAGTGGTTGAAAATCTCTGAAGTATTCTTCACGGTTGAAATTTAGCGGGAAAAAGTTTTGTAGCAAATACATTTATACGTAGAGAACTTTCGTGGACCATGAATTTCTTTAAAAAGGTGAAAGTGTTTCAGGAAAATCACGGCAGAATCAAACCTGTGCCGTCAGTCGGTTCAACATACCCGAACAAAAATGAAGGAGACACTTTCAAATTCGTGAACATTTACGTCTGGATTCACGGAATTGCGCTTACAAAATCAATCTGTTCAACTTTTCAAAACTTTCTGATTCTCGCTTTCTCAGTAATTCTCGCATTATTTTTCAACGGATGGGCACTGTACGAACTTTTCAGAGACTTTTACACAGCAACAGAACTGAATAAGCAGCTAGTCAAAGCAATTGCAATGTCTGATATCTTGCAAAAAAAAAATTTCTGTCTTCGAAGAAGACAAGTGGAGTTTATTGCAAAGCGCCTCTCCACTGTGCACAGTTTATTGACACCAGACAAAAATATAGATTTTAAACTGAAATCGGCTGTTATTTTGTTGACTTATGATTGCATTTTCATTTCCATACGCGCAACTATTTACAATAATATTGTGTCCAAACCAGATTTTGACTTCTTTAAGTCCGAATTTCACGGTGGTATAATACCATCACCACATGCTTGGCTTGTCCGTTTCATAAGATTAGTCATAATTTGCTGGTGGGATGCTACGCCGGCTTTGACCGCTTATTTATGCTCCCGTATGTTATTTGCTGAAAGAAATCTTGCTAGAACAACGGACAAAGCTAGAAAATGAAAGAGATCGCGATATTGATAAATTGTTCGACATATACATTGAAGCAACAGACATAATTACTGAAATAAACTATATACTTTTGGAAGACTCTTCATGTTAGGATTCGTTACCATTTTTTTGTTTATGTTTTACGACTTCTTGGACCTTCTACATACAGGTCTAAATAGTTTAGAAGGTGTAGTGACACTTGTTTTGATGTGCTATCCCTTTAGCTGCTTCCGTGGCGATTTGCTTCTTTTCATCGTCTGTCGCGACAGCTGTGTCCTACTTAAAAAAACGCGGTTCTCAGCGGGGTCGCCGCGACTGAAGAAGAGAGAGGAGAAAACAAGAGGGGGTCTGGGTACTGGTTTTCGTGACGTCACAAGAAAGGATGGGATTTGGAACGGTTTGCATTGAGTTCAATGGAAGAAATGGAATTAATAATGCCAATAAATACGAGTAGCTTAATTTTTTATGACGCTTTGAAATAGCATTTTCGTTTTACAACACTTTGTTCTTAAATAATAGTGAATCAACAATATTTTGTGTCAGAAATTAATGAAATAAATTGGTACTGAATTTAAAGCAGTTTCAGCATTGTATGCAGTATGTTTTGCATTTCGGGCTAGCAAATACATTCTAAATAATATAATGGTTACTCAATGTTATCATTTATCTAAAATAATATGTATATGGATTAAATTTATACGTTGTATAAGCGTAAAGTCATATTTTTAAGTAAGTAAAAGTAAATATATTTTTAAGTAAAAATAATAATTTTTATTAATTTTACTTAAAAACTGAAATACATTATTTAGTTTTGCTTCGTTTTAATAAGCTTTTTGAAAGAATTGATGTTAAAAATATCCAGATTCATAAATAGTCATCTCAAGCCATTTCGTGACGTCACAAGAGAGGATGGGATTTCAAAGAGTTTGTATTGAATTCTACGGAAGAAATCTGATCAATAATGTCAATAAACACTAGTAGCACGAGGAATATAATCAGAAATTTCCACAATTAATATTTTAAAAACTTGTACAATACATTCTATATATAATTATGTTATACGGACTCCTAATGTCCAATTTTATTAGAAGCAATTAAAGCACAAAAAACAAGAAAGTAAAAGCTTTTATTACCCAAACCTTACAAATACTATAAAGTTTTTCATGAAAGCTCTACAAGTGTTTGCTTTAGTTTTTTCTAGATAAGACTTTCAAATATCACATTGAGACATTTGAAATATACATAATTACTAATTTTTAAAAATTAGTGAGTATAACTCTTGAATATGTAAAACTGCCTAAATGCTCTCAGGGGTTTTCGTGTAAAATATATTGCAGTAATACATATACTTTTTTTTTATTGTTGTTAGCATTGCAGTAATACATTTTCTTTTTTGAGTTAATTTCCAAATCTGTGTTCATACTTAATTTCAGAACTTTCAACAAATTCCGGTAAACCGTTTAGTTGGAAATATTTCTTTAATAAATACCTTCTATATTTTTGTTTTTCTAAGTATCCAGCAAATAGATTTCTCTCTCTCTCTCTCTCTCTCTCTCTTTTTTTTAAATAAATAAATCAACCATGAAATCCGCATTGAACCTTAAGCTACAGTTATTTCTTGTTTTTTGGTAATATCGGATATATAGGCTGGTAAGCTCGAAAAAATGCACGGGATAGCATTCGGTTCTAATTTATAATGCTTTCTTTTTACAGTTAAAAGTGCCCCATCTGATTTTAAAATAGCACCGTCTTTTAAAAGATCTTCATCTCGGAAATGCTCAATACAAACATACATATTTTTTCCTGGGGACCAATTTTTTCTTGGAATATTTTTAGTCCATTCGGCCCCCTTTTCTTCGTTTTTTGGGAAAAGTGAAAACATTTACATTTTCTCCTCTTTTGTAATTAGCTTTACTTACAGCCTGGGACGCAGCAAATGGAAGCATAGTGATTGCTAGAACAAAAGAACAGAAATCAATAAAACTAACGCAAAATACGGCAATTTTATATTTTTATGTACTCTATAGCTTAATAACTATTATCAAGTATGTCGTATTAAGAATAGAGATTGCTGACTTACCATTAGTATCCAAAAAAGGCACAAAACATCTTAGTTTCTTCTACTTTTCCATATGATTCTAATGCTTTTAACGGAGAAAAGTCCATCCTCTCTTGTGACGTCACAACACCTCCACGCGTTCAGTACCCAGGCTCGCCTTGTAATTGTCTACTCTCCCCCTCCCTTCCCGGGGGCTCCGTTCTCAGGCTACCCCATGATCAAACTCCAGACAGCGTTACTTGTTTGAAGTTGAAAGTCAATCAGAATTGCTCAGGATTTACGATTCTCGATTCCATAACGCTCAACAAAGCCTCAGTTTTGTCTGCCTTAGGTGCTCTCACGGCGTACGGTGCTGTTGTTGCAACTTTCCACGCTAGTTCTGAGCCATAATGAATAAATTTGCAAATAAGCGAAATGAATGATGCATTTGTGGAACCTAAAACCCCAACGGAGAACCACTCCACACTTTATAAAGCGGTTATTGGATTTTTAGTCAAATTTCGTATGTATCCTTCTGGAATACTTGCATTACCGTATACATACTTGGAATGCATGTACTTGTTCGTAGGATTTTTCAACCCAAACACGAGTGCTGTATTTACTTATAAGCGAACGCGGCGGTCGAAGTATCAGCGAGGCCTCAAAGATCATAAATATTGCCTGCCAAACATTTTATTAAGGGATTTATTTAATTAAGACTGAATTTATACTATCGTTTGGCTTTATAAAATAAAGACAACTATAATAAAAGTACGTATAGTCAGTGAGATTAGTTTTTTATTGTAAATGTGTATTGAGTTCTATTAGATAATACTAGGGGACCCAAGGCCCCTAGACCGTCACCTCCGATAAGCAAGGCCCGCGCACTGAAAACAGGAAGTGGCAAGATGGAGCATTCTGTAGTCCCATGTCCCATACTCCTCAAGAAGTTCAGAATATAACTTCGCTGGAAACCTTATTTAAACTTTTGTTTTCTAACTATGTTAATGAACGTTGCTTTATTCAAATGTTCATAACTAGTTTTGGACATCATGTGTTTTACACTCATGTCCATAAATTAAGGATAATTCAGAATCACACAGAAATTGATCTCTAAAATAAAAATTTCACCTGTGGAATGATCACACACATCTTGAAGAAGAATATGCAAATTACAGGAAACCACCAGATGGCGTGGATGGTACGTCACAATGACGAGAGTGTAAGAGAGGGGTATATAAGTAATGGTGGCAAAGAAGTAAAATTGTTCACAAGCGCTGTGAAAGCCTTTCAGTGCAAAAACCGCATAGTTATGGCACAAAGGAGGCATTTGGATGATGTTTTACGTGGCAGAATTATCGGACGACTGGAATGTGGACGTACCCAGCTGGAAGTATCCGAGGAACTTGGAATCGCCCAGAGTGTCATCTCCAGGCTTTGTCAACGATTCCAAGATGATGGTAATGTGAGTAGACGTTACAGCACAGGTCGCCCCCGAGTTACAACGCCGAATGAGGACCGCTATTTGGCAGTGACTGCCAAAAGAAACAGACGGAGTACAGCATCAGACCTGTCTCGTCAGCTCTCTTCAGCTACCGGTACGACAGTTTCAAGGCAGACCGTGTACAGACGCTTAGGGCACATTGGTCTATATGCTCGTAGGCCTGTCAGATGTGTTCCACTTACCGCAACTCACTGTCGCCTGCGATTAACCTGGAGTAGAGAGCATGCATTGTGGACACAGCAACAGTGGTCTTGTGTGATGTTTTCCGACGAGTCCAGGTTTAGTTTGGAGTCTGATTCTCGCCGGACATTCATCTGGAGAGCGCCAGGTACCCGTTACCACCAAGAGAACACCATTGAAAGACACCGTTACGGTGGTGCAGGATGGCTCGTTTGGGGAGGAATTATTCTTGGTTCCAGAACTGACCTGCATGTTCAGAGTGTAACGATGACAGGCCACATCTATCGGGATGTCATTCTGGAACAACATGTACGTTTGTTTCGGAGCGCCATGGGTGCTGAATTTGTGTTTATGGATGACAACGCCCGTCCTCACCGTGCAAACATTGTAGAGGAATGCCTTCAATCGGAAGATATCACCCGTATGCATTGGCCAGCATACTCACCGGACTTGAATCCAATAGAGCATGTGTGGGATATGCTTGGCCGACGAATTGCAGCCCGTCAACCCCCTCCCACCTGTCTACCGGAACTTCGGAATGCATTGCTTGATGAGTGGTGTAATATTCCCCAAGATCAGATTGATCATTTGATACTCAGCATGCCTAGGCGTTGTCAGGCCTGTATTGCATCGTCCGGGAGACATACTCCGTATTAACCATCCTACTAACCATGTTATACTGTTTTTTGTAAATAGGTTCTTTTTTTGAAATTTGGTCAAGGGAGTAAAACTTGCAATTTTTATTAATTATGTCAAACATATAGCATCTTTTTTGCTCTTTACTTTTTGTTTAATAAATAGACTCTACAAATAAGTCAAATTTGTTTTGCTTCTTTCTCTTTCTTTGCCTGAACTTCATTATCCTTAATTTATGGACATGAGTGTATTTTGAAATTTTGATTTAGTAGAACGTATACTTTAATCATATTTCTATCTAAACACTTTAATATTAATTTTCAGTGAATTTGAAAGGGTGAACCTTCCCATGGAAATGACAAATGTGTCTGATAGAGCAGTGATTCTGGAAATTTTATGATGCGTACAATAAAAATTATTTTGCATGTACTTAAATACAATATGTCTCCTTGCAAAACATTTTATCTTTGGTGCATGTATCATTTTCCTACATCTTAATATCATAACGCACCACTGTGAGTAAGTACCATTATGTATGATAAATTTCAACATAAAAGAGCAATAAAGAGTGTATCGGTGTATGAAGTAACTGTGAAAGAAAAATAATTCATGTCAGGGTGTAGTAAAATTTAATTTTGAAACATTTAGACGGATAAATAATTTTTTTGTTCTGGAGTAATTTTAAATAGACTATGTCACAGTATCACTTAAAGTTTCTCTGTGCGTTATATATTTTTACATATATTTTTGCAAGTTTGAAAAATATCTTAAAATAAGAGTTATATTTTTTTATCAAGTGGGTACTTTTTTTCTACCCAAAGTAGAAATTTGCATTTTCACTTTTTAAACTGGTATGCAATTTACAAAAAAAAAAAAAACTGTTTAATATTGTTGCAGAAAACTCTTCTTGTTTATTGGGTTCGTCTTTCTAAAGTCCAGTATGTGTACAAAGATCTAGTAAAAAGTCCACTTGTCAGGATGGAGCACGAACTTTATCGCTTTTAGAACTTCGTCGAAAAATCAGCTGTACAAAATTCACAAGCACTAACGGCCTGTAACGTGCTTATAACAGTCCGCTTAGTACAGACACTTTCACCGATGATGTAATTCACACACAAAATAAAACACTTCCAAAAGCTGAAATCCAGTGGAAATACTCGAGGAAAATCGTAAACAGTTCCTCAATGAAGAACTCACAAACAGCATTGGAAAACAGGCTTCTCAAATCAAGCAAATTACTGCTTCTCTAAACATCAAAGCATAGCCTTATAGCTAGACGAGATAGACCCTATAGCTAAACGAGATCTGCTTCGCGCGAAGGCTACAGCAAAACTGACTCAACTGGCACAAAGCTCTGCTTTTATAGTTTAACGTGCCGACCGGATTATATGGTCTGTAAAACACCGTACTACGGTTTCGGGTTCAACTCCCGGCGATCGGGGTTCGATCCCCGACTAGGCGAGGTTGCATTGTCCGTCCCTTCATAGGGTGCGACGTAAGTCCACCTATTAGGTGCCCCCATAATAAAGAGGCCAACAATTCCGGCCTGTTGTGGCCAAAGCCCTCAAGGCAGCAGCCGGACATTGGGAAAAAAAATAGTTTAACGAACACCGGGGAAGCTTCTAGAGAAAACTATCCCCAGAATGTTGTAGAAAGAACTCGATTTTGATAGCGTAATACAGTAATATTAGGCTATTATGTGATTTAATGCAGGAAAACAAACGTTACATGCCCCATTGGAAAAATTGTGCCAAATGTCCGAAATTTGGCCACGCTTGGCGACTTTTTGGCGAAATATAGCCAAATTTGGCGGGAAAAGTAGGTCCTCAAAAGTGAGGTTAGCGAAGGCCTAGCACCAATATTTCTCGAGATTTCTAGAACACCCTATGTTAACCAATGGGGAAACCCAAAACTCGATATATCCCGTTCTAATTAACCAATTTTGATGCAAAGTTTAATTATTTGACTCACAGAATACTAATTTTAAAGTAGTTTAATCCCCAGAACAGCGGGTTGGCAGAAAAATTCGTAACATATTATATCTTTTCCTCCATCAAAAAACGCTGAAATTTTGTTAAGCAAATATTGATTTTTAGGGACTAACTATATTTTATAAAATATTAATACTTTTAGTAATTTAAACCACAAACTTAATATGCTTTAGAGGATTTTTCCAGTATATAATTCAACTAGCTGCGTACCCGTTCTTCGTTCGGAAGAAATCAAGTGTTTTTCTTACCCATATAAGTGAAATTAATTCTATCTTTGCGAAATATCAAAACGTGAGAAGTTCCTTGACTCGTGACAAACTTTTCCTTACAGATACTTACTTCGGATGCCATCATAACTGCAAAATGATAACACAAAATTTATGTCAGCGTTATATCAAACAGAAATTAGATCAAATGAGTAGTGTTTTGCAAACAAATCTACTCGCTTCCAAAGTGCTTCTGCAGGATATAGTCTTCTTTTTGGCTTAAGTTCTAAAATATCGTCACATGGTGTGGACCAATGTTTTATTTTCTCTTGTAATTCCTAAAGCGCGAACGATGACTATAAGCTCAGCCATTCTGCAGAACACCTTGGTAAAACTTTACTGTGCAAAAAATTTTGTTGATATCGTAGCCATACAAATATCTTCATGAAACATTCATTGTTCAAGTTTTGACTATCGTGGCTCTCTCGTGGCAGTGTGGTTTAAGTATTAGTGAAGTAATTTTATCGTAAGGCACGTTATCCTCACTAAATTTTTGATGCAATTTGAAATTCGTGGAATCAAAATTATGTCAAATTCACTTAGGAATAGAATTTAACATAAAAAAAAACTAATTTCATATTTATCAGTTACCATAGTAACAGAATCCACTACCAAGAACATATTTAGAGACGGGGGTTCCGGTCTTTCTCTCCCCCCCCCCATACCAAAATTTCTAATTTTTGTTAACAAAATAAAGTCTTTTTGATAAATTCTGCCTTTTTCAACATTTGGACCCTCCTACCCCCTAACATTTTATTTTTTTTGAGTACGGCCCGGTCCTTACTGCCACTTAAGCTGCGAAATTCAACTATATAGTAAAAGCAAAGCTAATCTTTAGAGTTCTTGGTTTAGGAAAATAAAAATACATATTGCAAAAAAAAATTATTATTTTACAAGAATTTTTAAAATTATTAGATTCTTAATGCTACTGCAGCTATTTTGCACTTTTTCTCCGTATGTCTGGCTATCAAAAATAGTGTCTGTATCCTTCATAGATTCTGCTACAGGAACACTCAAAAGAATTTCAACACATTACGGTGAATGGCAGTTATAGAGACATTCATCCATTTCAAATACAATACCGTCCTATCATATAGTTAGGTAATGGTCCAAGCGCGATCACGTGCCTCCCTCAAAAATTACGTTGGTGTACGTGTGTAACTCTCGGTGTATCTAACTCTCAGATCTCAAAAACTATTAGTCGTTGAATGTTGAAATTTCATATATAAGATTGTTGTAACATCTAGTTGTGCATCTCGATTTTTGGTTCCAATCTACTGTAAAGTATAGGACCACCCAAAAGAATTTCAATACATTAATGTACATAGACATCTTCAATATATTACGTCTGTAATCAGTCACTGTTTGGTCCATGCCGAAAATCTCTTCATTTGTCATCGACCTTGGTGATTTTTGCAAAAATATCGCCAAACTTGTCGCCAAAAATAATTTCGTATTTCGCATACCTCTCAAACTTTTAACTGTTGAATATTGAAATTATGTATTGAGAACTATTGTAATATCAAACTGTGCATCTCATTTCTGATTGTAATCGACTGGATAATTTGTTTACAGGGTCACCCAAATGACTTTAAATACATTTAGGTGTGTGGATACACTCGAAAGTCTGTTGTCAATTACTACTTTAGCTATCCTCAAAACTATCTCGCAAACTATCTGAAGCTTGTCGGCTTTTGGCGAGATATCGCCAAATTAAGTGTCAAAAACAAATCTTTCAAATTGAAAGCAGCTTTGCGATATCGGAAATATTTGGATAAAAATCGTTAAAAGTTAGTATTACTGCAGTATTTTATCTCTTTGAAACAAAATAAGTTTTGATGAAGTGCGCCGAAAATATTTTTGGTTTAATATAAGTGCAAGGAAGTCATGTGTTGTTCACATCAAATATTTCCTTTCGGATAACATGGCAATTCTCAATTTTATCTTTGATGTGCGCATATAGCTTAAAAAAATCCTAACTAATATTATAAATGCGAAATTGAGTTTGTTTGTTTGTTTATGACGCTTTCACGCCTAAACCGCTGAATCGATTAGGGTATATTTTGGTTTAGATATAGATGGGACCCTGGAGTTGGTTATAGGCTACTTAGAATTTTAGATTTTTAATTACTTTTTTAATTATTAATTAAAAACCGTTTTTACGTTGCCATGCTTGGCGAGTTTCGCCCGTATCAAATGATTCATGTTTTGAGCTAACACGAATGCTATTACTTCAATAAAAAAGCGCGTGCACTGAAAAATATTAAATACCACGGAAATTATGCCAGTTTTATGCCAAATCTATCCATCTATCTATGTATATATAAATACGCTAAGCAAAACTTTAGTGTCCCTTTTGCAGCGCACTACGCAAACGGATGACCGTGAAATTCGGCACAAGTTCGTATGGAATTGTTTGTGCGAATGTTAAAATTTTTGTGTAGTATGCTAATGCACCGTAAAAAATTAGAGAAGTCATTTGGCACGCAGTATTTCGCGCCAAGTCGGCCGATGGTTCCATTGTTGTGTCCATTTTGAAATAACAACACTTAGTTTCAGCAGTACTATAGGGTTATAGTATTACAACAAAATTTGCAAAAAGTGGAATTATTCCCCAGTTTGGTGATACGCCAATGACTAAAATGTGCTTTAGCAATGTGCTTGGCGACTTTTTTTAGACGGCGATAAGTGCGCGAAGTGTTGTAAATTCCATGTTTAAAAGCAGTGGAAAAACCTTAAAGGAGAGAATAATATATTTACTATTCGTTAAGGCAGGTCGGAATCCAAGAGACGCTGCTCAGAAACGCGCCAATTCGACAATTTCTTCATAATCTCCAGCCAGGCAGTATGCCAAAGCAAATTTTCTCCAAAAATATTATTGAAGAAATACCTCAGCAATTAAGAGGGAGTGAAAATAACATTATTAATGAAGAAAGAAAAGTCCAAATGTGTTTTTTAAAGTTCATAAATTTCCAAATCCTACCAGTAATATAAATGTGTACGTTTGTGTGTTTAGATGTTTTTGACAGAATCACACACAAATGGTTGAACGGATTTGGAAAAATTTGTAATGAAGATAGCTTATGCCCTGGATTAACATACAGGCAACCTTTCAAGCATATAGCATAAATATTTCTTTTACAAAAACACTCAAAATAATTCTAATGCATTGCGCTCTATGGAAATTTTATAGCTACTAAACAGATTCTAAAACATTTTTCACTGATTGAAAGTTACACTATTCCTGAGTATTATTGTTTGTTTGTGGCTTAAGACCGATTGACTGCACTAGAGTCCTAGGCCTACATAGGGAATTCCTCTGTGGGGAACTTTCTAAAGGATCCTAGCCCGTATTTACGCGAGGTTTTGGAGAAAACCACGAAAAACTGCGAACGGCTAGGTCGACAGGCGCGACCGGGGTTTGAACCTGGCACCACCAGCCTTCCAGTTTTGAGAGCAGAACCTCTTAGACATTGGTGGGACCCTGAGTGCTATAGGCTACCTTTTATGCATATATCACAAATAGTTCTTTTACAGCGAGACTCATAAGAATTACATTACGCTCTATGTGTATTAGGGTGGATCGAAAAGAATAGGAAAAAAATTTTTTTTCGAAATCAATTTTGGCGTAGGGTGGAAAAGTTGCGTCTTTAGTATTTTAGTTTGCATATTAATTTTTATTGAAATCCTTCAATATCTTGAGGTGCCCCAACTGCCTTAAATGTAGTTTAAAATTGAAATTTTACGAAAATTAAAACAAAATAATAATATACGAAATTTTTTTAGCCGGAGTGTCATAAAGCTTAGACTTGGGTACAATAGTTCATACAAATATTTTTATTTAATTCCATTCATATCTTCCTGTGCCCCAAGCCCCCGAAAAATAGTTGAAAATTGACAATTTCATGAAAATGCAATAAAAATTGTAAAGTAAATATTTTTTTTTATAAATTTGGAAGGGTACCCAGCTAATAAAGTATAAACGTTTCTGCCGTCTTAAAAGCTGCTATACGAAAACTAGAGGCGTTAGGAGTATTTTTGTTGATGCTCCAAAAAATGAAACTATTTGGATTTTTTGCATATTTGATTAAGTCGATGTGCTAACATAAAATAAACTGAAAGAATATAACTAATAAATTATAGATATATGATATAATTAGCGTGAGAAAAAAACTATTTTAATCTAAACTCTGATTTTGAGTTAAAAAACTTTATGTTCCTTGATTCGAGCCTAGATCTTATAAATCCGTCCCTTCTTTCTTCTCCACAAACAAGAGATGCAGCCTCTGTTACCAGTTTCACACAGCGTTCAGTTCCTTGTGTGTGACATGGGAAGTTAGATAAATGAGGAAATTTAACTGAAGCAATATCCTTTGACAGGAATGATTTTAAGTCTTCATCGGAGATGTCTTAAGACTGCAGGCTCTAAACACTCGTTATTGTCACTCCAAAAAATTAAATCCCTATAATCTGTTGATCGCATGCTTATTACCGGTACACGAAAATTTCTCACAGATGAAGTATTATGATTCTCTTTTCTGATAGATATAACCTTGTGGTAAGCTAATTTTCGAATGGTATCTCTATCATCATATAACATAGCTAAAAGCAAATTCTCTGCATGTGCAAAAAATCCGTTTCTTTGGATGACAGCGTCAACAGTTTTTCTTAGGTGATCCGGCATGTATCTTGAGTACATAATTAGCTTCCACAGGTGTCTAGAACCTTCAGTGCACAGTGGCTTTCCTTTTATGTGGAACCACATTGGACCATATACCTTCATAATATATGTAACTAAATGTAATAAAGTCTCGGAAGGCTCTTCTGTTGTCACATAAAGACGAAGAATTCGATTTGCGCTAGTCAACCACCTGGAATGCACTACCGGCCCTGGTCGAATAGCAACTAAATCTTGACTGCATTCTCCTGAAGACACCGCTTTTAACATGTCCAACAAATATCGTTGGTCTGTACTCAAAATATTCCGATCGACATCTGGAAACAGATTTCCCTCGATCTTACAAAATTTCGGTAAAGGAAGTGTATGGCAAGTTTGCAATAACTTCCCAATTGCACCAGAAAATGCTTTGGGGCCATGAGTTACGCCATCAAGCTGAACCAGAAGATGTCGTAGAGGAAGTTCGTTTAGATGCAGCATGCAAATGAACCACTGAAGTGGACGATTTAGTTCAGCTTCTATAATTGCTATAAGGGAATCGGTTGATATACCTTTGTCGTTAAAGAAGGTTAATATTCCATTCTTAATGTTAATTGCAGATACAGACGAAACAGTTAGATGCCCAAGGTAAATGGAGCTTTGTTCTTGTATTAAAGAAATGTGTTCTTCTTTGGTAATACAGCCGTAATACTTATTACCCTTTTTAACTTGTGTTCTAGTTTTATCTTTTCGCCCATCGAAATAGAGGCCTTGCACTTCCGAAGATAAATTACCTTGTTGTAATTCTTTTCTGTGTCTTTCACGCTCTCTGCGAACTTTATTTCGATCAATAACTTTAGTAGTATCCGTTTCGCTGACTAGGCCAAGATCCTGCAGAAGAGCGGAAGAAAGTAAAAGCGGAAGGAAGCTTTTTTTGAAGCTGTTTTGTAGTTTTTTTATCAACTGGCCCTATTATCATAGTTCTCTTACTTCGCTGATCATTCAAAAATGTTCTTTCATCTACAGGAACCTTTCTTTCTTTTGAACAGCAACATGATGCAAAATCGTCGCATTTGCAGCAAGCAATGTCAAAGAGGGTTCGCTCCCACT
This sequence comes from Cheiracanthium punctorium, assembly GCA_038373885.1. NCBI lineage: Eukaryota > Metazoa > Arthropoda > Arachnida > Araneae > Cheiracanthiidae > Cheiracanthium > Cheiracanthium punctorium. The sequence goes on from JAWZYV010013921.1 coordinate 87,470, forward strand.
TGCCCTTCAGATCGTCCAGTTTCTTTATGTAGCCCTCTGATTCTTTTCTACCATTGTATGGTTTCTAAATCTTCCTGTATTCGTTGTTGAGCTTTGTTATCTTTTCAACGATTCCTTTGTTTGAAATTATTGGAATAGAAGACTTGTTCCATATAATTTCCAACGACTCCGCGACTTTTTTTGATATCAAAGGAGCAGGTGGGTCTTTGTTTTTCATAAGGCTTTTTGTCTGGTTTCTGACAAGCAAAAACTTTCGAATTATATCTGCATTTGTAGGAAGTTTTATTAGAGACATCTCGGTGGGGTTGCCAAACAAAGGGCAAATAGAAGATTTCCTTGTGGGAATTTTGCCTGAACTCATTCTGTCTTTATATCTCTAACAAAAAAGTAAAATAAAATGAAATAAATGTAAGGAAGTAAAAAAAAAGAAACATAGCTAACAGAAGAACACTAGAAGTAAAATGAAAGAAAAACAATATATCACAGTATATACTGGAGAAAATTATGAAATAACTTACTTCAGATTATAAACAAGCAATGTAGTGTCGAGCCACATACTTGCCAGAATGTGGTTGATGAAATACTCAGAGTAATTTTTAATTTCAAACATTCATAATCAGTCTCAACAAAAGCTGTCTTTTAACATATGCTACATGGAATCATCTGCGTATCAGCAAGACGTCTCATTCTTTTGGCGGGGAAAATATAGTGACGTCATATCAGAAGCACGGACGGAAGCTAATTCTTGTTTCGTGTCGAGGCTGGCTAGGGAAACAGCCGATTTTTTTGTTTTCTATTCAAATTTTTAGGTTTGGAGCACCCAAAGGAAATGCTCAGAAATATTTGTTGTGGAAAAAGAAATTTTTGGCCATTCGAAAAGTTATGACATCCAAACCATTACATATATATGTATTTTTTTCAAAAAATTGATTTTTTGGGGGGAGTGGGGCACCTGAAGGGGATGTTTAAAAAAAAAAATTTTTTTTGAAAAATTCTCACCTGACCATTTGGCAACTTTTGCCATGTCAGCCGTCATTAAAATAAAAAATTTTTTTTTTCGATCCACCCTAATGTGTATCTCTGTAAGTACTGAACCGATTTCAAAACTTTTTTCACTGATAGTAAGCTACACTATTCTTGAGTATTACAGGCTAAAATTCATGCATGTAGCGCAAATAGTTCCTTTAGAGGAACACTCAAAATAATTCTAAGACATTACGCTCTCTGGGTATCTCTGTAACTATAGAACCGATTCTAAAACTTTTTCGCTAAAAGAAAGCTGCACTATCCCTGATTAACACAGGCTACAATTCATGCATATAGCATAAATATTTCTTTTACAAGAACACCAAAAACAGTTCGCAAATACTGACGTAACTGTCTCTATTCGCCAAATGCCTGAAAAAAATCTAAATTTAGTAAATCTGCATACTCTCTTATTTTAAATGAAGTATACTACTCCAGGGGCGTAGCCAGAAATTTTTCATGGGGGGGGGGGGGGGGTACGACTACTACAACTCATATATATGTATACATGGGTGTGGCAATGTAGTGAAGAATATACATTTTGTAAGGCAAAAAATTCCTCATGGGGGGGGGGGGGGTTATGACCCCCTAACCCCCCCCCTTGGCTACGCCCTTGTACTATGCATTATACTTCATTTAAAATAAGTAAAAAGCAAATAATATTTAAATGCAGTTTCTTTTGTCGCAACAATATTTGTTATTCACACATGCTAAATTTACCTTGGGACCTAATTCTAAAGCCGACGCGGACGAAGTCGCGGGTAGCAGCTAGTAGATAAATAAAAGTCAATTACTTCATTGACAGAAGATCTTAATTTTAGCCGTTTGTGCGCGGGTAGCAGCTAGTAAATAAATAAATAAAAATAAAAATCTGAGAGGTCAATGAACCTCCAATGCTTTTCGATTTTTTTTTCCCCTCGGGTAATTTTTTCTCAGTAAATTTTATTTATTTGTTTGTTTCCGTTTCTCTGGGAAATTCTTTTGTCAGTAAATTTTTTTTTAATTTCATTTCCTGTGAGTAATTAGTTTTTGTTTGCATACTTTATTTATTATTTTTTCCCCTTTTTTCCCCCGTGTAATTTATTTTATCTGTAAAGTTTATTTATTTATTAGTACTTTTTTCTTTTCTCAGAGTGATTTGTTTTGTCTGTAAACTTTATTATTTACTAGCCGTGTACCTGTCCTTCATACGGGAGGAAGTGGATATTTTTCTAACACAAGTGATTAAAATTTGTTCAATCGGCGCAAAACTATCGAATCCTTTCCCCGAGGAGATTGTAAAGAGTTTTCCAATAGGGATGATACAATTTTAAATGGTTAGAATGGCAACACTGCGTATTCTTTTTTGACATTTCTTGTGTCATTTGTGTTTAGTATGCTATGCCATTTAACCATGGAAAGATACACTTTTGAACAACGTTTCGAAATTATTAAATTATTTTATCAAAATCAGTGTTCATATGTGAAAAATTTGAGAATTCATCGACGACATTATTCAGTTCTTGTGATTTAATATCTTGTGATTTCTTTCTTTTGGGGATATGTTAAGTCACAAGTTTATGCTGATAATCCAATAACAATTGAGCAATTAAAAACCAATATCGAAAATGTTATTCATGAAAGAACATCAAATTTATGTGAAAGAATGATGGAAAATTGGGTAGAATGCGGTATGTACAGAGGAGCCGTGGTGTTCACATGAACGATATTATTTTTCATACTTAAAGGCATAGTGTACGCTTTCAAAAAAAGAAAAAAAATTATGTCTCGCTGAATAATTTAAGTGTTTTTTGTTTATTCTTAAATTGTATCACTCTTAATGAAAAACCCTTTAGAAAGTTTCTTATGGCATTACTTCGCAGGTAAAAGGTTTCTTATTTGCATGAATACCAAGATGTTCAGTTAAATACCTTTTCTGAGAAAAAAAAAACCTTACGGTATACCTCACAGACAAAAGATTAATAATTTGTATGATTAGGCAGATGAAAGTCTAGAGAAGATTTTTGATTAAATCCCTCGTGGCATACTCCACAGACGAAAGGGTTTTCTTTTGCATGTAGAAGGTTGTGTTTCTTTAACCCATTTGTGCCCGGATATTTTTGCGACTTTCTTCGTTTTTTACTGATAACAGAAATAATAGATAAATTTCTGACGTCAACTTCTTGAACAAGGGATGATTTATTTTAAAATCATTATGCATAAAAATCGAAATATCAACATCGTACTTGGTCATGTTAAAATATTTTGTAGAGTTGAGGCTCGATGCTCATGAATAAAGGCTAGGAAAAATAAATAACGTTTTCGACTAATAGCGAAAATGCCGTCCCAAAAAAGGGACGCTAGGCATAAATGGGTTAAAGCATAGGTTCCCAACGTGGGCGATAACGTCCCCCCTGTGGGCGTTTGAGGCTTTCAGGGGGGCGGTAAAAGATACAGAGAAAATTAGGAGGCGTTGATATGGCACGGAGGGGCGTGGGAAGAATTACCAAATATAGTCTAAAAAAGACTTAAAAATCACTCTGATAATTCATTTCTATCACGTGTGTGAAAATTCACATATTTCGAAATGAGACTTCGCTGTTGAGAGAAAGAGATACCTCTCTAAAACTTTCATTCCTCTTTTTTAAATGAAGAAGAAATTCAGTAGAGTTTCAATTCCAACAATATTCTATCTATTAATAACTTTTCTTTTTATTTAATTCTTGTTTTCACCATGCATTATGTACGCTCTTATTTCTCTGGAGTGGGAGGGGGGGGGCGGTATTGAAATATTCACTAGAAAAGGGGGCGCCAGTTCAAAAAAGGTTGGGAACCTATGCTTTAGAGCATGCTCTGTAGAAAATCTGTTCGGACATACTTCACAAGCAAAAGGTTTCTCTTCCTTATACACGCCCATACGATACTTTAAATGACTTCTCTGTGAAAATGCCTTCTGACATACTTCACAGGCAAATGGTCTTTAGTAAGAGTACGAAGATGGGCCTTTATGGAACCTTTGTAGGCAAAGGTCTTGTGACATACGCTTAATCCCAAAGCGCGAAAAAAAAAACGATACATTGCAGAGCGATCCGTTTGCATCGAAACCTACCGGTATTTCCGCAAAAAGTGCTCTTTAACTAGTGTTTTTTCTGAAAATTCCCCTCCTCGCTTATTGTTCGATTCACGTATTTCGTTCCGCTCTTGTGATCGAAAAACGCTCCTAAAGGAGAGGCACACTTTTGAAAACTGCCCCAAAAATCGCTCCGACTGATCGAATTTCGCTCGTTCGGTTTCAGCGTGTATATCACAGGCAAAAGGTTAGTCTTTCACATGAGTACACATATGACAAAATTATTGCTGTTTCCAAGAAAATGACTTTTGGCACACCTCACAAGAGAAAGGTTTCCCGTTCGTATGAACAAAGTAATGACCTTGTAAATGACTTTCACGAACAAATGCCTTCTGGCAAATCTTCTGCACAAAAAGGCCTCTCTTTTTTATGTTTTTCAGTAATATGCAAATTAAGTCTGTAATTTTCAGTATAAATGTTCCCACAAAACTCACACACAAAATACTTTTTTTCTCTTGTATGTGTACGGACATGGTTGTCTAAAGAGGATTTTGCTGAAAATGTCCTTTGGCAAACTTCACAGACGTAAGATTTTCCATTAGCATGGCTATCAAGAGGGTCCGGCTGTCTCGGCCGGGTGTTAAGTGTCCGGGATCGGCGCAGATGTTAAAGACATCTTTGGTTCATTGAATGCATCCTCACATTCTTCAGTCCATTGGAATTTTTGTACAGTCTCGGTTAATTTATGAAGTGGTCATGCAATTTGAGAAAAACCCTTCACGAATTTTCGATAAGTACACAGACCGAGAAAACTTCGTAAGTCATGGATATTCTCGGGACGACTCCCGTTCTTGACTGCGTACGTCTTTTCAGAGTCGGTTCGAACTCCGTGGGCGGATATTATGTGCCCGAGATAACGTACTTCTGTCGAAACAAGTTGCACTTAGATGGATTCAGTGTCATGTTTGCCTTTCTTAATGTCTGCAGCACCTTTCAGATGTTCTCGAGATGCTCTTCAAAATTCTTTCCAACGATAATGATGTCGTCCAATCTCCAATTACACGAGACACGCTTCGTAGGAAAGTCCTCTCAACACTGTCTCCATCAGACGCTCGAATGTAGCAGGTGCGTTGCAGAGTCCAAAAGGCATAACTTTGAACTGCCACAATCCTTGTCCCGTGGTGAACGCAGTCTTTTCACGGTCATCGGGAGGAATTTCTACTTGCCAGTAGCCACTCTTCAGATCGAGAGTGGAAAACCATTCATTTCCCGATAAAGTGTCCGAAGTGTCATCTATCCTGGGAAGAGGGTAGCTGTCTTTCTTGGTAATGTCATTCAGACGTCTATAGTCAAGATACTATAGTCAAGACGTCTATAGTCAAAATACTATAGTCAAGACGTCAATAGTCAAGATACTATAGAAGAGGTCTTCAAATTCTATAATTATTTTCTCAGCAGCGCTTCTCTGTTCTGCCGTTAACTCCACGTCTTGTAATAATTCCTTCGTCATACACTCAGATGATTTAGCTGTCGTTGGGTTGCTGTTCTTAGTAATGCAGGTAACAGGAGTGCATGTTGCCAACACTTCATTTTTCTTTATCACTTTCGACTTGTCAGTCACGTTAGAAGAAAAAATTCCTCTCGTTCATTTACGAAAAGTTACACTTTTTAAATTTGTCTACAACTACCGTACGAAAAAATTCCCAATTAGTAAAACTCTGTCCTAAAAAGTGACAGAGACATGAAGAAAAATGTAACACTGACTTAAACCACTGTTCAATAACACTCGAAGGGAAAAAATGTTGTCGAATGATTGCATTTCAGGGTTCGTACATAAATTACAAAAGAAAATCTTCTTTTTCACTTTAGCAATAAACTTTCACTCTCAAAATCATGTACAGTCAACTCCGGTTATAGTGAACCTCCAAGAGCCAGCGAATTTCGTTAACTATATCCGAAATTCACTAAGAACGATGTTTCCCCACGTTGAACAAAGAACCTTATACAAAACTAGAAAATAGCATATTTTACATTATTGATGTCATTTATGGTTCTAGAGCTATTTGTTAAGTAAAATGAACCCAATTAATTACATTTATGGAAAAAAATGTACAGGGTTGTCCAAATTAAACTTCCCCATCTCGGAAGCCTGTGCAGGATGTTGTATGTGTCATAATGTGATGAAATTTTGAAAGCAGACACTTCTGATCACGCGCTCGTGATTCATTTTAAATATATATATATATTAGTACAAGAAGTTACCGATAGGTGGCGCTGCAGATCAACAAGACGTTCTACAGCTGTTCTATATGTGTGCCGTGGACGAATAGGGCATATCAACAGCACGAGAAACAGTTGGCACACTGACAACACCATGTGGCGATTGGCTAGTGGCGTCCACGACCGCCAAAGCAACGTCTTGTACGCGTGCAGAATCCACAACATGTCGTCCTCTATCTGGTAAAATTCCCAGATGTCCGGTTCTTTCGAACTTCTTCATCATGTCTCGTAAAGCGCGTGGTGTCATGGGTCCTCGGCGTAAGTTCTTCAGCCGACGGAATGCTCTTATCACAGTTCTCGTCATTCTGGTAGAAAGTTTCACTAACAGAGCTTTGTCTTTCAAAGTCGCCATTGTGCATCAGCAAGCTGGAAGCAACTGCCTGTGCAGCGCCTGTCTTCCACTTTTGTAGGGCTGGTCTTTTGGATACGTTGCGCAGAAGCTTTATTTATGCAATTCACGTTGTTGCAATATGCAAATTACTAGTGTTACAGCGCCACGTACCGGCAACTTCTTGTACTAATATTTTTTTTTTAATAAATCACGAGCGCGTGATCTGAAGTGTCTGTTTACAAAATTTCATCCCATTATGACCCATACAACATCCTGCACAGGCCTCTGAGTTGGGGAAGTTTAATTTGGACAACCCTGTACATTCTATTCAGTTGGCAAAAGGTGCTGTCGCTTTTAACCTATGATATTGCATTGAGAATGCAAAATGAGATCTTCCTACGTCAAGAGCGAAATTTCGACATTTGTTTCAGTTTCAAAAGTACCTTGCTTTTGAAAATGAATGCTTTACAGCAATGAAAAAAATTATGACCCCCCCCCTCTTGCCCTTGTTTAGTTAAGCCTTGACACTGGTAATTCGCCTGCATTTCGGAACAGGTGCTTGATAATCTCTGTACTCGAACGCAAAAGCGACACTTTTCGTAGGAATCGAACATCCCCTGTGCCGACCAGAAATTTTTAACTTCACTATATCCGAAGTCATGTTTCGCTAAAACCGAAAAATGCTATGTACATTTCTAACGTATGTGAATTGGGACTAATAAGATGCGTTCACTATATCCGGAGTTGACTGTATATTAGGGTGGAACACTCTTATATGGGAAAAAATTTTTTTGTTAAATTTTCATTTATAATAGTGATCAAAGTGTGACCCAAGATTAGAGGATTTTAAAAAGCATTACTTTTTTAAAATTAGTATTTTCCTTCTACCCGCGCATTTATTTTGAAAATTTACATTTGTGCTACCATACTGATAAAACTTGAAGGAGCATATTGTTTATAAATTCTATTAAACTATTTATTATTATGAAAAAAAAACAAGTCATATAGAACAAATTAATGCTACTTTACTAAAAATGTGAGCCGCACTTAAAACATAAAACATACATAAGCATACATAAAATTAGTCAAAAGAGACCTTAAAATCACGTTTGGTGTCGAATTTGGGCATGAGTTTTCTCGACTAAATTTTTGATTTTATGCGACCTTCTCTGGCCTTCTTATCACATGCCTGCGTAGAAACCTCTGTTAGTATCTTTACTGAAAGTTCTATAGCCTGGGTATGGCATGGCAGTTTTAGAAAAGGTATTTTTGTACTTCCTTTTGTTTCCACCATCGAAAGCAAATCTTCATTCTTGACGTCTCTAAGGATGGGAGGTTGAAAATATTTTTGTTGCCAATCTATACTGTCTGTGTATGATTTGGCATTAAGCTTAAATTTAGGGACCTCAAAAATACGAGGGACCTTTTCAGAATTAGTCGCTTCTCTTGCTTTTATAATCCTTCTAGCAGCAAGTTCACGAATGTATTTTTCAGGATCTGAGAGCATCGACAACAGAAGATTCTCAGAATGCGCAAAGAAACTCTTCTGCTCAATGACAGGGTCGGCTACCTTTTTTACTTCCTTGTACGTAGTATAAGGAAGTAATGTGATCCCGAAAAATTTTGGGGGCCAAATTTCGACAAAAAAACCGATTTTGACTACCTCTAAATTTAATTTTAAGAATTTTTTCGATGCATCTCATCGTAGGCTAGCATGCACGATCATATTAACGCGTCTGCAACTCATTTTGACCAGCGGCGAGTCTATTGTGGTCAGTTTTTCCATGCCGTCTGTACGTACGTACGTACGTACGTATGTATGTAACTCGCATATCTCAAAAGCTATTGGTCGTAGAATGTTGAGATTTGATATTTAGGATTGTTCTATGATCTAGTTGTGCACCTCCCCTTTTGGTCGCAATCGAATGTATAGTTTATGTACAGGACCGCCCAAAAGATTCGAAATACATTACGCTCTATGGGCCGAAATTCATTAAACTCGCATATCTTAAAAACTATTAGGCGTAGAATGTTGAAACTTCATATTTAGGATAGTTGTAACATCTAGTTGTGCACCTCGCCTTTTGGTTCCATTCGACTGGATAGTTTATTTACAGGACCGCCCAAAACATTCGAAATACATTACGCTCAATG